>QGQB01000153.1:0-489831 GCA_003385265.1 Neonectria hederae
GAGAGAGAGAGACAGAGAGAGAGAGAGACAGAGAGAGAGAGAGACAGAGCAGTGCAATGGAAGGAAGAATGGTTGTGGAATTATGAACTTGTGGATAGATGCCGTATCACTTCACTCACTCACCCCATGTCGTCATCGTCCAGAAAACAAAAGACTGAACCTGAATGAAGACATCGGACCGACCAGCATGATAACGGCTTTCGCCCTCCATCCTCCTCGCCACCCGCTCTCCAACCCGATTCAATTCAATTCTCCTTGCACTGACCGACACACTTCTCCGGTTTCGTTACAGGCTGCTCCACTCATCTCCATCCTTTTGGGTTGCTTTTTCTCTTTCAAGCTTGTGCACATCGTTTCTTGGCGGGTGGGGTTGGGTCGGAGGCGAAGCTTTAGTTGGTGGGGGAGGTTTGAGAACAAGCGAGTCAACGAGTCTCTTGGCGATTTCCCCGTGGAGCGTTGCCATGATAAAAGAACATGGCCGTCCTCTTGTCCTCCCGAGACTCTTTTTCCCTCTCCTCCATTCTTCCAAATCACTCGAGGTTCATTGACCAATCTCTCTTGACCCTGACTTGTCCGTACACCCGAAATTCAGAAATAGATACAAGCTCCCCCCCCCCATTTTGTCTCGCTTCACCAGCCCTCTCACCTCACGGTGATTAAAAAAAAAACATCTTTATCAGCCGCCCACCATGAGCCAAAAGTTGATTGAAGAGGCCCCCCATGTCTCGGGCCAGTCCAACACGCCCATGACGGCGCCCGCCCACGCCCTCACCTTCGACCAGGTCGCCGAGCAGCTGCAGGGCCACACCGTCGACGGCCTCACCACGGCCGAGGCCAAGGCGCGCCTCGAGACCAGCGGCCGCAACGAGTTCGGCGAGCAGGAGGGCGTCCAGCCGCTCAAGATCCTCATCGGCCAGATCGCCAATGCCTTGACTCTAGTGAGATGTCCACCATTCCTGGCCCCATCGAGCGAGAAAACCCCCGCCAGCGCGAGTGCTGTTGGGCGGTCGTTCGGTGGTGAGCCTCTACGGGAGATTTGCTGATTTGCCGGTTTGCAGGTGCTCATCCTCGCCATGGCGGCCTCGTTTGGCATCCAGTCGTGGATCGAAGGCGGCGTCGTAGCGGCCGTCATCATCCTCAACATCGTCGTCGGCTTCTTCCAGGAGTTCCAGGCCGCCAAGACCATGGACTCGCTGCGGTCGCTCAGCTCGCCCACCGCCCACGCCGTGCGCGACGGGAACAACGAGGTTGTCGTCACGGCCGAGATTGTCCCCGGCGACCTGGTCGAGCTCAAGACCGGCGACACCATTCCCGCCGACATCCGCCTGATTGAAGCTGTCAACTTCGAGACCAACGAGGCTCTCCTCACCGGCGAGTCGCTGCCTGTCCGCAAGGAGACGGGGTCCGTCTTCCCCGAGGACACCGGCCCCGGCGACCGCCTGAACGTCTGCTACAGCTCGTCGACTGTTACCAAGGGCCGCGCTCGCGGCATTGTCTTCGCGACTGGTATCTACACCGAGATCGGCCAGATTGCCGTCGCGCTTCGTGGCAAGTCGTCTCGTCGTCGCGAGCCCAAGCGCCGCGAAGATGGCACCGCTTCTTCGGCGCGCTGGATGCAGGCCTGGACCTTGACCTTTTCTGATGCTGTCGGCCGTTTCCTCGGTGTGAATGTCGGCACTCCGCTCCAGCGCAAGCTGTCCAAGCTGGCTATTCTCCTCCTCGGAACTGCCATTGTCTGTGCCATCATCGTCCTGGGTGCCAATGAGTTCGACACGAAGCGTGAGGTCATCATCTACGCTGTCGCTACTGGCCTGTCCATGATTCCGGCCTCTCTGATTGTCGTGCTCACCATTACTATGGCTGCTGGTACGAAGCGCATGGTGCAGCGAAACGTCATTGTTCGCAACCTCAAGAGTCTCGAGGCTCTTGGTGGCGTTACCAGTATGTGCCCATGTTGCTCCTCTACTACTTGAACCTCACTGACTGATTGATCTCTAGACATTTGCTCTGACAAGACCGGAACCCTCACCCAGGGCACTATGATCGTCAAGAAGGCTTGGATCCCTGGCCGTGGCACCTACTCCGTCGGTAACACGAACGAACCCTTCAACCCGACTCTGGGCTCTCTCGGTCTCCAGTCTGCTCAGCCCAAGGACATCAATTTCCAAGCCAGCGACGCCGAGGGTACTCCCATTGACGCATCAGACGTCGTTACCAAGGACGAGACGCTCCAGCAGTACTTAAACATCGCCTCCCTCGCCAACCTCGCCACTGTCCACCAGGTCGACGGCGAGTGGCACGGCCGCGGCGACCCAACCGAGATTGCCATGCAGGTCTTTGCCTCTCGATTCGATTGGAACCGTCTTCGTCTTGCCACTGGAGGAAAGGCCCAATGGCACGAAGTTGCCGAGTTCCCCTTCGACTCCGACGTGAAGAAGATGTCCGTCATCTTTGAAGAAGCTGCCTCTCAAAAGCAATGGGTCTTCACTAAGGGCGCCGTCGAGCGAGTTGTCACGTCGTGCCCCCGCTATGCCGTCGGCGACGAGATCAAGGACCTCACCCCCGACGTTGAACAAGACATCCTCCGCAACATGGAAGCCCTTGCCCGTCTTGGTCTGCGAGTCCTTGCCCTTGCCAGCCGCACTGATATCCGTCACGTCGTCAACAACGAGGCTGAGCTGGACCGAGCCTACTTCGAGTCTGACCTCATCTTCCGCGGTCTCATCGGCCTGTATGATCCCCCCCGTCCCGAATCTGCCCCGTCTGTCCGTCAATGCCACGAAGCCGGCGTCAGCGTCCACATGCTCACTGGCGACCACCCGGAGACTGCCCGTGCTATTGCTATCGAGGTTGGTATTCTGCCGGCCAAGATGTCCCGGGTCTCCGCCGACATTGCCAGGACGATCGTCATGGCTGCCTCGGACTTTGACAAGCTCTCGGATGACGAAATTGACCAGCTCCCGCTATTGCCCCTTGTGGTCGCTCGATGTGCCCCCCAGACCAAGGTTCGCATGATCAACGCTCTTCACCGCCGCAAGTGCTTCGTCGCCATGACTGGTGACGGCGTCAACGACTCTCCTAGCTTGAAGCAGTCCGATGTTGGTATTGCCATGGGCCTCGCCGGTTCTGATGTTGCCAAGGAGGCTTCTGACATTGTCTTGACTGACGACAACTTTGCATCCATCCTCAACGCTGTCGAAGAAGGCAGGCGCATGTTTGACAACATCCAGAAGTTCATCCTCCATGTCTTGGCCGAGAACATTGCCCAAGCTTGCACCCTGCTCATTGGTCTTGCCTTCAAGGATAAGAGCGGCATCTCCGTGTTTCCTCTCGCCCCTGTTGAGATTCTCTGGATCATCATGATTACTTCGGGCATGCCCGACATGGGACTGGGATTCGAGATTGCCGCACCGGACATCATGCAGCGGGCTCCCCAAAACGTACGTGACCCATCTCTCTACCGTTCGAACATAAACTAACCGTTTTACAGTTGAAGCAAGGTGTCTTTACCCCCGAGCTGCTCATCGACATGGTCGTTTATGGCCTGTGGATGTCCGCCCTGTGCCTGTCCTCGTTCGTCCTCGTTCTGTATGGATTCGGCAACGGCAATGACGACATCGGCGAGAACTGTAACAACGACTACAGCGAAGAGTGCAAGGTCATTTTCCGTGCCCGCGCTACGACCTTTGCTTGCTTGACCTGGTTCGCCCTCTTCCTGGCTTGGGAAATGGTTAACATGCGCCGCTCCTTGTTCTGGATGACGCCCAACAGCAAGAAGTACTTCACTCAGTGGATGCACGACGTCTGGCGCAACCAGTTCCTCTTCTGGGCCATCATTGCTGGCTTTGTCACCATGTTCCCCATCATCTACATCCCCACCCTGAACACCGTCGTCTTCAAGCACGCTCCCATCTCGTGGGAATGGGGCATTGTGTTTGTCGAGGCCGTTATCTTCTTCCTGGGCATCGAGACGTGGAAGCTGTTGAAGCGCATTTATTTCCGTCGCCAAGCTCGTAAAGAGACGGGTGGCGAGACTGACTTTGATACCCGCGTCTTTGGCCGCTATTACAGCGCGTCCAGCGGCAGCCAGGACGAGGAGAGCGGCCAGGAGAAGAGGAGCGCTTGAAGGAGCAGCTGGGAAGGCGCAACACGAGCAATTCATGATCAGTTACTGTGGAACTGGAGGAGAATCTGAATGGTTCAACTCTACGGCGAAGCAGCCTAGGCACAGATCTATATCGTACCTAGAGGTGATGAGTCGAGGACGGTGGGAACTGGTGGACTTAATCCCCAGTTACGCTGATGGCTGGAACACGGCGAATAAGGGAGATGGACTGGGTCGAGTAGGCATTGTAGGCTATCAGGTAGGTGTTAGGTAGGTGTAACGTAGCCTGAATACATGTGACTGGACCAAGACCCTAGAATCTCTTCGTGATGGCTTCTTTTCGTGACTGGTGCATGTTGGGGCATCCTACCAGAAGCATTCTTCAATGACACGTAGATTACATGCCTATGAGGGAAGGGAAAGTTTTTTTTTGGACCCAACTGGACGGCTACGTGACGGCCGCAATGGGGAAAGATCTCGTGTGCCCTGGAGTCAGCACGGGGAAGAGATGGGATGGAAATAGACATGAGACTGCATCATTCGTCTCAGCTCCTCCTCAAACACGATGCTATCGAGATCAACAGTTCCTAGCGAACGAAACGTACATACGCGCCGCCACGCGTGAGAGAGAAACCACTAGATAGGGCCGACTTGTTCTGCAACGGGACACTTGTGCGAGGGAGACTGTGCGGCCGACAGACGGCCGAAACACCCGCTACGTCAGCCTGTGGGCAGTGTGCGTGGGGGAGAGACTACAAGGGGGGTGGACCAGGTTTATGCGTAGAGAGATGCTTAATTTTAACATGGGGGAGGCCTAAAGTAGTAAATCCGGGGAATTTGGTGAGGCTGGCGAGAGACTTCAGACACGCCATATACTCGCGTCGGGTGGTAGCACACGGAAGATGAGATTCCCATGTCCGACTGGGGGCGGAAGGACGACGCGGCCCAGAAAGTTCAGGCACAGTTGAGGCATTTGTTCGCTTTGGACTCGCTGGATTCCTGGGTGAGGCGATGGTGCGGTCTTGGCAGTCTTGGCGTACTTGGCGGACATCTTGGCATATTCTCACGACTCAGGAGGCTGTGAGACCAGTCGGACTGGAGCTTAAGGATGATCTACACGAGTCCAGTTGGTGTGGATTCTCCTATACCCTTCGTACCTCCTATCAAAGCCCGTATGCGTCTGTACTCACAAACCCAGCCTCGACGAGCCACGACACGCAAGACACAGGCCGTACAAACCGGGTCCGGCCTTCATTCACATCGCATCGGGGCTCAGATCTGACTCTCGCTCGCTCACAGCCTCGCACCACGTCCGGATGACAAGTGGCAAGACATGACGGCGGGTGTGGGATGTCTGGATCTCTTCAGTTTCGCTGGCCCCCTTGTTTCTTTTCCCCCTCGTTTTGCGCTGGTCCGTGAGGCTGGGGAGAGATTCCCCTGATTGCCCGGGGTTGGCCAGTTCTGGACTAACGGAAGGCTGAATATGGACAGTATCGAGCTTCAGAGGCTGTACGGAGTAAAATAACCTCCTTCCTGTGCACCATTACTTTAGCAAAAAGCAACAGCCAGTCTCGAACGCGCATCTTCTTGCGTGTATCGAAAATACTTGCCGCGCGGAGTGAAACTCAGCCACCAGTCTCGCCTCTCCGATTGCGATCGCCGGGACCCTCATTTGCCGCCGAAGTCAAGACACTTCGCGCCTCACTCGAGTCGGACCAGCTCGAATCTCCTCTGGCGATCGCCAGCTGAAGGCTTGGCTAGCGGGCTTCTAGCGGAGCCCTGCGTCACTGGTTCCAGGGGCCAATCTCCCTTGATTGGAGCGCGGTTGTGCGCCGCTGAGCCCCTTTTGCGCGTCGTGGGACAGCGCATTGAGCTGTCGATGCCCTGTGAGTTGGATGCGTTGCGGCTTGGATGGTCGACTTTTACTACCACTCACACTACCTACTAGTATTTACTACCTAGAATTAGACACAAAACAATGATGCTTATCCTAGACAACGCCAAGGCTCGGTCTGTGTTGCGGCCGTCTAGTCTCTCACCACTCGTGCACCATCGTGTCTGTCGTCCAGCTTATTTATCGCTTATAGTCCCAGTTCTTGGCTCAGTTCCCTTCTTCATCTCATCTCATCCTTGTCTTTGTTCTCTCGCACTCTGTCTTCATCCATCTTCAAGTGGCACTCGGCCTCTTCGACTCTCTTGCTCGGCTGGTCCAGCAAATTGCTCTCTCGTCTCACGCGTCCGAGTTGGAACGAGACTCTGTCTACTAACCAGTAGCCCCGAGTTCGCCCAACAACACCGCTGATCTCCCTCCCTCCCTCCCTCCCTCCCATTTATAATTACCAACTACCTCACCCATCTCCGCACGCCATTCTCGATACTCCCAGACAACATGCCGACTCTTGATATTAGCGAACTGAACGTTGTTCTCAGCGTCCTGGGTCCGTCCTCACCAACCACCACAACTGGGAGAAAGGCTTACACTGTTGCAGGTGCTTTCACCATTCTATATGGCATCATCTCCGTGAAGCTCAAGCAGGCATGGTACCTAGGAGAAGCCCGTATGTACTACCTGGTCGATCCTCTCCGTCGCCAACACTACTGACTCTTGGCAATATGCAGTTCCTGCCGTCCTCCTTGGCATCTCCCTCGGCCCGCTCGCCGCCAAGTTCATTGATAGTGAGAGATGGGGCTCCGCAGAGCCTGGGCAGACCAGCGCCATCACTCTGGTACGCCTCCCTCTTGTGCCGGCGACATGCATGAAGCCGTCGTCGCCTTGAAACAACCCGCTGACCTTCCATCATAGGGCGTTGCGCGCGTCATGATCGGCGTCCAGCTGGTCATCGCCGGCTACCAGCTCCCGGCAAAGTACAACTGGACACGATGGAGGGAAATGGCCATGTGCCTTCTCCCCATCATGACCCTGATGTGGCTCTGCACCACGGCCTGCATCATGGCCACCGTCACGAAGCTGACCTTCCTCGCTGCTCTTGTCATTGGGTCCTGCGTCACCTGCACCGACCCTATCCTCTCCCAGGCCATTGCCAAGGGTCCCTTTGCGGACAAGTACGTGGCTCGGCCTCTGCGGGAGATCATCTCCTCCGAAGCCGGCGCCAACGACGGCTTTGGCTTCCCCTTCCTGATGCTCGCTACCTATCTCATCCGCCATGCCGATATCCCCGGCGCGGGCGAGAGCGGCGAACATGCCAACATGATCAGGTCTGCCGAGGTTGGACGCCTGGGTGGCGGCGTCAGTGAGGCTCTCACGAACTGGCTCCTCGAGACCTGGCTTTACGTTGTGCTCCTGTCTGTTGTTTACGGAGCCGTCGCTGGCTACGGGTCTTGCAAGGTCATCCGCTTTGCTTTGAAGAGGTATGTTGACTAGAGTTGGGTCGAGGTCCTACGTTGAACTGTGGCTGACCGTCTTTAACCACAGGAAATGGATCGACAACGAGTCCTATGTTCTGTTCCCCGCCGCGCTGGGCCTGTTCCTTGTTGGCACATGTGGTGCTATTGGTACCGACGACCTTCTCGCCTGCTTTGTCGCCGGCAATGCTCTCAACTGGGACGGCCACTATCTCCGAGAGACGGAGGAACGCCACGATGAGGTCAACTCGTGTATCGATGTTCTGCTCAACTTTGGCGGCTTCGCGTACATCGGATCTATCATCCCATGGGCCGAGTTCAACGACCCAGACGGAACGGGCTTGACCTGGGGCCGACTTTTCCTCCTCGGCCTGCTGGTCATCTTCCTGCGTCGCATCCCTGCCATCATGGTGACGTACAAGCTGATGCCAGATGTCTGCAAGGACTGGAAGGAGGCCCTATTCATGGGATACTTCGGCCCTATCGGCGCCGGAGCTGTCTTCTATGTCGAGCACGCCCGCCACCTGTTCCCCGAACTCGGAGAAGGTGATGAAGAAGAGACCAACTTGGTTAGACTCATGGGACCTGTTGTCTACTGGCTGGTCCTGTTCTCCATTGTCGTCCATGGACTCTCCATTCCCGCACTGAGCATCATCTACTCGTACATGAACGTCAAGCCCATCCAGGATGACGGCATCGAGATCCGCCGTGCGTCAATGCAGATCCCAGACCCCGCCAATTCCGTTCGGACAGGTCGAAAGTCATTTGTTGTATACAATCGCTTCAGCCAGTCGATCATCGATCCCCTGAACTTATCCGCCGCGAACGGTATTCCTGCACATCAGAACTCTGTGTTTGATGATGCCAGTTCCTTTGACGAAGATTATTTGGAGGCGGAGAAGAAGAGGGCAAAGAAACGAACTGTAACCTATCAAGTCTAGTAAATTCGGGGATGGTTTATCGAACTTGTCCGTGTGTATACATCTGGGAGAGCAGAAGAGGGATTGAGCCGCGAACATGCACACATGATACTGTCGCTACTACTAGCCTTTTGAAATAGTTAAACCATCACGATCATTGAACATCAGCTCCGAAACCTTTATTAACCTAAAGTTTCCCATTTCATCGTCATACTCAAAGAATGAGGTGGTGCCCTATGTCCGCGTAGTGTCGCTTGCCGCCCGCCTTCCCAGTAAGATAAATCGGCAACCGACGCAACTCATCCTCGTCTGCATCTGTCACCAAGCCTTTGCAATACTTCCAGAGCCCTGCGTATAACCAGCCCTTGAGGCCGAAGTTCGGATGCGCCGAGAAACACGTTCGCCGCCTCGCGCCAGTGAACTAAAGACTTGGACAGTTCTCTCTCAAGCAGGAAAACAACTCAGACCATTCCCACCGTCAGTGAGGACCTTGACTTGCATCATGGTGATGCAGTGCAACTGAGGACTAAGACCTGATGCAGGATGTGGCTGCAGTAACTTCACTATTAAAGGCATGTTTGCCCAAACCCTTCCAAGAGACAAGACCCGGAGTCCCCCAGAGTTCGAGGCTCTTTTCCAGTCAAGTTGATTAAAATGAAGAAAATATGTTCCTTTGATTCCGAGAGACTCTAGGTTCGAGTACGATCTTATAAAGCCGCATACACAACTCCGGGGTTTCCGATTGGGAAATTCTGGTTGCAGGTTACTTGGGGCTGTCCGTTCTCACGCTGCGGCACCATAACTGTCCCTTCGCTGTCGGGGTAAAGGACCAAGACGGAAACCTCATCGATTGCTTGTAGATCGTAACAGTCTTCCCAGCCTTTCCTAGACATATCTATCATATTTTGACTCCGGAACACACAAGCCCCCAGAAAAAAGATGCTGGATTCTTAAACCCTTTCAATAGTACATAGGACGTTAGAGCGGAGTATCGCTCTCACCACAAATTTGCAGTAGCTCGTCGCGGAACTGATAATGGTCTACAAACGGAACTATATCGTGCATGATATTTGATGCTTCATTCTAGGTGTATCATCTTCGGCGTTCCTTGGATTTCCAACTTTCTGTCCAAGCCGCTGCCGCACTCTGCTTTCGCCTGCAAAGCTTGCTTTGAGGTGAAGTTAATTGGCCAGTAAAAGTAGTCCCAGAGTACCTCTGTGACCGTCTTTTACTATTCACCTGAAACTGGGCGTAGATTGAACATAATGGGCTGTTTGTCATGCAGACGAAATAGCGGAGAGCCATGAAGCTGTTTGTGTCGATTGGGGCTGAGATCATGCAACGCAGAAAAGTGGCAGTCTTGTTTCCTGACGATGTGCAAATTGGAGGAATCTGGTCCCTTATTTCCGTTGGGAGACATATCTCTAGCAGGGTGGGATGATAGAGTTGTAGGCAGAACAAAGACATATACCAGCCTCTGCAGTATTGTTGGATTCCCAGGCAAGCTATTCAAGTGGATGTGAAGCGAAGTTGGTTTGCGTTGAAGCTGAGTTCTAGGCTTGACGTGGGCCGATGTGCTCCCGTCAAATACTTGAGCATGAGTGATGGAAATGCAATCATTTCAGCAAAACTGCGCCATAGCAAGACCTTGGTTTGACGTAAAGAGGATTTAAAACCAGAAAGAAATGCCCATCAAGGTGGATATAACACTGGCTATCTAATTGAAGACGTGCGAAAGCATTCACTTGACAGAGATAATTTAACGCGAGGTCAATCAACATTGTGCATTGCAACTCAACTGGGGCCCGGCCGTGTTTTTTCTGTTTGAGAGAGCGAAGTAGCCATGCAGCCAATGCTATTGTGACTCTGAAACGTGCCGATTGTTTCTCAACCGAGACTAATCTTTGATGCTATCTAACTCGCATCGTGAGGTTTTGTCCTTTTGGTGTAACAAGCCAGATGTCGCAGGCTGAATTCTCGAACCAGCTGTCTAAAACATTTCCTTATCGCTAGCCTCAAGCTTGAGAAAATGATGGCTTTGCTTGCGAGTATCAGAAACAGAGCATGCATAGCCCCTGCACAGCCCCAAGCTTCTTGAGAACCAACATCGGAGTATTGATGTACGCACGGATCCATTGCGTGCCCTTCCTGCGACTTGTTTAAAGAGCTCGCAGCCCAAGATCCCCAAAGAGGAAACATTCGGCCCCCTTAACGTCGGATCGTGCCGGCGGCCTACCGTTCCGGAAACTTCAAAACCTGGTCACACTACCCCAGATTGGGGCGTTCGGGGATGCGATTGGTCTTCCAGATTCGAAACAACCCTCAGAAAACGGTGCACCTAGAATCGAGGTGGTCTATCGCTCGATGAACCACTCGCAATAGCTTCACGCTCCGAGACGAGGCTGCTCTGGTTCTTGACGATGGCTTTGGGAATGCTTCAATTGGGTTTCAGCTCCCGATTTTCCGCCTTGGCCATGGTTCAGATACGATGCTGTCTTGTTGAAGTTGATGGCTGCATGTTGAGATGAATGAAGATATAAAGAGGGCATGCGGACTGGCATTGAAGTGTTGATTTCGACCATCAACATCAGCTTCACTTTCCAATAATTACCAGCTTCCAAGCTCTCCTACCCATTACTTAATTTCTAAGTCCTCATTCCTGCAAGTCGGGAATCTACCTTGCAACTTTTACCTTCAACTTCATCAACATGGTCTCTTTCAAAGCCGTCTTCTCTTACACCGTCCTGCTGGCAGGTCGGCTCGCCGCCAGCCACAGCGTCATCATCGACGCTGTCGGCGACTCTGGCGGCTCTGGAATGGCACTCGGCGTAGACACGTCTACACCCCGTGACGGCACTGACCGACGTCCCTTCCAACAAGACGCCACTCGATTCCGTGGCGACGCCGAAGACACGGTCGGCGAGACCATCGGCGCAGGCGACAACGATCTCGAGAGCGGCACGTCCGCAATCCTCGACGAGACGGGCGATGATCTCCCTCAGATCACCGCCGGCGGCGAACTCACCATGACTCTGCACCAAGTCAACAGCGACGGCGCGGGCCCGTACACGTGCATGATCAACGACGACGGCACCGCGGCGAGCTGGACGGAGATCCAGGTGACGCAGAACGTCGAGGGCAACGAACGCGGCCGGAACCGCGACGGCGAGGCCCAAGACTTTCCCTTGACGGCTGCCATCCCGGCTGATCAGGAGTGCACCGGGAGTGTCGCCGGCCAGGACAATGTTTGCCTAGTTCGCTGCCAGAACCCAGCTCGCGCCGGTCCGTTTGGTGGTGTCGTCCCTGTTCAGATGGCTGGTGCCAACGCAACTGCCGGGAACGACACAGCGCAGGCTGCCGATATCAACCCGCGTGCTGCTCTGAAGACTGCTCTCAAGTTCTTTGCCTGAGCGAGGAGACTGGCTAAAAAGGGTGGAGTTAATGGTGAAGAGAGCAATAGGGCTGTGGTGGATTGCGGATGAATGGTGAAAGGTGAATGGATATCTGGTGGGACAAATCGGTAGTACGGGCTATTTGGGACACGCAGACTTTAAGGCCAAATTGAATGCAGTCTTGTCTCATTTTCCAATAATATGTGAGACGATCTAGACGTGTTTAGCCTTCATATATCCATTTAATGTGTTGTTCGTTAAAGTAAACAAGCCACTCAGTCTGCAGTTGCTTCCAAATGCCCAGCCTGGGTCTAGTGCCACTTCACCAGTCAGAGCTAACAAAAATAATTGGAGGATTTGAGCGGTATTTCTCCTTATCATCAATGCTCTGTTCCGGCGGTCTGTCGGAAAGCTTCCGAATTGGGTAACTAGGCTAGCACCCAAGCAGTCCGAGTTTGCGGGGGCCGGTAATGACGGCGCTGACGGTGACACGGCGGCTACACTGATGGCCGAGGACGAGGAACACCACAAAAGATACGCGGCGTGCCTTTGTTTCCTGGGTGTTTCCTCCCTATTTCGTCATCTTTTTGCTCTCCTAGGAACCGTACATATCCCGCCTTCACCTGGAAGCAGTCGCCGGTTCATCCAGAAGAGATTGACGAGGCGCGATAACCGGGAGGACGACCCAATAGAAAGTTGGTCTCAGCCACAGAACGGGGTTCGTTGTGGTCCCCGCATCGTATCTGTGATAAAGCTGCCTAGATTTCCGATTTGCGATTTCCCATTTCCGGGCAGATGGGCGGTCTCTTCTCCCCGGAGCTCTGTCTTGCTTCTGCAGTGGACGGTCAGAGGCCATGGAGATATCGCCAACCGCCAAAACATCCATCATCATGATCGATCCGCCTTCTGGCACCGTTTCAGACACTCCTTCGCCACTGCCATTCTGCAACAGCCACGTTCTTCACAACATTCCCTCTTCAGAGCAGGCTCCGTTGAGCTCCATTCTCTCTCGCCGACAGGCCAGCTTCGACAACGTGATTGCACACGTTCATCGCGTGGTTGATTCTCGGGACGGCCATGAAATTACGTTGCTGTTCCTCGGCGAGGCCACCCGGGTTTTGGCCGTGGTTCTAGGCCTGCTTGGGAAAATGACCCCAAGTCCATCATCTACCCAATCAACCCACAACTTGATAAAAGTCGCCTCCCGATTACGGAGGCGCGCTCTACCGTTCAATGCTCTTGCAAGCCGAAGTTCAGCACGTCTGCATACTTTGGTAGACATACTCGACGAATGGCAAATCATGACCCGCATGTGGGGTCTGTTCGACATGTTGATCTCAGTCAAGGAACTCATCCAGGATACGTTCAGCAAAGCGAACAACGAGTCAACAAATACGCTTGACTCGGCAGTTACCGCACTGCAAACGATAACTATGACTTCGTTCCACATATGCGAAGCAGCCGGGTATCTATCGCAGGCAAAAGTTCTGACCCTGTCCCCCAAGCTCCAGACGAGATTCTTCAGCTGGGCGGCTCGATCATGGGCTGCGTTCATCTTCGTCGAACTCGGCCGCCTGGTTATAGAGTGGTCACGCAAGCCTACGGTAGCAAAGGTGGACAAGGAGTGGTTGGATGAGTGGAAAAAAGAGGTTTACCGGAATTTGGCCTGGGCACCAGTGACGCTTCATTGGAGTTTACCCAATGGCCTGCTCTCGGATCTCTCTCTTGCTTTGTTTGCATTGTATCCGTCTTTCAACTTGATGAAGGACTTGTGGAAAGAGAGTGCATAGAAATATCCAGAGTGTGATCAATTATCGCTTGGAGTTAACGTGTATAGGTGCTAGCTAATGCAAGGTGCAGTAGATAGGTACGAGGGAAAATAATACAAGACACCCAAGAATGAATAGATCTACCTTATCAAGGGTTTGGCGCCTACCTAAGTTCAATCTTCCTTATAAACATCATACTTGTACTGACTACCCGCATGATCATCACGCAGCCCCTTCTGTCCCTTCCCGTAGATCTTCTCCCGCGCCGTGAGCGCTTCCTCCTGCGGAGCAGGATAAAGCCCACGCTTCCGCAGCTCAGGGATCAAAAGATCAACCACCTCCTCAAACGTCCCAGGCGTCGTGACGTAGCCAAGGTTGAACCCGTCAATGTCAGCCTCCTTGATCCATTCCTCCAGCTCGTCAGCCACGGTCTGCGGGCTGCCGACTCCCACAGGGCCGAGGCCGCCAATAGATGCTCGCTCGGCGACGACCCGGGGAGTCCACTTGGGGATCTCCTTGCTCGTCGTCGTGAAGGAGTCGAGGATGCTGCGTACTTTGTGGGCTTCCAGGGAGTCTGCTGCTGTGATCTCCTGGTCAAGCGGGATCTTGGAAATGTCGATGCCCGTCCAGCCGCTGAACAGAACGAGGCCGCCGACCGTCGACGCGTACTTCTTGACCTCCTCGTACTTGGCTTGCGCTTCTTCATCGGTGCGACCGATGATGGGTGTGAAGGTAGCAAAGAACTTGATTGACCTCGGGTCCCGTCCGTTCGCGGCTGCCAGCTTGCGGATATTGTCCACCTTTGGCCGAAGAACCGCGGGGGAGTGAGCAGAAACAAAGATTGCCTCGGCATGTGCAGCGGCAAAGTCGGATCCTGCGGCTGAAGTCCCGGCCTGGAAGAGAAAAGGCGTGCGTTGAGGCGATGGGTCGACAATGTGCCTCGTGTTTAGCTTGAAGTACTTTCCGTCGTGGTTGATAGTTCTGATCTTGTCAGGGTCGGCATAGCTGTCATTGTCAGGGTCCGGCGAAATGGCATCGTCGGCCCATGACCCTTCCCATAATCTAACCCTCTATTAGCCTAATTTCTTATTCTCATAAAAAGGTTTAACTCACTTGTACAATACGCGGAGGTACTCATCGGCCTGAACATATCGTTCGTCATGTTCAATAGGATTATCCAACCCAATCGCCTTGAAGGCGGCCTTTTTCCACGACGTCACGATGTTCCAGCCGATCCGACCCCTAGTGAAGTGGTCCAAGGTCGAGAAACGCTTGGCTAGTAAGAAAGGGGGCTCAAATGAGGTTGATGCGGTGATGCCAAACGCCAGATTCTTGGTTACAGCAGCCATGGCGGAAATGGGCTGAGACCCGTCAGTACGAATTCCAATCAAGGAGCTGAAGGATACTCACAATGGTCGGGTCAGTCATCGGCCACTGAGCAGCCCTTCGGATGCAGTTGTCTAAACTACCCTCGTATGTGTCGTAGCCGCCATAGGTGTCTGCAAGAAACAAAGCATTGATGTTTCCTCGCTCCAGAAGCTTCGCGAGTTCGATCCAATATGTCAAGTCTCGCTTAGTGGCAGACTTGTCGACCGGATTCTGCAGAATATGAGCTCAGATCGGAACCAATGTCTGGTCAAACGTACCTTCCACTGTCCGGGAGATAGATGCCCTACAGTCGACATGTCGAATGCATTGAGGAATATTTGCTTCTTCCCGTTTCCGAGGCGATCGTCTCCATTTTCGGCCATTTTGTCTAGACGTTATCACGGTAGAAGATGACTTTAGTGTCAAGATTGCAAACCACCCCAGAGACGCATTATGAAGTGCTTCGGCGTTATATAATGAGTCGTCGATTATAGCGACATCGGAAACCCCGCAGCCTCCCACTGTATCCCGATAGATGGCATGCAACATGATACCCGTATGGCGTGCTAGCCCAAGGTTGCAAATGACGACTGTCGATTGCGTCCGACGCGATGACGTGACGGCCAAAGCTGCAGGAATAACTGATATTACAGCCAATACTTCCCAACGAAGGTTCCAGCGTGGTATCAATCATTCTGCGGGCCGGAAACATAATAGGCAGATCATAATACAATCAAGGAGTTGACGAAGCACGCCATATTAGATAACATCCTCGAAAAGATTGAACACGGAAAAAGTCGCTCTTTAATCGAAACAAGAATCACAAATCTATATACTATGAATTTCCGTCAAGTGAAGCCTATCACCGCTGTAAATGGCGCTGGAAAAATCTCTCTTGACGACGAAGGGCATAGCCTGACGCACCACAACAATGGCCGCCCCCAGGAATCAAAACCATTTCATAGTCCTTGTCCGCCTTGTTCAGGGCATTTACCAACTGCAACGTCGAGGCCGGGTCCACGTTTTTGTCAAGTTCACCAACAATCAACATCAACGCTCCCTGTAGCTTGGCGGCGTGAGTAATGTTGGACGATTCTTCATAGGCCTTATCGACGGGATAGCCCATCCACAACTCGTTCCACCATATCTTGTCCATGCGGTTGTCGTGGCAGCCAGAGTCAGCCGCTGCAGCCTTGAAGAAGTCGCCGTGATGCAAAAGGGCTGCGACGGCACTCTGTCCTCCCGCAGACGCGCCGAAGATGCCCACGCGAGACAAGTCCATCCAGGGTCGAGAAGAAGCAGCTGCTTTGAGCCAGGAGATATGATCGGGGAGACCGGAGTCGTGAAGATTCTTGTAGCACACGTCATGGAACTTCTTCCCTCGCCAGTTTGTGCCCATGCCGTCGATTTGCACCACGATGTAGCCTTGGTCTGCCCACCTCCGCTGTTTCTCAAGCGTCGAGAACGCCTTTGGGGTGTGGAAATCCTGTGGCCCGGCATATATATCGTCGAGTACAGGATACTTCTTGGTTTTGTCAAAGTCGGCAGGGCGAACGATGATGCCGAATATCAGCGTTTCTCCATCGCGGCCAGGGGCTGAGAATGTCTCTGGTGCAGTCCACCCTTCCTTTTCCAAGTCCTCAACCCTTGTTGCCTCAAGATGAAGCAGTACTTCTCCAGAGCTGAGCTCACGAAGCACCGATCTTGGTGGACAGTCGACGCGTGACCATGTATCGATCAAGTAACGCTTGTCTGGAGACCAAGTCCAGGAATGAGTTCCGTTCCCCTCCGTGATGATCTTGAAGTCTGACCCATCGAAGTTGACAGATGCCAAGTGTGCATAGTACGGATCTTGATCAGGCCAGAGACCATACGCTCGGAACAAAATCCGGCGGCGGTCTTCATCCACAAACTCAACTAGGTTGACGTTCCAGGCTCCTTTGGTGATCTGGCTTTTCACAGTCTCTCCCTCTAAGTCGATGAGGTACAGGTGGTTGTATCCATCCCGCTCGCTAGACCAAAGCATCTCGGTAGAGCCTTTGAGAACATTGTGGTAATTCTTGGTATAGTCGACGAACGTATCGCTTTTCTCTTCGACTATCGTTCTGACTCGCCCATCTCGGTGAATACCAATGACTCTGAGATTCTGGTGACCGCGTTGGTTGATTAGAAAGCGATATTCTTCTCCGCTTTCATCCCACCCCAAGTTCTGAAGTGAGTACGGATCTTTGAACAGTGTATCATCCGTGGGCACCTCGCAGTACGTTTCCAAGTCGAAGAGCCGAGGCCTCTCAGTTTTCACCCGATCTCCCGGTTTCAAATACTGTATTGTATGTAGCTTCGGCTCGAGTTGGTCATCTGGGCAAGATTCCACCAAGTTCATGTCATGCTCTTGCTCAGGAACATGCTGCCACGCAATCACATACTTCTTGTTCGGCGACTCAAAAAGACGATCATCGGTATATGCATTGTCTTTACTGCCGTTGGTAGAAAGTCGAGTGTCGTAATTGTGACCAGGGATGAAGTAGCCGTAGTTCTCGCTGCCAGTCGGGGAGGGTAGATCTGCTTCATTTACCTCCGGCTTAAACCAAACGTTGAAGTCTTCAACGTAGATCCGAGGTTCTTCGTCTGAGTCAAGGCTTGGGCTGGGCGGTTTCGTCCGCTTTTCTAGTTCTCCGTCTTCGTCGGGCGAATCAGCCTCGCTGAGGGACTCAACAACATCTTCAATGAAAACAGTGTCGTTTGCTGCCTCTGGTGCTGAGTAGATTGCTCGAGTCTTTCCTGTTGACTTGTTGACGATCCGCCATACATGGCCAACGTAGGTGTCTTGGTGTTTTGTCTTGCCAGGTCCGACGGTTGTGTAATAGTTTGGCTTCTTGTCCCAATCAATCCAGAACACTTCGATGGCGTCGTCAGTCCGGTTGACAAAGCTGACTGCGATTGGGTCTTGACTGTAGGAGGAGCAGACTTCCTTTCGCAAAAAGTGATTCGTTTTCTGGGTGACCTTGCCTTCCCATGGCGTCAGACTGTTCCCTGGCCCATATTGCCAGTTCTTCTCAGCGAAGCGAAATCGAGTGTAGGAGAGGTCCGGGGCCGGCTCAACCCAAGCGAATGGCAGAGCGCTCTCATCTACTGGTTGCCCTGTTTCCTGCTCCAGCTTCTCTGCCAGCTGCTTGTGATCGAAGACTGGAGTTTGGGTCTTCTTCTCCGCATCGACGAGGATAAACTGAGACTCTCCAGATGGTGAGTGGCGACGGTACCAGAAGGATGTCCCGGATGGTAGCCAGTGAGCTGAAATACTCGCTGACCTGATGTACTTGCTCTCCATCGTCTCAGTCGTCGCGTCGTTTACTTCGCTTCCTTCGCGACAACCAAGATAACTCCCGTCATGGTCAGTACCCCGCCATTAACGCCACATTTTATGCCTCAAAATCACACATGATCAAGAAACATCAGCACGGCAAAACAGCGCGTGGCATTTTTATGCAGTGACGTAAGCAGCGTAAGCAGGTCAAGAAATTTTACATTTTATTCTCATGCTCTTACTGAATGAGCGAGGTTTGTACTACGCTATCGCAATCACGACGCGGGTCACAGGCGCCTCTGTATCCATCCACTGGGGTTTCTTCGTCAATCAGGCCTCATAACGCTCTGTTCTTCCAGCTCTTTTCACATCCGCCAGAATCCAATATAGTGGATTGCGAGACTTGTTCGGTTTGCACTTGTTGCAGACTCAGTCTTTGCACTCCCTGAGAATCGCCCACAGCAACACGGTTGGAGTTCAATCAGAACTTGCTCTGGTTCGCATTCTGCATCAACATGGTGGCATCGGGCTTGTACTTGCTTGACAGCAAACGAACGTTGTACTCGACGTCGAGGATAGCACCATTGGGCTCGTTCTCAACGGGCTTGAAGGTCAGGAGCAGGTCGTCCTTGACGGCACAGGCAGTGTCGGTCTCGAGATAAGGGTCGTCGCTGGGGTACAGCTGAGCGGTCACGCCGACGTAGTCAGGGTGAGTGACCATCATGTGGATGTGGGCAGGGCGGAAGGGATGGCGGCCCATTATCCTCAGCAGCTCGGCAGAGGGACCGGACGTGTCGATGGCGTACTCGGTGGGCTTGAGGCAGTAGAACCAGAACTTCCCGTCCTTGTCGGTGCGGAACTTGCCTCGGAGGTTGTGGCGGGTCTGGTTCTCGGGGTCGAAGACGTCGTACTTGCCGTTGGTGCTGGCTTGCCACATGTCGAAGACGGCGTCGGGGATGCCCTTGCCGGTATCGACATCTCGGATGACTCCGTGGAAGAAGGTGAGCTGGCCGTCTTTGGGCATGTTCTGGACGACGCTACCGCCGAGCTCGCGGAAGGGTGTTTCGGGGGACCAGAAAGGGCCGAGAATGGCGGAGGATGTGGGAGCGCGGCCGTCGTCGGTAACGATCTTGTGGTTGATTTCGTCGACGAGACTGAGGAGAGGGTCGTCAGTAAAATTCTGGATGATGATGGTGGAGAGAAGAGAAGAGAAAACTCACGATTCGACACCCAGGATATCGCACACGCGCCACGTCTCATTTCGGTTCTTCTGGTAGGCTTGGCCGAGAGAGTTGATGTAGTTGACGCCGGTAATCCACTCTTCTTGCTTGAGCTCGACCTCTCGGCAGAAGTCGTGCATGTGCTTGATCAATGAGGTGAGGATCTCTCTGTCTCGGGGCTTGGTCTCGGGGCTCATGAGGTTGATGACGTGCTCGGTGAAGTTGGGGTCGAATTTGCTGGCGTTGTTGGTGCCATTGGCGCCGTTTGTGCTGTTGGTGGCCATGATGAAGGTGTTCCCTGCGGGGTATGGGTATATGGGTATATGGGAAGAGAAAGGAGCAGAAAGGAGCAGAAAGATGAATGACAAGAAAGCGGTTGAATGGTGATGTCTGGGTTCAAACTTCAAAACTACGCGGGGAACATCTGGGGATCTGGTTCGTTTTAAGTATGGATTCACTTGGAAACGCCCGGGAACTGACTACGGCAAGTGGGCACGAATCGTACGACTGCTGGCCGTCCTGCGGCAACAAACTTCGGCAAAGACGGGCGGGGGAGAACCTTAGCAGACTTCGCTTGTCATGGTGATCTTTTTTTGGAGAAACAAAGACCCATGACAGTCAAGAGTCGAGGCCATTGACGGTACGGCGGGTAAGTGTATTTCCCCCGCCTGGCCGTGAAGAGATGCGGGGAGCATCACAGGCCTAGCCCGGTTTGTCTTGCTCCGTCTCGCTCAGATCGCCACTGTTATTACCCAGCTGATCCCTGGAGTTGGCCAATCACGCTGCTAGCTTTGCAATCCTCACGACTCGACAGTGCAAAATCAACCCCCAGTTAGCCGACCTCAACTGCCGCCACCGTCGCCGTTCTGGGCTTAGAGGGCATCCTCGTGGACCCCGCGAGATGCGCCACATGGGACAGCCCCGCCAACACCGGCTACGACAACGGCATTCCCACTTTGTATGGATCAAGATAGTGAAAAGAAGGGCTTACCCGGAAGACTCCGACTCAGCCATGCGTCCAGGAGATGTTGCTGGAGACAGTACACACACCATTATCAGATCCCATGCGTAATATTCCACAATGCCTCGGCTCTGACTGACGGCATCTGGCGCATTGCGAAGGATCGATCATACGAGCAAGAATAAAATCAAGTCCAAGATGGGAATTACAGTTATGACTCACAAAGTGAATGCAACGAATTATCACGGCCCGTCGATGAATAGTTAACAAACTTCGCAACATGTGTTTAGAAATGGCAGTAAACGCCAACGAAACCCTCCAAATGCCTGGTAAATTAATGACTAGTAATTCGATTTAATTCAACTATGAGCCTCCCTTTAATGAACAAAACGCGTCCGTCTTGTTCCTCAACCTTACTCCATTGTGACTCGCGGGTGTGACATGTACGGCTTCAAAGATGAGTCACTACAAGTACACACATCGGGATGCAGACTCACAGGCTACTTCGGGGGCGCATGGATCCAATGCTCCCATCCGATACTGCTGGTTATGCGCAGCTGCCAATCCAACATGAAATTATTCCTGCCCGCCTTTGTAGTTGTAGACAAAGTTCATTGGGAACATCGGATCAAATTAAAAACCTTGCCGAATAGCTTCAATGTCGTCTTTTCAAGTCCGAATGCGGACAGCCTCGGGCATGGCTTCAACACGCTCAATGGAGTTCGCTCCAACGATAGGAGAGACATAAACGATCTGATAGAAGAGATATGCCAGTGCCTGTTGAGTTGTTAGCATGTATCCTAGGACGCTGAAACGTCACTTACAATAGCTTGCAGCGCTGTATTCTTTTCCTCCGCGAACTTTTCCAGCGCATTGCAGAGGTCAATGTCCGGCTTCGAGCTGGAGCCCATTGGTGCGAGCGACTAGTCCAGTCAGTAAATTTCAATAGGCATACTGACCTGCTCACAAGCGTTTAACGACGACCCATGCCAGGGTGTCGAATATCCCGAGATATAGAACCTGCCTAGCCACACATATATGCATGCAAGTGCCGCATGACCTGTTCTACCGTCTTGACAAAGACCCACCTACAAAGTCAGAACATGGTCCACATGAGATCCTATAGTGCATACCAATGGATGTAGATTATTTCGATGTGACTAGTGGGGAGATGCTCAAGGCTGGCTCTCACTGAGAGATGCATCGACTTTGCCGAGTTACTGACGAAGTTGCTGTGAAATAGCCCATTCTCGCGATTTTGTGCTCTATACGAAGCCGAATGCATGGCCGTATCAACCATCTGGTCTCGAACGCTGCGCAGTCCTATCCACTCCTCTAACAGCAGCCGCTGGAGACGGGATGCGGTGGTGGCGAGGAGCCTTTTCGGCTTTGGGAATGAGTCAAAGAATGAAGTGATGAAATACGGCTAGAGAGAGAATCGTAGGCGTCTGTCAATTACCTCGTGGAAAAAGCAGCTATAAAGACGACTTTATCCACTGTTGCGAGAGTGGTTTATTCGCGCTAATGCGACCTGCTGACATCTAGTCAACCACGATGGACCAATTGTCCTGTTGCGGAGCCTTCTCTACAGAAATAGGTTGGCTTTGAATAGCATCGCAACCTCATAGTACGAATGTAGGAAGCTCATCCAGACCTTTCCGGTCAGTAGGCTGCAGACATTTGCCCCAATTGCCTTGCCTTGAATGTTCCGTCAGATCAAGCAGCCACATATTCATAATGACTTGAGGTGAGAGTCCCTTAGCTGCTACCAGAGCGCATAGATCACAGTCGAGGCTTTCACAAGAGCGACACGTCTACGAGCGGCATCGCTTCCACGACCGACAGAGACCAAACTCCTCTATCATCCACACCAAGTGTCCCAGAGCCAATACTCTACTGCGATACTTCTTGAACGAGTCGTATCCGCAAAGCCATGCCGACTTGGATACCGTATTAGTACACGACAGGAAGATACGACTGCGACTACTTCAATGATTCAGCTGACCTCTATGAAAGGTCAAAATGGAGCAGCATCGTCGAAGCTGATGAAGATAAAATGTTCCGGCTATTAGGGCGAGGTGGGTATTAATCTCGATATCGAAATGTAGCCGGTGATCTTGTTTGGGACGCAAGGCAACGAGCGAGCCTGGATGGTTCCGCAATTGCCTTTGATCCTCGACTTGTTCAACTTCTCGGCTCTCTATGAAAAGGTAGAGAATAACAAATGCGTATATCCGGGCCCTGATGGTTGTGCCAACGCAAAATCGGGGTTTAATAATGCCAAGTATGCACACAGAGTGGACATTTCCGAGATATTAGAGTCGGAGTCGGATATATAGTCAAACAGATCTACGGTAAAAAGAAATAGCCAAGAATGCAGAGAGTGACGAGGCAGCCAGCCAGAGGGACAATTAGCCTCCGAAGAGCAGACATGGTTGACTGGGGCTGGTTGAAACTGACAGACTTCGCCTGGACAATCTCAAGAAGACGGAATGTTCAACCTCCTCGTCAGCTACATCCTGAGTCCAAACCATGCCAGATTCCTCTAACAAAGGCTATCCCAGTCTTCTTCGGCCAACAAATGAGGGAGTCGATGGTTCCCGTGAGGCCAAACGAGGTATGCAGCCACTAGAATCCGATTCCCAGTAGATTTGAGAACGACTACATGGCCGCCAACGTCAGATGCATTAACAACGTGACTAGTTACTACCGCAACTAGGTATCTTGGTTCCTATTGGACAACTTGGTGTGGCACTATAAGGATGCATCTGCTTTCCAACCCTGTGCCGGATGCATAAGAGATCCAACGACGTGCACCAAGCAGCCGCAGCTTCTCGTCCAGCAGAAGAACACCTTGCAGCAGAGGCCGTCACCGGAACTCTTTCTGCTCCTTCTGGGCGTGCCAATAGTTGGAGCTGTGGTATTTGAGCTGGAGCGCAAAGACGACAGGTTTTTAGGTACGGGGGGTGAAGGCGGACTGGCCGGGATGGACGAAGTTGATGGACTATCGGACTTCTTTTCCCTTGTTTGTTGAAATGAAAGCAAACGACATATTCTATCTTCAAATTGCGTTATTAATCAACTCTATTTCTACATTACCCGGTGTACGCAGCAAGCTAGTTGAGAAATCACCAGGTCCTCAGACTGTCTTCTCAGTCTTGCCACTCTCATTCCCACGTTGACTACTGGTTGAAGAGCTTAGAACCTCTTCCTCCACAATGGTATCACTCTGAACACGTCGCTTCGTAAGCTCCTCGTGGACTTCCCAATCACCAATGTTCTCCTCGAAGAACTGGTGAAGATCTAGGCCACGCTCCTCCTCCTCATCAGACACACGCAGGTGAAGGCCGGGGATGTACTTCAAGATGAGAAGCAGACACAGGGAAACCACAAACGAGTATGCAGAGATGGCGGTGATCTCAGCAAACTGCCTGCCCACCTGGATGCCGACGCCGTCAATGCCACCTGACGCGATGGTTGAGCCGTCAAGGGCAGAAATGTCCTTCGTGGCGAAGATGCCGGTAAGGAACGATCCCATCATGCCTCCGATGCCATGGAGCTTGAAGACATCCATGCCCTCGTCGATGTGCAGCCACTCGTTGACGTCGTCCATCAGAGCGCAAACAACCGCGGTAATGAAGCCGATGACGGCCGCCATCCAGACACTGACGTAGCCGGCAGCGGGAGTAATACCCACAAGTCCAGCAATAACACCTGAGCATGCACCAACAACACGGAAGCGACCCTTGTACTTGATATAGTCAACAAGGACCCAACCGATGGCACCAGTCGAGGCAGCCGTGTTGGTGTTGAAAGCGGCCAGCATGGCTCGAATACTGCCGTTGAGCGCAGATCCTCCGTTGAAGCCGAACCATCCAAAGTAGATGAGAACAGTTCCGAGGAAAACGAGAGTAATGTTGTGCGGCCTTCCGTGAGCCTTGTCGCCGGGAGTCTTCTTGCGCTTACCTAGGGCAAGGGCGTAGGCAAGGGCAGCCCAACCAGATGCGATGTGGACGGGACCACCGCCAGCAAAGTCGAGAGAAGGAAGCTGTAAACAAAAGATGAGTATCAGTTATACGAGAAATACTTCAACAAGTGAGGAGACTCACAGTATAAAGCCATCCATTCGGGTTCCAGGTCCAGCAAGCAATTGGACAGTATACCAGGGTGGCCCAGAAGAAGCCGAAGATGAGAGACGGGACAATGCGACCACGCTCAAACGCACCGCCCACCACAATCTGGACGGTGCAAGCGCAGAAGAGAAGCTGGTATAGACAGAAGACAATCTCGGGGATGTTCGGATTGCCGATGGAAGGTGCCGACATGACATTCTTCATGCCAAAGTTGGCGAGGTCGCCAATGAAGGGTCCGGCTGTCCGGCTGTACGCCAGCGAGTATCCCCAGAACATCCATTGAAATGTAGTAACCGCACCGATCAAAATGGACTGGAAGATCAGAGCAAGGGCCGACTTTCTACGGGCAAGTCCACTATAAAGCAGGCCGAGACCCGGGATGATCAGGTAGACGATAAAGCCACAGAAGGCTATGTAGGTGTAGTTGAACTCGACGCCCGCGTACTGTGCGTTGACGTCCACCTCCAGCGGGTTGCCGCCGTTAGGCTCGGACTCGTTAAAGGCGGGCTACACAGGTAAGGCGTCAGACAACCGTTAAGATAGAGGGCAAAATACCAGTTCCGGGGTATATCGAGGCGCAATCACTTACAGCAGACATCTTGGCGACTTCTTGGCAGTGCCAAGAGGAATATCCTAGGAGAATTGGAGGGTGAACTTCCACAGTTCCTCTGCCAAGAGTTTGCAGGAGTGAGATGCAACGGTATCTAGGCAGGAGGATAGGGGCTCCTAGATATGGGCTATCGCATAATTTCAACGCTGCGGCTAGCATTCAGGGTGCTGAAACCTCTAAAGCCTTATCAAAAGTTGACAGCACAATGTTGGACTTAGGCTTTGGTAGTGTGATAAGCACCCGCTCCCCCCGAATCTCTATTATGCTAGTCCAGAACCTAGCGCACATCTCTTATCGGTGGGTGATGTCTCATCTAAGCCGTCTAGATCTAGTTCAACCTGCGTAACCGAGACTGGGTCGTGGAGATATCTAGTCTGCATGCTTCTGGTGAACAGTTGAGGACATCCTAACTTACAATCTTCCTCACGATGCCATGTGTCGGGATACGGTGAATGAATGATTGGCGGACTCAAAAGTACGACGGCTGTCTGGAGAATTAGAAGTGACGGATTGCGAGACAACAGATTTCCAGCCCACACTTCTCCATGAACCTCCCATTCCGTATCAACTTAAGCTTAACGACGTATCATCGGGCCAACTGCTAACATGGCAACAACGTTGTGGCTGCAGAAATGGTTATTTTGCCCATTTTAAATGCCGGTTATCAGGCTCCGGAACCACTTGCCTCTTTGAGTAAGGACGCAAGATTCCAGTTATGTAACCTTATTATTACATGTTAATCCGCACTGTGCTTATCTATGATAGAGTACAGGTTAGTCACCGTGCTGATGGCGAATCCCGAGCATCGACCGAACAGCAATTGGTCCTACCCTACAGACAGTGCAATTTCAATGTTAAACATAAAGAAACTGTTTCCAGGACAAATAGATCAAGGTTAAATTGACTACAACAACTGCGATACAATCTAATATGACTATAAGTACCATTCGTATCTATCCCGAGGCCTTCAGCCCTTTCAACGTGAAGAGATGGAAAACCCGGTCATTATTCTCTGTTGGATTCAGTAAAATAAATGAACAAAATAGGACGTAAAACTGTAAAAAAGTAGACCTGTAGAATTGTAACACAGTAAGAGAGAGAACTCATATATGCCATACGATTGAGGTTTTTTTTGCTGAGATGCGATAGTTCACATACTCTTTTCTTTCCTTAGTTTTATATCGGATTACTTAAAGTTTCTTTTTTTCTTCCTTATTCAATGTCATTACATAGATCAAAGCATCTCAGTACATAACATACAGGAGAAAACACAGTAAGGTGCCATGATATCTGATATATCTACTGATTTTATGCACTGAGATTTGGGAAAAACAGTCCAAGGACCAACAGCAGCCTGGATTACAAGTAAAGAGAGATCTCACTCATTTCTTAGCTTGACATATAGTCAAATAACGAAGTTTTAAAGACTCATAGTCGCCGTTGGCAACGGGAGGATCTGCTGCATCCCTGCTCACCCTGTCCTTAGCCAGGACAGGTTTTCGCAAGAGAGAGATGCAGGGTATCCTCGAGCCTCACAGTGGAGCGACCCCTGGGTATCACGATGGTAACAGGTTCCTCGTGCCGGTGAGATTGAAGCTTCTCTAGGCCTGTCGCTGTTAGGGCCTCAATCCACGAACACACTTCAACTCGCTGACTTGGACAATATGCTGAACTATTAACTGCAGTCTACAGACATACTAATTTCCATACAGCGCTGTACTGTCGTCCCACTAGCCGCATTTGACGAACATGAAAAGTCGTTGTCTACGAAAATCGCTAAGAGGTTCACGGCCTGGCGAGAAAGCCACGACCTTTATCGGTGAATCGACTCTGGAGACCCGTAAGCGATCTCCATTTGTGTGTTGCCGTGGGTTTGTGCAAAATCCATTCCGGGATCCAGGTTCAAGTAGAGGTTTCGCATCACACAAGATTGAGCCTCTCGAAGTTGTTTGGACGGTTAGCGTGGGGGGTCTTTGCTTCACCTTGAATCTTGACACTTACATCGGCCAATTTGACTAGCCCTGTGACCATGTTGGGGGCCTCTGGCAATAGACGCATCCAAGCCATGGCTTCCAGCCAAAAGAGAAATTCTTTGCGGAAAAATGCAACAACTTGGGCGTTCTCTGAGATGCAAACTTGGCTTTGTAGTAGATGATGAACCCAGTAGCGGCGTGGATGGATAGTCCTTGAGAACGATTTACCAATGTTTAGATAAATTCTTTGTGCGAGCCGTGCTTGATCTGGTCTAGTTTTGCTGGCTGATGATGATGGTATGCTGCGATATCTTGGTCGACTATGGATTGCTCGATATCATGGAGAACGAAATCGCGGCGCTCTTGGTTGGAAATGGCCCCAAACCTGAGTCAAAGGCGGGTCTGATCGGCTGTGATGAGCACGCGGATGTGGACATTTGGTGAGAGTCGTGACCTGCGGAAGCAGTTTTATAAGCAATCCCATGCCGTATTCGTCATCGCACTTGTTGAGAGCGTCAACAACGATGATGGCTGGAGATTCGAAATCGTAATCAGTCAGCTTGGAAAGCGGCTGCTTGACGAGATTATCTCATTGATCGTAAATTCTCAACGCCTTGGAGCCAATGGCGCCATGGCTCACCATCCTCTACTCCAGCCATTTTTGGTGTTTAGAACCGCTGAAAGCCAATTTCGGGAATGGGTTGAGGACCTTAGGTTGAATCTCGGAGGACAAAGGGACAAGGTTGGCAGAATTAGGTGAGATAGACGAGGTTAGGCCTCTGAGGGATGGTCTTTTGGGCGCCTCGTCCACAGCCTTATTATCCCTACCTCCTCCGTGGCTGGAAGGGATTGGTCATCAGGTGCGCCTGTTATGCATGTTTCAGCTCTGTACTTTTGTGGATTATGCAATTGTACTTTCGGGCGGTTACCTACGAGCTGGTATTGGTTCTTGGCTGTCTGTTGAGAATTACCCCTCATTTCCTCTGACTGACTCGTGACTGTTCAGCACACTGATCCTCATCACGGCTGTCCGTGATACTGTACTATTCTCGCCAGATCACCATGGAAGCGCCAGGTGCCACGTCTGGCGTCATCGCTATAGCAAGTCTAGCATGGCAGAGTTCTAAGGAAGCATTCGAGATTGCCAACGGGCTCGAGGAGGCGCCGGTCGACATGGCTGACTTGAAACGCCGTCTCTTGGAAACGCAGAATGTGCTAGGTTTCCTACAAACCCAGTTCAAGTCGCCGGCCGGATCCCCTCGGCTTCTTGAATCTCTACTCCAGGAAGTCAAGCTGGAAAGGTCTCTCCATCTCACCCAAGTCCTCTGCGACGACTTTCAGGTCAAGCTGAAGGGGTATACGAAGCATTTGTCAAATTCCAGGTCCAGCAACCGCGATGTGCTCGCTGTCAACTTTCACAAATCGACCATTCCCCGGTTCAACACTGAGCTAAGCAACAGCTGTCAGGGGTTGACGACAGTTGTAACCTCAATCAACCTGTGAGTCAAACTCAGGTTACTATCACGACCCAGCTAACGCGTGATTGGTAGCATGTTGAGCGGCCAGATGTCTAATAATATTGACAGACTTGCTGAGAGTCTCACCACTCAGGTTGCAACCCTGAACATGACTGGGAACCAACTCGCTGAAAGTCAACGAGCCCTGCGATTGCTTCCAGCAGAAGAGACTACTGGCGAGGGGCTCAGAAATGAGCAATCCGCTCGACTGACCGCCGAACTTGAGGCAGTCTGCAAACGGACCCGCGATGCTGTCGAGGCAAAGCGCATCAGACAGAAGTTTGGCACGATGCAATTGGATAAGTCAATAGGGATGCAGGGGTTGGTGGGAGCCATCCAGCACGGAGTCGACCAGACATTTGGGAACTTTAAAGGTTCGAATCAGAGCAAGGGGTTCCAGGGACAGATGGGTAGTGACTCTTTTGCTAAGATGTTTAGCTAAGACCGCACTTGTGATTTCACGTGGTTCAACGTTCTGCAAGCTTGAATCTATTTGATGCAAGCTTTATGGGCTTGTAGCATTATATAATATTCTTTTTATTAACAAGCCTCCTTCTTTTAATAAGACCTATTTTTTTCACAAGTGAAACCATAATTGTAAAGGAAGAGGCATTTGCTGTTGATGCCGTCAGCGCTATCTCAAGTCATTAACAGGTAGGTTTGATAGATGCTCGCTAGAGTGTTAAGTCCAAGGCTAGGTGTCCCACCATCGATAAACAATTTTCTTTTGGAAGTGAGTGGGTGATAGCTATATACCATAAAGATCACTGCTTGAGGCAGCTACTGATAGATTTGATCTGAGCAAATGATGATAGCTCTCAACGAGAAAACTGCCAAGTCCGAATTGTGACAGACAAGGTAGTAGATTCACGTATGTGTCAGGGAGTAGCTGTGACTGAGTAATAGAACACATTTTCCTCCCTGATTCATGCAGTCTCCATATACGTCTCTGCTTCATTGAGATAGTAGACAAGAGATGCCCAGTCTCATGTCACGTCGAGTAGGAGACGTTGTGTATATGAGCGGAGACTGATACATCATGTTGGGAACAAATTGCCTTGCTCGGTTTGTCAATTCAAGTACAATCGCTGGACTAGCTAGGATGTGCGTAGTTCCGGACCCCCACCGTGCTCAGCAGCATTCGCTCAGCCCTCCATCAATCTAAGTTCTATCGTACCATTACTCTACACTATTGTCGTCAGTGTTGCCACGTCAAAGTGTGACTCGGTCTAACGCAAAGAAAGAGGACCAAGCCTCGAAACTGTTGAAGGCTTATGGAGGCCTTAGATCCATACATTAAAGACTGTTAGTGGACATGAAAAATAGTGAGGCTCCCGGTGTCCCTCTGACTTCATATTTGTGACTGGTACAACCTTTCCAAAGCACATGCCTACTTATCTCCGTACTAGCCTCGCCCACTTTCTTCAGACATCATCACATTGCATTTCAGTGTCCATCTGTTCTTTTATCCTCACCGATTCACTCCGTCAGCCAACGTTTTCATTACGGATTCTCTCATTCCTGTCACCCTTCTGAAACCAGCGCGCACTCACGACGACCCATCCTCGCTTCCGCCGTCGCCTTCAATGCACTCGCAGTCCAGACCGGCCTAGGTCGCTTTTTCACCCTGATGGCAGTACTCCAATAGTTTCCATCACAGTTGCCTTCGTGTCCGTCTCAGTTCTCACGTCCGTCTTGGTTTATGCTCGCATCTGTGTTTATATCTACGTCTACCGCCGAAGTTGTGTCGACGTCCGTTTCCATCACTGATTCTACCTCGGTCTCGATCCCTCCAAATCTACCTCGGTCTCGGTTTCTATCACATACCAGACACCGCATCCCTTTATCAATAGAACGACATGCAAATGCAAAGTCATCACATGGGGCTAGACTCTTAGCAACAAAAGCACTGAAGAGCTGTGGGAGGTAGAGAACCAAACCAACTTCTAGATCGATAGAGCCAAGAAGAAGACAAAGAAGAACACTTCAATGGACGCCGAATACTGGAAGAACTATTCGCACATCTATCGGTTCCACCACTAAGTCATCGTCCCTCGTGGTAATGAGTAGGGTCTATTTATTATCTTGGGTTAGGGTCTAGTTAGAACCGGGTTTAGGTATAGAACTGGTTCCTCTTTTAAGTAGTAAGACTATCTTATTGGCTTTATAATTCCTTATAAGTTCAGTCACACATAGGAAGCCAAGACCGGTAGAGATCTGGATATATAGAGAGGTCGGCAGCTCTTGTTAGAGGCATGCAGTTGAAGTTAACAATAAATTTTGGAAGGTCAATGTGACCACAAATCTGAGTTCTATTCTACTTGCACGCAAGAATCTTAGCCACGGCAGCCTCTGCGACAACCATAACAATAGCCTGACTGTTGCCCGTGGGTAGATCAGGGTGAATGCTAGCATCCGAGACAAACTAAAACGGCATGTTAGCATTTGGCCATTGACCGCTGAGTCAAGGGGGCTTACCAAGTTGTCCATTCCATAGACCTTAGTGTTGGTATCAACCACAGACGAGCCGCCCTTTCGACCATCGTCGGTGCCCATCCTAGCTGTACCAGTGTAGTGAATGCCACTCGTGAGAGAGCCGAGGATCGCAGAGGTGTTCGTATAAGTCTGAAGCTTGAACCCCGTGGAAGGAGCCGTGATGGCATCCACCATGTCGTCGATGAAGGAGGTTGCGGCATCGACGTCACCCTTGGTCTGAAGATAAGGAGACTTCTCAATTACGGTGCTGCCATCTTTAGAGAGTCCCAAGACGCCGGAAGATGTGAGGCCGTGGGTCATGTACGTCGTCATGGTGACTACACCCTCTCCCGAGGCTGCACAAGAACCTTGGTAGTATCGCGTGATGCCGTCGCTTCCGACCTTGGAGCTGAAGTAGATGAGGCGGTGCCTTCCCTGAGTCAAGACACCGGAGTCCTTCTTCTCGTACAGGTTGATGTTGGAAGTGTCCGATCCGTTTAGAACACTAGCAGTGTCAAGGGGACCCCAAGCATCACCGGTCTTGACAATGATGGAAAAGATAGGGTGGTCCTTAAGGTTCTGGCCAACAGGAAGCTCGATCCAGTCCTTCTTAGGGGGCAGAGTGACACCAGTCTTCTTAGCAGTGAGAATCTGCGCCTTAGGGCCGATTCCAGAGTTGAAGAGAACGCGGGGCGTGGACAGCGCACCAGCGGACAGAACAACTCTTCCTGTCTTGGCCAGCTTGATGATCTCAGTCTTTCCGTTGGCAGCCTCGACCTCGACTCCAGTCACTCGCGAGCCGGAGCGCACGAGGCGGATGACCTTGGTGCCGAGGCGGAGGGTGAAGTTGTCTCGTTGTTGCGCCAAGGGGAGATAAGTTCGCACAGGGCCGGCACGCTCTGCGTTCTTGATGTTCCATGAGGGGTAGCTGTAGACCTGGTGTTTCTCGTTGGGCTGCTTGATCATATCCACCGACTTCCAGCCGAGCTTGTCGAAGAAGCCAGAGAGGGTCTTGTAGAGTCCCTGATCGTACCGCTTGCTGTTCTCCGAGGGAAGCGTCGTACCGGGGTTTCGCTTGTAAAGCCTCTCGGCTGCGGGCGCAACGTCGTTCCACTTCCACCCCTTGGGCCACTTGTCGTTGAAGTCATGCTCGGGCGGGTGCACGAAGACCATGAAGTTGACGGTGACGCCACCGCCGAGCACACAGGCCGAGAGCCCAGGCGTGTCGTGGCAGATGTACTCGTTCCACAGGTCGAGTCCGCCGACAGCTGAAGAAAGGCCAGGGACGTCGATTGGGGTCAGTTCATCGTCCCAGGTAAGGGTGTGGTTGGAACCAGTCGAGACCGTGGGGCCGGATCCTCGTTCGAGTAGCAGGACCTTCTTGTTGGCTTCGGAGAGGCGCTCGGCTGTGATGATGCCGGCAGGACCACCGCCGACGACGATGTAGTCGTATGCAGAGGCAGCGGCGGTTGAAGCCAGGGCCAAGGCCGTGAGGCTTCCGAGAGACACCAGACGCATTATGGAAGTTGTCCTTGTAGCTGTCCAGATGAACTGACAGGATGCTTGACTGGCGGACAAAGAGGGAGAGTGCGATGAGAGCGGAAATTAGACCCTGAGCACTTATATGGCACCCATCGACAATAAAGAAGGCCCGAGAAAAACTCGAAGCGGGTCGCTGAGATGACAAACTCTAAAACTCTACAATGTATTCTGGATATTCGCAGTTTCTGACCCCCTAGTTCCTTGGCAACAGGCATGACGTGCCGTTTTGGGCCCTGAACGTGGATGTCATTGGGATATCCCGGTTTGGCGACGGGACGGACGAAACTTTCTTCAAGCGGTCGACTGACTCGGTTAAGCTCCCGATCATCGGCTGCTCCACCTCACGCGTGTTCGGCGCGACTATTACGGGTCTTCAGGGATTTTTACTCATGATTATCTAAGACAGCTGTGGCCATCTCGGCATTTTTACTGCGTCATCGGCACCGCACGTCCATGCCGTGAAATCCGGTATTTACTACTAGAGCTTAGCAGACACGGCTGACTACACACGACCCGGCGTTCCCTCGGTTCCAGGATGTCTGAGATAGATGAGAGGTGGAGCAACTAATGCAGGAACCGGGCTGTCGAGATGTGTGCCGCCGAGATGGATCAGATCCATTGACGATTGGTACAGACGGTCGTACGATGATGAGTTGTCATACTAGATCTTATCTGATCATCTACCCCGTACCGGCTTTTTACTTCCGTGGCCCACTCACCTTTCAAGTTTCAAACCAGCTCACTGGGTAGGCTTCAGTATGCTCTTTCTTATTTACTAAATATTGTATTATTCCTGAGATCATGTTCTGGGGTCCCTGTTCCATGCCGATAAAAACTCCTCCACAGGCTCGCCCACCCCTTGCCACACAGCTTGCACAAACAAGGGGTTCGACAGATCTGGAGCCGCATCGAATGAGCACAGGATGCAACGACGAATAGCATCCGCTAGTCCATAGCCGCATTCCTCCTCCACCCTCTTCTGCCACTGCATCGCCGTGCAGAGATCTGTAAACTCATTCGGCTGGCCCGTGGGCCCTAGAAATCCGGCCCGGTATGGCTGCCGCTCCAGGGATTCCCTGAACAACAGCTCCAGCAGAAGCACGCCGATCGCAAACATGCACGACTTGGCTTTCTCGGCCGGGGCGAGAGAGGCCGGCTTATCTGAGATGGTGAGCTTCAGTGAGGCGTGCGAGAGGTACGGCTTGGGCGCGATGGTTTTCCAGTCGGGGGCGTGAAGAAACACTTGCGACTTCTTCCACGTCATGGGAACCCATGGCAAAGGCCCCAGGCAGAGCAGGGTGTGAAGCACCGTCACAGCCTGCTCCAGCCGCTTATCTCGTCTTGAGGTGGCTTGCAAAAAATCCTCCAGGGTTTTCAGCTGGTCTTCCTGCGGTTGCGTGCTCTCCGCAGAGTCCGGCAACAAGAGCACTCTGCTTTCAAGGCCAGAACTCCAGAATCTTACCTCGGGGTCCTCAAGAGGCGTTTTAATGAGCGAGCAGAGGTCCTCCATGAGAGTCGCGGGCTCGGGTATTTCATCCACAGACGCAGCACTGTCGCCATCGGCGAACTTCACACGTCGGCTAGATTGAGTCGTCCTGTACAAGTTAAATCAGTATGAAGGATGGTTGACAATTTGTCAGTACCAGAGAATCACCGAGCACTTACAGACTCGTCGAGCTAGTTCCGTTCGTGTCTAGGGATATATGTGAAGCCGAATCTGACGCGATGACGCCCAGCTTCTTGTCGCGGGATGGAAAGAGGCGCTTCTTGAGGCGCGCTGGCGGCCTATCCAGATCCCAGCTCTTTGATTCCGGCCTCGCCCGGGCCTCGATTGAGGACATGGCCGCGGCTCCCAGAGAGTATAAGAAGCTCTTGGGGCTCTTATCCACCTTCTTCTTCTTCTGCTCCTTGAAAGCCATCTGCTTGCGCAGTATTGATAATTCCTCGTCCTTTGAAGGATAGGCCTGGGGCTGAGCTACCTTGGGCCGGGCCATATCAAGCCTGACCTTCAAATTCGTCAGGTTGGCCTCCTCGCGGAACAGAAGCCTCATTTCGAGCGTCTCCTTCTTTTCCCGGTCAGGCGAGATGGTAACTCCACAGGGATGGACACCGGTACAAGTGCACATCCAGTGACGCTGAACACACTCATAGATTTGTCGGGCCTGACTTTGAAATGCCAGGAACGGGGCGATGGGTGCCGTCGACATATTCGATTTGGTCCTTGTGACATGAGCGACGTGCGAGGCGCGGCTAAGAAACTGGAAGAGATCCTCGTTTCGGTCCTTGATGATTTTCAGCAGCTCATCTTTTTGGCCGGAGAAGCTTGTCCTCAATCGGAACATCTCCCCTTCTAGGCTTGTTGAGTCAATGAGGTACACCTAGAGGAGCAGCAAACATGGCTTAGCACTTAGTAGACAGGTAGGCAGGTATGGTACGCAGGAATTCAACTAGGGCAGTTTATCCTCAACGCGCTCTCCCTACCTTTCCAATTGGAAGCAAACTATGCAACTTGTTTACGGCGTCGTTGATATCGGCCAACTGCTCCATGAACCACTCGTGGTATCTGCTCTGGATGCGCCGCCGCAGTTCCACCTGGACACGGGACTGATGCCACAAATCCGACCCCGAGTCGTTCTGAAGAGTCTCTTTATCGACATCTGAAAGGTCCAGAGGGTCGATGAGGATCTCGAGGTTTTGCGAAAACGCAATCTGCTCCCTCTGGATCGCCGCCACAAAATTGTCGAAGTCGTTTTCGAACCGCCACCAGGATTTCAGGGACCTGAAGGCGCCGCGCAGATCCTTGCACGAGTCGGAGAGGATTGGGAAGGCGCCCAGTACGAGACCGGCAATCTCGAACCCAGACATGGCGAAGATGAGAGTCTGGTACTGGTGTTGGTGCTGGCCGGAGATGCTCAGTGGAACGAGAGGGGATGGGATGCGGTAGCTGAAAAGGCTCAGTTCAGCTCACTCAGATCAGAACGAGGCTGAGCCCCGAAACATGCATCACTTGCTTTTCCTGCAGGCCCCAGCATGGGGATACAATGTTAGTCTATGCCCCAAACAGGTGTAATGCTGATTTCAGGATTCCTACTCCCCGCCCACGATCTAGATCACCAAATGCACGCTGGAATCTGGAAGAAGTGGCCGTAATTAACGGCCTCGCGCGAGCTCTCGCTCCCATATCTCGCATCATGAACGCTGCCGAAGACGAACAAGCGGCTCAGGCTCCATCTCCGTCTCTGTCTCCAAGCCAAGAGTCGACTAATAACAGGCTGAGCAGAGCCTTGTCGCGGGTCGGCCCCGTGGAGGATGACCTAACCATGGTTTTTGACGCATCGGAACGGCGGCGAATCCAGAACCGGATAACACAGCGCAACTACTGTACGTCGCCCTCGCTGCTCATACTGTCATACGCCTTCCTATGTTTTGTTGGACTGCCTTAGAGAAATGCAGGACACTGAATCATCTCACAGCTGCGAGTCTCCGCCGTCGCTTGGAAGACCTTGAGCAGCGCCGGCTCATGAACGATGCCACATCTTCCCAAGAATCGCCAGGATACACACCTCAACCTAGTGACACACGCGCAAGCATTGACTCCCTTGCGTTAGGCTGCAATTCACTACTGCAATCCTTGTTAGACATGGCCCAGACGCCAGAGGAGAGCAAACCTGAACAGTTACAAGGTTCACTGGCAGATCTATGCCAACTCTTAGAAGACGAGCAGGGCAGGTTCAGAGTCTGGGCAGCAAACCTAGGCGCCTTTCAGGATCCCAGGTCTCCAAGGTCCCTTGACTACCGGCTTAGAGATGGTCCAGTCATGCGATCCAGCGTGGTGTCCGGATTGGAACGGCTCAAGGACACTGGAACTCGAGGTACGTGTGTATACGTTCTAGCTTGTTTCCGCCTTTGTGTTCGCCTCTGAGCTTTGTGGATTATAGTCGGTGAAATCATGACGGGCAGGCGTCCCAATCGATCAGCCTCAGTCGCAGCGGACGCCAGCGTCTCTCAAGACAGTCCTGAAACCGCTTTGGAGCGCACAACCGAGTTAGAGCAGTTGCTCAGTAGCCTTCATTCCTCCATCAGTCACCTCTTCTCATTATCCATCTTGATAAGAAGACTTAGGCCTAAAGGCAGACTTCCTGGCATACAGGCTCTGGATTCCCTAGATAGCTCTGCCGATGTTACCTATGTTGAGGATAAGTTCCCCAAGGCACGACAGGTGCCCTGGCTGGCGCAGCGCATGGGAGACGCAATCTCTCGGAGAAGAGAGCTCATCCGCTACAGACAGCAGCACCGCGCCAAGATCTCCAGCCCGCCCGAAGTCTTCACCAATGTAAACGTCGAAACTGAAACCATCGCAACCTCCTACAAGGAAGACGATGCGGTACCATTTAGCTCGAGCAATGAACCGGAAGCAGCATCAATCTATACGTCAGCGACCTCGTTCATGACGAGTACAATGGACAGTGATGGGACCGGCCTTAGTATCCCTGATTTATCCGACATGGTCTTGGATGGTGTGCAGCTGAATTATGGAGAGCCAATCGAGTGCCCCTACTGCAGGACCATCCAGAACGTTGGGAACAGATACGAGTGGAAGTGAGTATATCAATCTTGATTATATCAACATAGCGCGTGTTTTCGTGGTGATAGCTCTTTTTGAAGACCGCCCTCGCTGACAGCGAAGTTAGGAAGCATGTATTCGCTGACCTTCAGCCATACGTCTGCATCTTCAAGGACTGCTCCTTGAAGATGTTTGAAACGCGGCATGAATGGTTCGAGCACGAGACCACCTACCACCAAAAGCACTGGCGTTGCACTCTCTGCCCGGGCTCCGAGGCCTCATATCCTTCAGAGGAGGACATTGCGGCACACATCAAGTCCGACCACCAGGCCAACGTGACGGAGAACCAGCTCCCGCTTCTCTTAGAGGCATGCGAACAGCAAAGCCAGACACTGGATACGTCTTCGTGTCCCTTCTGCCGGGATTGGAAGGAGGATCCTGTCTTGGCGGATAATTCCAAGGGGTTCTGCCGCCACGTCGCGAGGCACCTCCGGCTTCTCGCTCTGGTCTCTATTCCCTTGGTCATTGAGGGCCTGGAGGTCTACACTAAAATGCCTGACGAGGGTAGCGACGCTTCTACAGACGAACCGAGTGACGGGAGGAGCAATCATGGTGACGATGATTATGAAGACTTTGCGTCCAAGTGGACTATGAAGGCCGTTCAGCAGTGGCTAAGGCATAATGACTTCTCTCAAGACTGGCAGCGAACCTTCAAGGAGCTGGATATCCAGGGCTCCTCCTTTGCCATTCTTGGTGCCGAGCCAGACCAGACGGGCAACAATACCACGATGCATACCCTCATATTCCCCAAGCTATCTGAAATGTGCAAGAGCAGCGGCACTGGCTGGGACCAGACACGAGAACACGACGAGGGCAGGCGACTGACCCTGCTCGTCCAATCCATCATGGCCAAGCCGTCACAGGACTCCTACAAGACCGAACCACCACCTCTCAGTGAGGACAAAATCCAGGAGGGGGCTCCTTCAAATGTGCCGATGAGCCGAGCAGAGAGGCATGACAACGAAAGAGCGCGCATCGTATCTAGCTGTTTTAGTAAGAAAACGCCGGAAGGGGATCTGGAAGAGGTTTATATCACCCATGTCCGCGTGGTCGAGTACAGCAGCTACCCAGGAGAGCCACCGCCAGTCAGCAAGATAGTCGAGTCCGACAAGAAGTACCGGTTGCTAACCATAGCGGTCCGAAAGTCCGGACGCGTGCGGATTCATAAGATGAGAGAGAACGCCAACTCCACATTCTCGGTCGGGAGGACATGGAACTTCGACGATCTGAATGCCTTTGAGAATCCGCCAAGCACCTCGCTGAGTACAGGCGTTATTGTGCGGCTGGGGAAACCGTACTACTGGGAGATGGCCTCAATTCGAGAGAAGCAGTTCTTTGTTGAATCCTGTATAAAGATCTACCGGAAGTATACTGGTGGGAAGTATCCCAGGCTGATCGGGTTTGGTGTACAGGAGCAGGACAACTTATTGAAGTCGGTAAAGGCAGGGTATTATACCTGGCTTAACAGTCAGTTAGCAGAGGGAAAATAACGCAGAAGAGGATCCATCACCTTCTGAGTTCCGAGTCTTTAACACCCGTTCTACCTGGTGTAGTGCTGTAGTCGAGCCCCGTGTCTAGTTTCTTAACAATGTTTAGTCGGGGCTGTCGGAACCCGGAATGGCCGTGGGTCCTGGTGAAAGCAGTTGAATGGGCTGACCCTTATAAGATCCTAGTACCTACTCACCAGCTACCGGTTAACGTTCTTCCTACAGAATAGCCAAGGCGAGAAACCAAGCAAGCTATTATACTTCTAAAAATACGTAGGGGCGTAGCTAACAAAGACGTCGCAACGATGAAACAGAAGAAACGCCGCTGTCGTGATCAGCCATCAATTCAAGACCCAGCGAAGTCTTCTCGGATCATTCGCTCGGATCTTTCACATCCAACTCCCTAATCACCCGCGCTGGATTTCCAGCAACGACAACATGTTTTGGGACATCCTTAGTCACAACGCTTCCAGCCCCGACAGTAGAACCTCGTCCGATGGTCACGCCTGGTAGAACAATAACGTTACCACCAAGCCAGCAATCCTCGCCAATTGTGATGGGCTTTCCGCTTTCCGGTCCTCGAGTACCATCCCGAACGTTCGGGTCTAGCGGGTGGATTCCGCTGTAGAAGGAACAGTTCGGTCCGACGAGAGTGCGGGCGCCGATGGTAATGGGACATGTGTCGACCCAAGCGCTGTTGTAGTTGATAAACACACCCTTTCCAAGCCTTTGAATGTTAGATATCAGGTGACAGGGTTGAGCTAGGTAGAGACTTGCTTAATATTGTAACCATAGTCCACATGGATTGGGCCTTCGACCCAAGGCCAGTCCTGGAGGGCGTGTTCATCCTCCTCTGGGGTTAACGCAGGCGGAGGAAGCACAGTTGTATCACGAGTGATGCTGTCTCAAGATTAGCCGCAGGGAACAAACCAGAATGAGTTGTCGGCATTGGATAATTACTCCTTCCACATCTCGATGAGGGTTCGTCGATCCACATCGCCTGCTGAATTGTACTTTTTAAATGCTCTGGAGCATTGAGCTCGATCACGTATTAAGCCACTAGTAAAGGCATAGTAAAGCTCGCCATCTTCCATCCGCCGGCGATTCTCGTCTTCGTCGATCTGTCGCAAGTCCATGTTTGCAGCCATTGGCCGGCTGTGGTTGCTCGAGGGCGGGCGAGCAATAGTAATAAGAAAACTCGGTTTGTTTTATCTGTGCAATGCACCTGTCCTTGAATTACCGAGCGGCGTGACAGAGTTACACAAGATTTGGGAATTGCCTCGAGGCCCTTGAAGTGCAAACCGTCCCGGGGTGCTATCGGTCAGATGTGCGGGATTATCTGACAGGATTGATCAGCGTGAATGAGGTGGGGTTTTACGAGTTTTACGAGCGTGGTTCGCGTCCGTCTTGTTTCTAGCGCGATCACCGACCTGGCTCCATATTCTTGGATTTGGTGACTACGTTATAGATTGTAAGATTTGGCTAGAAGAGGACGAAGATGCAGTGCTGTCGGATATTGGCATCAGCCCTGGCGAGCAGGAAAAGATCTCACAGAGCTGTTGAGCTAGGATATGAGGTTTTCAATAGACTAGGAGTTTTTATCTGTTAAATAAGTAGAGGACGCGGCTGGGATGTCTGGACTTTGGTCGTTGTGACTGAGAATCGCATGGGCCTTCTGCCTCAAGCCCGACTCGGAGCAGAGGACAGGACGACGAGATTTGTTCTTCAATCAGTAAATGGGGAAACGGATTTGGTATGTGGTTTGCTTACTGAACCTCGAGGCATCTTTCGGCCAGTCCTCAGAACCCCTCGTCGGATCAGATGAAGTTGCAACATCCTTGAATCTCCCAGCACACGTCAACGACGCCGATTTTGATCTGGGAACAAAACACCAAATTTCAGAAAGGGAAGAGCTTACTGACATGAGATTTGTACTTGTCGCCTACCAGGCACTGATAAGCGGGCGTCTACTTAACTCTACGGTGCAAGAGGAGAACGGCATTGGTGATTCATCGTCGCAACTGCGCCACCTGCGACGAGTCGAAGACTAAGTTTTTCTGCTTCTACTCTTCTGCGATCCAGGATCATCTCCCTACGCTTGGTGCACATGGCACAACACCCAGTGCTTCCTGGCAGCAGTGCGACTCTCAGCCTTCCGTCCTCTCTAATCACGCGTACGACCAACCAGACACTCCCACCACCGCATCCTAAAAGCCATAATGAGCTGCTACAACAGACGTTAATTGTCCTCGAAAAGGCGCGACTGATGCACACGGATCCTCGCGACGAGGGCTTTCCCTGGTGCGTGAACGTCCCGTGGCATGCGTTGGCCGCCGCCTTTGCCGAGTGCTACGTCTGCGAAGACGTGGCCCTTGTATAGCGCGTGTCGGGCAGCTCGTTGCGGCTTCATATCAACGCCATCGGACTGCTACTTCGTGCTGTAACGAGTGAAAATTACAAGGTCGGCTGGGAGACCTCATGCGCCGAACTCGTGAAATGCTGGCGTTGCTTCTACAGGAAGTATCTGTTGAGAGCGGTGGGAGTCCAGCTGATGGTCTGGCCATCAACTCTCCCAAACACGTATCAACCATCTTAGCCCCTAGCTTGGGAGAATCAAAGGGAACAGTCAATGTCTCGTTTACTTCTCAGTTCCACCAGCAAACATGGACCACGACTCCGGTGTTCTTAGACCAGCCAGACTTTGCAACTGGGATACCCGCTGCAAATGGCATCTCCCAAGAAGGCACACCGGGTTCATACTGGAGAGTCTAGAACGAATTTCTATCTGGCATGTCCCTCAACGAGTTTGGCAGTCCTAACATGCTCTTATATGACAGCTTTGAGGGTTAAATTGTGACCAAGTAGGGCGCTGATTTATTCCCATCTGAATATCCGAATCGCATCGTATGAAATTTACAAGGAGGACTTTAGGGGGCTTATTAGCTAGACTAGAGGAGCATAGTGCCATAAGTTGTGGCTTGCGTGATCATTTCCACGTTCCTGTCGCACGAATTCTGGAAGACTACACCTGAACTATAGACACGCTATCGAGGCGCTATTAATCTTGGACTGTTAGTGTTTGATCTAGAATTATCTAGCCTTACTTCCGCATCATTATAACATCGGCAGAAACCCCTTTCCTCCTTCATTTTGGACCTAAACATTCCCTTTTCATTTCGTAAAGCTTCAATCCAAACAAGAATTTAGTCCAATTACAACATCATTAGGATGATCGGCACACCAACTCTTATGGCTTTGTTGGCCGTCCTCAGCATTACCGGAATCCACGCGGGCCCATGCCAAGTTTCGTCAACCACTACCACAACATCCGAGATGGCCCAGCCAACGACACCCTCAATGTGCGCAGGATACTCTTTCCCGAACGACAAGATCTGCTGCGTCACGGGAACTGGCGCGGGAGTTACTCAACTGGGCAATGGTGAAGTGTCTTCACTCATGGGTTGTGCTTACTCTTGCAACGCCCAGAGCGGATGCACTGCGTTCCAGTACTACCAGGGAGAGGTTTGCCGTCTATATGAGGGCACTCTCTCGGTTGACCAAACTCAGCCAACCGTGATCCGTTTTTTCCAAGTCGAGTGTTTTTTTCAGAGTGGTTAGGGAGACCTTGGAACTTTGAACACGGGGTTTGCGGGGGATTTGGCAACTCTTGATAGAGATGGAATTGATGACTTATTATTGGGATGATCGACGTTCGATTTCCGGGTTTTTAGGACGGCCAAAAATAAGTTAGTGGATCAATGTTAGCCTTGGGTTTGTTTGAGATGATGATCGCAATGGTGTCCCGTTTAGGAAGAATAGACCTGTTTGGCTACTCTAATTCTGGCGCAGCGCGCGATCGATCCGCTTCGAGCAGCCCATTGAGATTACTTTGTGCAAGGCAGACATCTGATCTACACCAAGATGTGGCAGTGCTGTTACACACACGTGCAAAGCGGCTTAGATGCCTTCGCGCAAGCGGTGTGGCGATGAAGCGGCTGAGGCCGCCCAACCCAAACATCATTACAGTAGTGGCTATTTGCAGTGGCGTGATAGGTGGCGAATGAAATGCAGATGAATTCCTGGCAATACAACACTCATGTTGATGTCTGAAGATCTCGGGGTACATTGTAAGACGGAACCACGGAATTGGCAATGATTAGCGTCTGGGGCCAATAGCCGCAATCTGGACCGCGGGGATCTGGGATCATCACAGCCAGACACCCCGAAGGATTCATCGACAGTAGGCTTAGCAATACGTCACTTTCCAGGCAACAGCTAACTGCTCGTCCTCTTAAAGCTGCTCAACCCATCATCATATCTCAACGAAATACTAAACTTCCACCACTGCATCCCCTTGAGTCTACACTGCTCAGTTCGATTTCGACCATTTCCACCCACTCGCCAAACAACCCGCTTTCATCATGGCGTGCAGCTGGTACCGCCAACTGACAGCGTACGAGTACTTGGAAAGCGACGCATTCTGGCTTCTCGCCATTGCCTTAATCGTCAACGTCTGGTGGATACACCGACAGGTCGACAATTTTATCGAATCGAAAGCGGAACCGGGGGTCAAGGTGGTTCAGAACACTTCGCCCAATAACAATGTTTCTATGCTGCTACAGCCACACATCACCTCACAGTTTCGCAAATTCCTGGCCATCATTGCTTGCGGCCTCGTCTTGTCTCTACAACTCCTCGAAGGCGCTTGTGTCCTCATAACGACTTGGCGTCTGACGGTCGCAACCCTGAAGACTACATACCCTAGCATAAAGCCACGGCTCCTAGGGTTTATTTTACATCTTCCGATCACAGCCATCATTATCGTTGGTTGGGTAGCAGTGCTGAGTACAGGTGTGTACTTGGTTTCTATGCAGATACTTTATGTCAGTAAGCTGTGGGAGTACATGCCGGCTCCCCATGTCCGCCTGAACCCCGACGAAAAGAGAGAGAAGAGGAAGCCGAGCGATGGAGAGTGGGACCAGGTGGAAAAAGTGCCTCAGAGCGGAGAGAAGAACCAAGATTTCAAGGAAGACGAGAACAAGGTCGAGTAGCGTCGCTTCCGTACTCTGGGGACGGATGGCCAAAGATACTCCATGAGTTTGGTAGATAATTCTTTGAGAAGGGGTTGCAACATATCATCAAGACAAGGTCGTATTTAGGAAGCAGAAATTGTATGGTTGACACGTTTTGATTCTATTTGGACAACTTCCAATCGGTCACATGGCATTTTAAGACCATTCGTGTGAACAGCCTAGGTACACCGGACTATTCCATCCCAATGACAAGTTGAAGTGGATATGAACCTTTCCAGAGCATACACAGCCACAGACTATCCAAAAAGAATTACAGCTGGCTTCACTTAAGCACCGTTACCGTTGTAAGAAACAAGGTTGGGGCTGCCGCTGAGGGTGCCAGTGATACGTCCAGTAGTACCAAGAGCCTTGATACGGTTGGTGACACTAGCAGGAGTGGTGAGGCCCTCGAGAACCTGGAGGTAGAGAGCAAGACCGACAACGTGGGGGGTCGCCATCGAGGTACCGGAAAGGCTGCCGGTAGCGGAGTTTCCGCCGATGTAGGAGGAGAGGATGTTGACACCAGGGGCCATGATGTCGACGCCAGCTCCTAAATGAGAGTTAGCTCGCCATGCTTGATTACTACAAGTTGAAGCTCGGGAATACGTACCATAGTTGGTGAATGAGGCAGGAGTCCAGGAAGAGGTGATGGCACCGACAGTCAGGGCATTGGGGACGTTGGCGGGAGACTGGGTAGAGACAGGGACGGGGTTGCCGTTTATGTCACCGTTGCCAGCCGCGACAACGGAGAGGACGCCAGAGCTGTAGGCAGCGTTGATGGCGGAAGTCCAGGTAGACGAAGCGGGGCCGCCTATTTACTCGTTAGCCCATATACTTGTCATAGTTGGCAAAGTGCTGGGTGTCTTACCGAGCGACATGTTGATGACAGAGCGGCCGGCACGTCCCTTGGACGTAATATCATTGACAGCCCAGTTGAAGCCGTTCAGGATGACAGAGGTGGCCGCATTCCTGCCGGTGAAAACCTTGACGGAGAGGATGTTGGTCTGTAGAAGATGGAATTAGCCTGGCCTTCTTGTGTGTCTTATCCTCCAGCTGCAACATATATGTTTCTCTGCAAGCGAGCACGGCAGGGTTTAAGCTTACCAGCTTGGCAACACCATAGGTAGAGCCGCCAATGGTTCCAGCAACGTGAGTTCCGTGGCCGAGGGTGTCCTCGTGAACACCACCAGCGGCGTTGTATGCAAGAGTGACACGGTTGCCGAACTGGGTGTGGGTGGCCACGACACCGCTGTCGACAACGTAGGCGTAAGAGCCAGAACCAGCCGTGGTGTCGTAGATGTAGCTGGTCGAGCCAGAGGTGCGGTGCGAGATGGTGCCGAGACCCCAGGTGGCACCAGACTGGGTAGTCAGGGCGCGCTCGTCGAGCTCACTGGGCTCGGCGTCGGCGAGGTACATCTCATAGTCGGGCTCAACAAAGGCGACCTGGGGATTCCGTGTTAGCCGGCTTCTGGGTATCAAGTGCGCAGAGTACACACATCAGGGCTCTTCTCAATCTCAGCAATCGTGTCGTCGTCGAAGTCGCCAGAGTAGGCGCTCCAGCTGCTGATGTTGTAGGTGTTCTCAACACCAGCAGTGTCACGCTTGGACAGGCTGCGGCGGTGGACATCGGTAACCCAGCTCAAGTGAGATTCCAGGTCGGTGTCGGCATCAGGCTTGAGCGTGATAATGTACTTGCCGGGCACCACGACAGGCTCGGGCACCACGCCAGCAGCCCGGTTGGTGGGAGCGGCGAGGGCAGCTGGGAGCAGAGCTCCCAGGAACAGGGCGAGGTTGCGAATGCTAGACATACTGAGGCGTCGTAAAGACTCCGAGAAGGCAGGATTGAGAGAATGGTGAGGATGAGGAGGATGAGAAACTACAAAGATCAAGACAAACCGCAGTATTTATACTATTTCGCATCAATACTATCGTCGGAGTAAAACTACATATCTATCGTCCTGGATGGCTTATCTTGCACCATAATACATAGGGTTGCGTTTTCGCGACCGAGTTGGCTCAGCTTCCTAAACAGTCGAGCGTCCGGTTGGGGGATCCGAGGAAGGAAGGTAGCGGATGGCATGGAAGGCTATCAAAGATACTAATACGAAGCCAAGACTGGACTGCAGCGAGAAACGTGCTTCGAGAAATGCAAGGCATGTAGGTGATTCAAAAGTTCTTGGAAAACAAAAAACTGCGCAAGGTTTACCAGGGTTAGATGCTTGATGTTCTAGCTCGCCATGTCGGTGGAAGGGATTCCGCTAGTGTACCTACCTAAAATCTAATTATTATGGTTATCTCGCTGGTAACAACTAATTAATCCGCGCGTGGGCCCGCGGACTAAAGGACATCGAATGGTACTACTGATACCGACTATGGCAACTCGACAAATAGCGAATTCGAACGACATAAGTTCCTCGAATGATTAGCAACCATAGGCCCGATGGATCAGAGCTCCTTCTGCTTTCGAACATCGGATGCGGGAGGGTCTGCCAGGTTGTTAATGCCGAAGGTACTAGGATCGGGACAAGCATTCCAAACAGGCAACAAGCCCCGATTACCTCAACGGGATTCAGCCCGCCTTGGATAAGCGACTGCAGATCCGGATCCTTGGCAGTCCGTCGGTTCATGCCGAGCCGTTGTGGTGATACCCAAGTAGTCTAATCAGTCCACCTTGTCGATGAAGAAGATGTGTGTACCCCGCAAACCAATGGCACCTTGGGCGATAGATATCCTTACGGGCTTGTCTCTTATAGCCTACCTTCTTTACTATAGCCAAGCTTGGACCGTAAGCCTGTAAGGTACCAAGAAATAAGGTGGACGAATCTCGCCGACTCCCGCATCGGAGATAAGAATAAACTACCCAACTAGAGTCGCAACGAAACCCACCTTCCCACCATCCTAGTAGCGTCGTTCGTCACCAGACACAAGGGGCTAGCGGCGAGCAGAAACACCAATGACAGAACATTCTGTTGTTCTTGTGTGATCAGAGAGCTTGGCAGCTTCGGCAGTCTCCTTTGCCTCCTTCCTATTATAAGGAACCCTCTCTCCATTTCACCCCTTGTTACTCCTCTCCTCATTTTCAAGTTTCTCAACTGACACCAGTTTCTAGAATGGATTGGTACGCGTGCAGAGTGCTTCCAGATCCGTGTTTTTTCTCGTGACTTGTTGGGGCTTGAGGTGTCGGCTTTTGTGAAAGTGGCGTTTAATCTATCTACCAGTTTACTATATTTCACCGTCTATCTAATACACAGCTTTCCCTAAGCCTCAACATCTCAGTCTCCAAGTCCAATGGACTTTCTCTTATAAATTCGCAAACAGCTTCCAGCTAGTCCGTTTAGTTCTCGTGACGAGCATAAAGGTCGTACCGACAAGACTGAAAACTCCGGAGAAGACCTTGAGCCCAGTCCACCCACCCGCACTTTCCAGTATGGCGCCATTAATGGGACTCGCCATGAGGCCTCCAATTACACTGGAAAAAAAGGACAATACCTATACGAAATCCAATCTTGGCCATCGGCGAGATCTGCATCACCAAAGGGGTAATCAACGAGACGGAAGCGCCGGAGAAGAAACCAGAGAGGATGGCAAAGGCGATTAACGCCGCGTCGCTTGTATCTGCCAGGGCCCATATGCCAGATAAACAGCACACAGTGATGAAGACATTGAACCGGCCAATCTTGTCGCTTACAATGCCGGAGAACAGCCACCCGAATAGTGACGCTGCATTTAGAATGGGCAGCACATACTGAACCAAGTTGGGATCCATCCCCACACTGTACAGGGAGGTAGGTGAGGGTGGCGAAAAAGCCGTAGCTAAAGAAGAAGAAACCTGCTGTGGTGCATAGGAACTCGATTTCTGTGAAAGAATTGAGAAGCTGAGCTTTGTGACGGGTTGTGGACGTGGGGAGTAGTAAGGTCGGACGGTCAAGTTCGCGATGATCAAGAGAAAGAGAATGAGAAATGCGGAAATTCGCATAGTCCATCTATAGACTACCTCAGAGATGAGTCTTGATACTATGATGGGGAAGACAATACCGCCAATCCTGGATCCTGTGAGCAGGATTCCAAAAGCTGCTTCACGCTTATGATTCATCCATCCAACGACACAAGTAACGGCTAGTTCAATTAGTTTACTGTAGAACAGGGACCCGAAAATTTCTAGAACACGTACAAGGTTAAAAGACGGCTGAGACGCCAAGGGCAGAGCACAGCCCCTAAGCAAGAAGGATCTAATAGTATTCAGTGCCAAAACTAGCCATCATGATACCGAATACATGAAGGAAACCCCCGATCAGTAGCAGCCACCTAGCCTCGCCCCGACGTCTGAGCCCGAACAAAGCCAGCGGGCAACCTCCCTTCCTACCTTTTCCCGAACGGTCTCCCGGCTCCGCGATCGTGTTACGGCTGCAATCTCAAGAAGATACGATGTGACAAGAATGACCCTTGCCCACCCTGTGTGCGAGCTGGTAGACAATGCGTCTATCCGCCGACATGGCCTCACGGATACCTACCCTAGAGAGATCCCTTGCCCAAGCCGGAAGTGAAGTACAATTTGTTCAACCAACTCCATCTTTTACTCTTGCGGACTCTATGTCTTCAGCGCAACCGGCAACTACTCTGTACTCCGACAACACGAACTAGTACTTTAATGAGATTCTATTTCCTAGAGTCAAAGGAGACGTTCGTCACACCGATGCATCGATGAATAAGAATACATGATCCTGACCGCGGAATACGAGAGAAACCTCGAATCCATCTTGACCCCTCCTCAGACAAGATCCCCGCACCAGCCAGCATCCTCCCCATTAAATGCATTAGGGGTTCTCTCCTCTCCCTCTCTGTCAATAGCACCCGCCAGTCTTCATCCGCGACAGCAACTGGCTGACAAGCTATGGAATAGCTATATGGACAATGTGGATGGCTGTGCAGGGCCGAAACTGTGGCATCTTCCAACAGATGAGGTCAAGGTGTATTCGGTCATCAGTGACCCGACGAAAGCATTTCAGGAGAACCTCTCTCTTTGCTTCGCCATTTACTTTGCTTCTACGGTCTCTCTCGACAAAGCAGTAACGCAGGCGACTGTGGGACAAGACAAATACACATTCCTACTACAGCTCAAGGTCGGCCTAGAACAAGCCTTCGCCCAAGGTGACTTCTTGGGCTGCCTAACACTGACTGGGCTGTTCGCCTTGGGCATATACTTGGTAAGCTTCGTTGTCATCCACCATTAATCTCGGCATACACTAAAGTCATTACTAGTCAGCCCTCCGCGTTAGCAATCGCAGCAAAGTATGTGGGTTCTCAATAGCCTTGTCAACCGCATAGCCCAGTCCCTAGGTCTTCATTGTGATGGAAATTGGCTCAGTCTCTTTCCATTCCAATCTGAAATCCCCCGTCGACTTTGGTGGCACTTGCTCAGCCGAGACGGCTGCGCGGGGGGTCTGGAGAACACAAACAGTTTACTACTAGAGTCTAATGTCGGCCTACCATGAATTTTGACGACACGGATCTCCTTCCGGAAATGGAGCAGCCTCCCGCCGCGAAACCGGGTTGAATAGCCATGTCCTTCTCTCTAATCAACATTGACCTTGCTAAGTCCATGCAAAACCTGGCAGCCGTCGCCTCGGCTTCGTCTCCCGCGTCCCTAAGCGAAGAAACAAGAGTAAAGATTATCAAGGAGACGCTCACGAGAGTGGAGAGTCGGCTTGAGCACTGTAACCTTGTGATGCCTCAGCACAGTCCAACGATTCGCTTCTCCCAGTTCCTGCTCTAAAAACGAGGCTATGTCACAGTGGATTATTCTGCGGCGCACCGGGGCTGACGCAGAGTTTGCGACTGAGACGAACCTTTCTGAGGCTCTAGAAATCCTATAACCGAGTCTTTGCAAGGTAAGCGAAGGAGGCCTGTTGTCGCAGTTCGCGTGGGCCAGGAAGTCGTATCCACAGTATTATGTCACCATGTACGTTCTGTGACATCTTTGCCTCAAGCCCGAAGGCCCGAATGTCGACAGAGCCTGGGGGGCGGTGGAGACTCTTCTCCCGCGAGCTGTAGGATGAGTCTACGATGGGGTTTGGACCCGAGGCGGCGGTCCTGGCAGCTCTCAAGGCAAGGCTGCATTATTCAGAGAAGGACTTCGAAAGCAGACTTGGCAAGAGAGTGCTAGGTAGCGGCATCCAGCCATATAGTACCGGTTGAAGTGGACTTTCTGACGGAAAAGGCCTCCCTTCTTCGGATTTACTTGGAGATTCTGGCGGTGACGAGCTTAGTGTCAATGGAGTTGCGGATGAGTAGCCAGACTGGGAATCGCTGGTCCAGAATTTCCAGTTGGATAGGCCCGATGTCATCTAATAGCAATGGGGAATACCCACCAGGTCCGGCTTTACTTGTAATATCCCTCACATCTGAGGCACCTCAAGCCAGGGTCGACTATATTCACCGTCGTTTGTCTTCCACCCTCAGGCCCATCCAAGCTTGGAATATCCGTAATGCCACGGAAGGTCAGTGCTCTGCCCACTTTCAGCAAACCCACGGCTCTGGATCCGACTCAGCCGGTAGTTGAGACAGGACCGAGGTTCCAAAAAAGGTTAATTATGATAGTCTGTGGGGTGCACCATATACTACGTAAGAAGTAGGTGTGTGTCATCAAAGTCCGTATTTCCGGAAGACACTAGCAAGTACCGAACCGTTCCGTCGACTCCTACGTCACGAGACCGGTTATACGAGCTATACATTATGATTTAACAATTAGACTATACCCCGCATGCGATGCTTTTGACTAACTTACAGGCCGGATGATATTTGCATGACGTTATATTTAATCTGACATGAGGCTGGGGACATAGCGTCGCACACGGTTAAAGGGGTATGAGCCGGGAGGTCCGGGATAGTTTTGTTATAAGAGTAGATGCTGTGGCTGCGGGAGTGAGACACGCTTGAGGTTTTTGTACCACCAGGAACTTGATTCAGAAGGATAGGGAGTATGCATAGATACCTTGTCTTCCTTACAGCCCTTGTGGCAGGTGTGTTACCAGGAAGCTATGCTGCCGACTCGAAGTCGAAGCTCTTCTCTGGTGGCACTATCATTGCGTGGAACAATAAAACCGAGACTCCCAGCGTCATCCGCAACGGCTCGATCCTCGTCGTCAATGACATAATCCAAGCTGTCAGCTCGCAAGCCAAGCCAGACGACGTGCCCAGCGACGCTGAGATCATCGACGTCTCGGGCCAGATCATCACACCGGGCTTCATCGACACGCACCGCCACGGGTGGCAGACGGCCTTCAAGACACTTGCCTCCAACACAACACTGGCCCAGTACTTCTTCCGCTACGGCGAGTTCGCAGCCGCGGCCAACTTCCGGGCGAAGGATGTGTATCTGGGCCAGCTCGCAGGGCTGTACGAGGCGCTCAATGCTGGTGTGACAACTACGCTGGATCATGCGCACCATACATGGTCCAACGAGACAGCCTACGTGGGACTGAATGCATCCATCGACAGTCATGCCCGAGTCTTCTGGGCATACGCCTTTCACGATATCCCGACACTCAACTACACCGTCGCCGACCAGATCCCCAACTTCCGCGACATTGCAACGAGCTCTATTCTCAAGGGAACAAACACGGAGCTCGCCATTGCATATGACTCCTGGGGCCCTGAGCCGGGTCCGGAAGCCAGCCAAATTGCCGCCTTGGCAAAGGAGTACGACGTCGCCGCATTGACAACGCATACCCTTGGCGGTCCGTGGGGCATCACCAACCTCCCGGAAGACGTGTATCCCTTCGACATCCTCAATGGCTCTTTACCCGTCATCTTCTCCCACGGAAGCTTCATAACGGCCCGTGGTGCACAGCTCCTCCGCAGCACCAACCAGTACTTGTCCATCACGCCCGAGTCAGAGATGCACTATGGCCATACGCATCCGCTCTCGTACACACTCCAGGACCAGGCAGCTCTCGGAGTCGATACGCACTTCACCTTCTCCACCGATATTCTCACCCAAGCGCGTATCTGGCTCCAATCCACGCGATATCGCCTCTTCGACCAGGTCCTCTCGACGTGGCGCATCCCACGAAACAGCCCCATGAGTGTCGTCCAGGCCTTTTCTCTAGCCACCCGCGCTGGAGGCCTTGCCCTCCGCCGTCCTGATCTCGGCGTCATCCAGCCCGGCGCCAAAGCCGACCTCGTCGTATGGAACGCTGCCGAATCTCCTGCGCTTCTCGGTTGGGTGGACCCTATTGCAGCCGTCATTCTTCACGCCAGCGTCGGCGACGTGTTGCATGTCACTGTCAACGGCGAGTTCGTCAAGCGTGACGGGAAGATCACGGCATCCAAGTATAAAAAAGTGCGCGAGGACTTCTTGGAGAGTGCGGAACGCATCAGGGGTATTTACGAGAAGATGCCGCTGCCAGTGCTGGAGGGACAATTCATGGATGATGGTTTTGAGTATGCAGATGCGAGGACGGCAGATACTGAAAGGGGAGAAGGTAACGGATATGGGTCGGTTTATACAGGCGATGAGAGCACATGAGTCTGATGAGTATTCTCGGGAGGGAAATTCAGGCGTTTCTCGACTGCCTACGAATGCTTCCTAGGCTTGTTTCTTTCCATTCGATACTTTATTAGTAGTAGTAGTAAGCAATAACGTACATCTCCGAGATAAATTCGAGCACACTAAACCATATTTCCACCTCCATATCCAAGTTCTTCCAAATCTAAGTTGGACTGGCACCGAACAATGGTTGAGCAGCCACGAGTTTAGGCTGAGGCTACCTAAGTTTGGGCAAAGTCGACCGGGCTTGGACTGAGGAGCCCGGCTGGGCTTGTACTTCGTAATACAACCTCTAAATTATTATCCGGGTGGTCACTTATATACAATATTTTCGCCCTTTACGGACAGTCAGAGTTGATACACCACCACTGAGACTAGTTCTGGGATTGGCTTTATGGGAGAAACAGTTAATTACATGACTATTCCAGTGACGATGACAATAGTCTGGACGATCGTAACTATCAAGATTAATAGGCTAACAAAAGTCTATATGCACTAATATCATGATTATATATACACTATAAATGTGCCAATAGTTCGCGGTGTAGCCTCGTCCTATGACAATTGGCGTTTGTTGACACCAGAAAAAGTCCTCCTGTGGCGCCTCGACATCCACAAATTCTCCATGCATAATTCCGTGGACATGTATATTTATACCAACAAGACCTTACCGCCTTCCGAGGCCGGTGTAGTAATTATATAACCTGTAAGTGCTATTTCACAACTTCCTGTACCATCTTCTGCGTCTGAATCACCTAATATCGTCATGTCATACACCGAGGCACATTGACACGGGTAAGCACAGGATCAAAACAAACAACGTCTCCTCTTCTCAGTAATGCCGCCAGACGTTCTGACATCATGAGTGTTTCCGGTAAGGCACCAATGCATGAAAGCAACCAATAAACATCCCGTAGAGTCACTGTGCCCCAGCCTCTCTCAGATGCGGGAGGCCCACCAGTTGTGTTCCTACCTTTTAACCAGGCTGGAGACGCATGTTTCATCTTTCGTCTTTAGTTCTCTTCTATTACACGACCAGGTGATTCTTTGGCACTGATTTCAAGACAACGAAGAGTCAGCCAACATGTCGAGCTTGGCACCCAGCCAAATGTTTACCCTTCAGGATGTTCCTGGGAAAGGCAAAGGCCTCGTTGCCACCCAGAAGATCCCAAAGGGTGCTCGAATTCTCTCTGAAGAACCCATCATCAGGGTCCCCAAAGCCGCGCCTGACAGCCCGGACCTACGAGCATCCATACGCAGACAAGTCGATTCCCTCTCTGCGGACCAGCGACGAGCCTTCCTAGACATGTGCAACATTTATCTCGGCGACGCTGACTCACAATACCTTGGGATCATTCGAACGAACGCCCTTCCCATTGAAGACGGCATAGGCGAAGCTGGCATCTTCCTCGGTGCATGCCGTATCAACCATGCCTGCGACAACAACGCCCAGAAAAGCTGGAATGAGGGCATCAAACGACACACGGTTCAGGCCTTGCGAGATATCGGCGAGGGCGAGGAGATCACCATCTACTACCTCGGCGTCGTCAGCGACCGCGAAACCCGTCAAGAAGCTCTTCGACGGAAGTTTGCGTTTACTTGCTCGTGCAGTCTTTGCTCTTTGCCACCGCACTTGAGCGCTGAAAGTGACAGACGGCTGGATCAGATCTTGAAGCTGGATGGCTTTATCAGTAATGCTGGCGCTATGGGGATGATTACGATGGCCCCAAAGAAGATGCTCCAATACGTCGATCGACAAGTTCAACTCTACAATGAGCAAGACCCAGACGATGCCGGCTTGCCACGAGCCTACTTCGATGCCGCACAGATCACAACCGCCAACGAAGACCTCGCCAGGGCACGAGTCTTTGCTCAGCGGGCAGTGGCTGGATGGCTCGTCGTAAAAGGTGCCGACAGTCCCATGGTACTCAAGGCCAGAGAATTTGCTCAGGACCCTTCAAGTCACGACATGCACGGGGCTTCGACATCGTGGAAGACTTCTGTGGACGACGTTCCTCGTGGACTTGATTCAGGCGAGTTCGAAGACTGGCTATGGAGGAGAGAGAAGAGAAACAAACTTGGACAGCCGGTAGATTTACGCAATCAGGCGACATTCCCGAGCTTCCTTGAGTTGCCAGACGAGAATGACGTTGATGAAGACTTCTTCGAAAGCAGCGACGGGGTCACATACCGTCCTCGGCGACATTGGTGCTTCTTGGCAGAAATTGTCGACTTCGGAACACTTCTTCGTCTGCAAATGAGGCTCAAGGATGTTGCGGGCAGGACGGTTCCGTTCTTCTTTTATACAGACAGACGTGGCAGTGAAATAGCACCGTCACAGATTCAAAAAGGGTATACTATTGCACTTTTCTACGCACAACAACCTGCATTCCTGTCTTCACAACTCGGAATCCGTCACGAGGACCCCACGCTCGTCAAGGTATATTTCTGACGTTCTCTGGTCACCCTGGTTGCGGCATATTTCTAATTTGTGTTGTTCTTCCAGATATTTCCATTCTCACTAGACAACTTGCTGGCTTTGAGCGACCGAGTCCAGAGATTCTCGACGGACACGAATGGGATGAGAACATGTCACGGCTGCGACAAGCAGGCAACATGTTTGAAGAATTGTGCCAAGTGCTCGATGTTCTGGTACTGCAGCAAGGTAAGATAGTCGCAACCCCATATACAGCTCTATTGGTATGCTAACCAGATTACAATAAGGCCTGCCAGAAGGCTGGGTGGCATCAGAAAGGCCACAAAACGGACTGCAAGCTTCTTCGGGATGGGGACCTTAAGGGGTTATTCTCGCTCAACTGGGATAACTTTCAAGACTTTGTCGGCTTTCCTTTGGGGCCTTGACTTACTGAGTATGCTCCTTCAGGCCAGTACCACATCTGAGGTGAACAGCTTAACCAGTGTAACTATTTTTATCTGCTCACTATGAAGAAAACAGGTATATTGACGTAGCCATCGTGTCTCCTGTCCTTAACCTTGTATTACCCCTCCTCGTGGATATTCAAGGCAGTGATCCCACTCTGAGCCAAGACAGTCAACAATAAGACCCAATATATATGCCCCAGCGTCCCCAACTTGCCACATGTTCCTCCCATGATGCAGTAGCAGGGCATAATATGCCAGCATGACCAGGGCTTCAGGCCGCCTATCTGTTACCAAGCGTGCGAATTCTGGCGGCACGAGCATCGTCCATGAGTAGATCATCTGGTGGCGGTAGGCCTGCTCCTCTTCCTCCACTGACAGCATTGCATCGAACCCAATCTGCAGGTACTGAATCAGCCGCCTACACGCCTCCTTATTATTCTCCTCGAGCTCATGAGAGCTGTCCACTAGCTCTACGATCCGCTGGCAGTGATTGCCTCTCGGCTGCCGCGAAGTGAAGCCCGAGCTCAATCGCATTACTGGCTCCAGTTCTGATTCCATCAGCAGTGGCCACGCGGACTTGGCGAGGGTATAGATGCCCCTGTTTATCTCTACACATTGCGTGTAGTGGGTTATGAAGGTATCTAGTCCACCCGGTTCCCGCTGAGCAAGCATGTCCGCGAGGAGATGGTGTCCTAGTATCGACAAGAAAAGTAGTGTGGCGACGCAGTTGGATTTGTCAACCTCAGTCCATGTGGTGTTGAAGAGCGAGATAGCGCGGGTCTGGTGGCTGACGGCCTGGTGTAGGTAAGATACGGAACGATCTGGATGAAGGAATGCGAGGTGGCGGGCCGAGAAGGCGAGCATCTGGTGTAGAAGATATGGCGCGTCGAGGCCAATCTTGACAGCGGCAGAGACATCCTGGGGGTACTCTTTGATGTCGATACTGAACATGTCTTTGCTGATGAGCCAGTGTGTGAGAAGATCCATGTGATTGAGGTTGATGGCCTCGTTAAGGGTTGGGTCTTGGTCGGTGTTCAGGTTTGGGCCATCCGGAGATGCGGAATTGGATAAGCAGGCGACAGCCAGTGGGGATTCATTGTGAATCATGATGTCTCCTTGACTTTGGCTTTTCCTCGGACTTATGGATCTCTCATGAGATGACGTATCTGGTGTTGAGAGTGTCTCCGACTGGGTTTGAGATGCAAAGCTGCAGTCCCGATCGGACATGGTACACAGGCGGCATATTGGGCGACCCTCATCGCACTGACATGTCAGAAAGGCTCAAGGTTAGTCATTGAAAAGCTTGTATGCATACGGTCAGGGGGCGTTCATTATTACCTTGACATGCCGTCGCTTGCTATTTGACCAAGATTAGCAGATATCCATTCGGGGACAAGGATTAGGCGGCTTAAGTACAACTCACCATTCCAAGCAGCCCCCGCGTGACTTCTTGTGGCTTCGACGAAGCATCTTTCAAGGTAGCTGCCCCTCTTTCAGTGCATCGATGTCGAGCTCGGGTATATGTCAAAGTCGAGCAAAGACAGATATGGGTGCTAGATCAGCTCTATGGCTCAGCAGCCTGGACTCATCAGTACCAACACAATACGACATTACTAGTATCGTTTTACCTCTTCGCATCTACGTTACTCGATCGTCCGCGGTGTCCGATCTGCTTCGCCATTGCACCGTTGACGTGCTTATTCCTTGACGAGCCGTACCAGGGGTCTTTATCGAATCCTGCTTAGCTAACACGCGTGTTCGGCCATTTCCGCCTACGTAGAACCAATTGGAGCTTGGCCGCTAGACTAGATTCGGTGGTCCGGTATAAATCCCGGCTGGGATGGAGAACAAGCTGGGCTCTTACGGTCGTCACAACACGCGTGTCAGTAGCATAGATCTGTCAGCAACTCTTCAGGTGTTGAGTGCGTACTGAAGGCGTAGGTTCCGGTTCTAGCATTTAAAAGAGTTTTATTTCCCACCATATTGACCTATTTTGTTCAACGTTCGAGTCATTCACCTACCCTAAGCTCTTGGGACTTCTCCACGATCCCAATTCAGTTTTTTTTCTTTCTGAAATCAGTCCTAAATACATCAACGTTGTCAAGTTTCGTGGCTACTCTCATTTACTCTTTTAGAATCGTGTCAACTACAGCTCGTGGTGCCCCTAGTGCCTACACGTTCAAAATGCTGACACTCGCAACTTACCACGGAGCATATCTTTGGAAATATGTGCCTAGTCTCCCTGCCGCCATCGCCTTTACCGTTCTGTTCAGCCTAGCGACTATCGCTCACAGCTGGAAGATGGTCAAAACGAAACTGTGGTTCTGTCTTCTATTTGTCATCGGGGGCATTTGTGCGTTTCGTCCGAAATCCAACTCTTCCTCTTGACCTGCGGCTAACAATATCATCATCGGCGGGCTGGCGATTTAGGTTCTGATGTTCGCTGTTTTCATGCTGTATTGCCTAACATTTAACATTCACTTTCGAGCCCACGTGGCCGACTGATGTTTCTCGTAATATCCCTTGGTAGTCGAGCCTGAGCATGCTATATCTAACGTCCGTGGCCGCCTTGATGCGCAACATCGTGAACCTTGCAGGAGCTGGCTTGACCTTTGATAGAGGATTCTTTGGTTTCTGGAAGAGAATACGAAGTGGCCGTGCGAATATCTTCTCGGCGCTTTCGGGGAACTCTTATTCTAGATGGCAGTAAGGAAATGATGAGGTGAAGGGCACTTCCAAGTTAGGGTCATACTTCAAGGACGGGTGAACTATAATTAGAGGAATACATTTCTTTGTATCCTTGTATTTAAAAGGAAACGAACTGAACCCAGTTTGCACCTTGTCCTCGATTCGCTCATACTGAAAAGGCCTCCTTCAAATCCACGGTTGTTGAAATCAACCCTCTTCTCCTCTAGAAGAGTCGTTTCATCACATCTCTTGTATTGTTCCACGATGATGACCATGAGAACCATCGGCAAGCTCGGGAAAGTATTGCGGGGCTTCCTGTGCAGGTTGAACTTGATGGTGTACATTGTGGGTGGCGATAGGAAGTGGCTGGCTCATTTGAGGGCTCGCTGTTGATACTGGAAAGTCTGGCTGGACTGTAGAAACCACCTCAGTCTTTGGTGCGTAGCCACTAACCGGCGGCTGGTTACTTGGATATATCTGTTGACCGAAAGGGGGATGACTAAACGCTGACGGTGGAGGTGCGTCGTGGTTCCGAGGACGTCGCAAAAAGAAGATACCGAGGACTAGGAAAGCAAGAACAGTCAAAGCTCCTACGGATCCGCCGATAATGGCGCCAATAGGAACATTGTTGCTATTGCCACCTGTGTGCTCTGATGCTGCAGTCGAGGTGGTACCGTCCCTGTTGGTTTCGATAGTTGTGATAGCACTGTCTGTAGCCGAGTCAATTACAGCAGTATCTGAGTCAACCACATCCGTATTCGAGACAGCTACAGCCGTATCCGAGTCCTGGTCCGAAGTTGTAGCCAGCTCCTGGGTAGACACTGTCACCACGTTTATAACTGTCATGCTCGTTTTGCGACTAGATTGCCCGTCGTAGGTGAAAGATACTTCCTTACTGGTGGCAATGACGCCACATTGAAAGCCTTTAATGCCATTTGGGAAGTTGTATGTGATACAATGCGAGATCTCGCTCTTGGTGCTATTACCGAGAATAATAAAAGAGTCAGCTATCGCCTTTCTCGTAGATTGATAAGAACACGATGACTTACCATATCAAGTTCAGCGCATTTTTTAAACAGTCTTCATCACACTTCTCTGGGTCCTGGGAATCCGCATATGGGACGCACCGAGTCCATATGCCGCCATACACACAGAATATGGCGCCGATCTTATCGATTTCCCACATGCAGCTCAACGAACTTGAACAAGTAATGGCATCTTTGCTTGATCCAGAAATATAGCCGCAGGTGTTGTCTGGAGCGATGGTGATTGTTGTTCCTGGTGCCCCTGCTGTTTCTGTCGCTTGTCGCCTGCGAACCGAGCCTAATTCGATGGGCCTCGTCTGTGATACAACTTCATACTCGAGTGGCTGCGGCTGAGGTATTTCGAAAGGATTCGCCATGTCTAGCAGGGCGAGAATAGCTGAACAAATGCATAGAAGAAGCGGAGACTGGAACATTGCTAAATAGCTTCTGCTAGAAACAATGGAGAAGATCGGTTAAAGAGGCAGGAATTGACATAGACCTGCAGGAGACGGCTTTATACTGGAAAGAAACTCAGCTGAGCCATTGGAAGCTGAAAGTAAAGCAAGGCACTGGAATGATACCTGTGCGCAATGAGTAGTCTTAAGTTGTTACCATCCTGAATTCAATGTTGCTATCGAGTGCCACACCAAACCTAGCGAATCCGGCCTGTTGAGGCTTGTAGGAGCTGAAGCCAAGCATGATCTAGCCGTGTTGCACAACACATAAAGTGTACCCTGCGAAGGAAGAAGGTTAATAATAAGGTCGTGGGGAGAATTAACTTGGTGGAGGCAAGGATAAGCTAGCCTACGCCTCGTGCTGCCATGATACATTCCCTGAGCAATTCAGCTGACAATCCTACATACTTCCGAGGTTTAGATATTGAACTTTGTAGAGATAGCTATCACTTGATTTGTCAAAGTCGCTGTGGCGTTGTCTACGTACAACTGTGAGAGTCATGTGGTCCACGAGTAGCGTCGGCGTTCAGCGCTGGTGGCGTACTTAGGCCATGTTCACAGCGGTTGGAATGATATAGACGCCTCGACGTAAAGGCTTTTCTGGAGTGAGTGTGAGAGGGGGGGTATTTAACGAGTTGGCAGCTGAGACCTGCAGCGAAGCGAGAAAACTGGCGAGATCACACTTTGAATGGAAGGAAGACTTTCCAAAAGAAGGAAGAGAAGAAATAAAACCAAGGAGTCTTGGCAATGAAAAAGAGAAGTAGGGAATATAGAAGAAGGATATGATGTCTTTGTTATGCATGTTAGACTACTTTCACCCTGTGAGAAGGGGTTGGAAAGAATCCGTTTCCCGTCACTTTATCATCTTTCCCACGTTATCGTATCTAATTCAGGCATTACGTTAAACCTACCCAGCTCGCTGCTGTGTAACCGCCGCGTGGTGATAGTAACCTGGTGGCGGCAACGTGCAGCTACTGCCTGAGGCTTCAAAATACAGATGGCTGCGGCCCAAGGTTGCGTATTTGTGACTACCTATGTTCGTACATAACATCTATATCCATCAGTCTATTGGCCACCTTCTCCTTCGCTTCATACCCAAACCTCGTTAAATTTGCCATGTCTTTGTGCAACTCTTCCGTTCTGATGCCGCGGGCTTGCGAAGTCTGCCATGGGCAAGACAGCCTCCTCCGTTGCTCGGGCTGTCAGGCCGTCTACTACTGCGGACGAGATCACCAAGTCTCCGATCGAGACAGCCACAAGAAGCTATGTGCGGAAACCAAGAGGGCCCGGTTACATGTGGAACATCTGGAGCAGGAGATAGACCCCGCGTCTAGCCACGATCCCTCTGCATTCAATCTCTTCGAGACGGGCGTCGGCTACTTTTGGGACATCCCCGAGACACGTCCATACATACAGGCGCGCTTTAAGCTAGTCGAAATCCTTGTCAAGCACTTTGGATCCGAGGGCGGACGCGTCGATGTCGTGCAGACTGCTCTAGATCATCTGTTGGACGTGCTCCGCCTATGCCGCGATCGCAACTTGGGCTGGAACGTGATTCCGGACTTTTTCGTTCGCCTGGGCAAGGATCAGGTTGCATACGACTTCTTGAAGTGGTACGCAGTTGTCAGAGGCACGCCGGATTACGACTGGCGTGACACGTCTCTGGGGTTTCTAGAGGTTAAGAATGCCGATGTGTCTGAGCCACTTGGCGACATGTGGTCTGGCACAAACCTTGACTTAAGCCACGCTTGCACCGTGGCTCTCCTCAAAGTGCGAATTCTGCTCGACTTGCAGGCTATTCAAAACGCAACCAGGGTGCTCCATGGAACCTTGCCACCGGAGATTATTGACCTTGTTCGAGGTCAACTCGCCGGTAGCCTCGTCGAGTCACGTCCAGATATCCTCAAGACCGGCACTGAGGAGGAGAACGCTCGGCTTATGGAGTCCATCAAAGGCCAAATAAGACAGCTCTACAAGATCATCGAAAACTACAATCCACACTTCTGGAAGTGGATGCTTGACAATCAACAAGATGCTGTTAAGCACAGGCTTATAGGGTACGAGTCTAACCCGCTGGGGGATGCCTTTTTAGCCATTGTGCAGAATCATAGGTCGTGGGCCGAGACGCCTGGGGCTCTTGATGCCATCAAGGCTTTAAGGAAGGTACTCTAAATTCTGAAGCCTGTTAATGTACCCGGCAAATCAGAATAGATTCTGAGAAGAAAAACCATCAGCCAAGAAGCCGAGCAACATGGCCTCGGTTTCTTCATCAAATACAATGCTGTCATCACGGATCGTGCTCGATGCATCGCCTGCTCCATGCTGTCCGATTGTTGTGCTTTCCTCCACCCTCCTGCTGATATCGGACAGTGTTACACGTAGCATCTGAAACACGGTTGGCAAATACCTCGGCGGAGTGGCACAATGCCCTTCACTAGCTGCCGCTTCCAGCCTCGCGGCTAATTTCTCCAAAGTTGCCTTGAAGTCCGACACGCCGCAGAAAGTCCCAGGATCCCAAGCCTCGTGTTTGACACACAAGAGGCGGGAGAAGATGAGGATGGAGTGGCCCATTTGTACCCAGTGGGGATATGGGAGTGATAGAATCACCGAGTTGCCGAGGGATAGAAACCAGTCGATTAGCGATCTGACGGCTGAGAGACAGGACATTAAGAAGTGTGTTCTTCTGAGGATGTCAGTGGAGGAACCGAGTGTGTCTTTACTCATGGCATTCGGCATGGGAAAGTGCTCTTCATCCAAAGCCACTTTGTACAGACTGATTTGCAGTAAATGATGAGACATAGCCAGAAGCGCTGTTCCAGTTAATAGGTTTCGATTAACAAGGGAGAGTCTTATATTTAGACAGAGCGAATGGGGAGGCTTACATTGTTGTGGAACTTGATCAGACATCTTGGGCTCTAGCATTTGCACATCCTTCTCCAAGTATGAAACCGCGAGTGATGATGTTGCACATACAGCTGGCCTGGTCGTAACTTGAAAGTCATTGTGTAGTGTCATTCTGATCGTCTCGGCAGTCTGCTGCATTCGAACGAGCTGAACCAGAAAGGCGTCCGACGGAAACTCCATGATGTCTTTGAGGATTTGGCAACTCTTGGTAACAGAGGCACTGGATGTCATGCCAGCCAGGTCTCTGAGGCACATCGTCAACCTAGTCATGTACAAGTCAGCACGCTGTGAGGTCGAGCGGAAGACTTTCATCAACGAACATCGAACTTAGCCAAAAGACGCCGAGTTGGCATCTCCGTTCCTCGAGAGTTCTCTCAGCTAGCGGGATTCGCGAGCGGCTGATTTCTTTCAATGCCCCCGGAGCAATGTTGGTGAATGCTCGCGGCTCTTTGTCGATGCCGAGATCTGTCGCTAGCGAGACTGCCATGTGAATTAAGGTGCAAATCTGATTCCCCAGCTGCACATATGTGTGATGCCTATAATCGAGGTAAGTCAGCTGATGTTAGAGCACCTCAGCATTGCTGCAGGGCTATGATTGATTACGTACCAGGCTATGTAAATCAGCAGCCCTTGGAGAAGCCCAATGTTCTTCTCTTCATCGACAAAGATCCTGCGACTAACTTCTTCACGAAATGCCTTGGCCAGACTGAGTTGATGGTCGGCATCACTTTGACTGGCAACGACCATGATTGCCATGAATAAGACAGGCTTCTGAATAGCAAGATCTGAAGGTATTTGGTGGGGAGGGATGACGACGAAAGGAAACAGCGGCGCCATATCTCTGCGGAAAATCTCAATGATCTCGAATGAATTTATCAGCGATCCTCCCGGCAAGAACCGACTTGTCACCAGAGGAGGACTGGCTTCAGATGTAACATTTCGGGAGGGGCTGGGTGTCCATGAAGGAGATTGACTAGAAATGCCGCTTTGTGCTGTGCCCGACGAGGACGAAGATGACAGCAGTTGGGCGACGGAGTCAAACTTCGACTCTAGACGAAGAATATCCCTGGCTTTGTTAGTCCTCCCGTGCAAGTGTAGAAGATATTGCTCCTTGTTCATCAGCCGCAGGACTCACTCTCGATCGTAAGCACGGCCGGCGCCTTTTCGACTGTGAGTGCCCCGAGGTTGGATGGTGCAGTCTTTGCCCAGTCGCTCACATCTTCAGCACCGTGAGTATTAGTATGAAGAGCAAACCAACTGTCGATGGATGATTCGGCTGCCTACCTTCTGCATCTTCGTTGCCCAGCAAGCGGGTCACATCGCACTTTTGCCGTCGCGCACACGCCGCAGGATTTGAGCCCTTTCGGTCTCTGATGAATATCCATGGCGTGTTCTCCGCCATTCAAGCGTGGTGTGGAGTTGGCAGTTAAACACGAGGCGCTGACGAGGCGATGATCGTTTTATTAAGCACTCCAGGTGAGATGGTCATCACTGCTAAGCCCTGCTTGATGCGTCATCCTTGCAGGGATCGGCAGCGCAGTCTCACCACCATGTCAGCCTTGGATGGAGCTTATCTCTCTACGTACTACGGAGCTCGAAACCATCAGACTGCCGCTAACGATTCCTTCTCAGTAGTACGCTTATTTTCCCCCTGGATTTGCCTCAGGACACTTCTCTGTGCTGCCTGAAGGGACTCTAACCTTTCGCCTTAACATGAACTTGTCAATGAGTCTAGGTGCAAAATCCCTTCGCATGTTCAAAACTTAGCCACTACATGCGGGTACGTTATTGACTTGGATCACCGGGTGTGTTGGTGGCACTTTCTCACGCCGTTGGTAGATTGACAAATCGCGAAAGAAGACTTTAAGTGCATTCATCTAATCTAACTTACGAGGGGAAACAATTCAAATCATTCCAATAACCGCTCGATAACCTTCATCTCTAATACACGAACCTAGAACTGCCTACAGTGAATCCGACCCAGCCCGAACCTGTTGAGAAACAATGGACAAAAACACCTGGTCTAGTGTTGCCCGGCTAACACTGTAATATGCAACCCCCAACGCCCCCTTCGCTGTCTCAATCATCTCCAACACATCTGCAAGAGACCTTTCGCCTGTATTGTCACAAGGATCAATCTCAAATCTCACCTGCCCGTGATGTACACTGTCAACTTTGGAACCCGTGAGTCCAGGGAATTGATACTGGATCCAGGCCAAGATGCCGTTCATGTCTTCTGCGCTTGTATGTGGTGCATCGCGATGAACCAAGTGTGCGACATACCCGGCCGCGTACTTGGCCTTCAGCTCCTCCGTCGTGCCGAGTGCTAGCATCTTGCTCGCTAAAACACCCGCACGACTAGCAAGCGCGTTGGCCTCTTCCATGGAATGCGTCGTGAGAACCAACGCTCGTCCTGGAATCACCGAAGCCAACGTTCGCCACATCTTGCGTTTGCTAAGGGCGTCCATGCCCGAGGACGGCTCATCGAGAAGAAGGACCGTCGGGTTGCCCATCAGCGCGATGCCAAGGGAGAGTTTTCTCTTATTGCCGCCAGAGAGCTTCGTTGCTATGCGGTTCACATATTCGTGCAAACCAAGACCTTGGGTGATGGCATCGATATTGTGCTGAGGGTTGCTGATTCCGCGTACTTCGGCGTAGAATCGCAGATGCTCGCCGACTGTCATGTTATCCAATGGGTCGATTTGAGGACAGACTCCAAGTTTTGAGCGGGCTTGCGCTCGATGGCTAATAATCGAGGTGCCATCGACGAAAACCTCAGCATCGCGGCCAGTAGGAGTCAAATCTCCCCGAATCAGTGAGATACAAGTTGTCTTGCCCCCTCCATTGGGTCCCAGGAGCGCAAAGCATTCCCCTCTGGACACCCTAAAGCTGACATCATCAACAGCTAGATGATTTTTGAACTGCTTCTTCAGGTTATGGACCTCGAGGCAGTCATCACTGTACGACAGGCCCCTGTTTGATCCGGGCCCCATTTCGATCTCAACCGTCACAGGATCCTTTCCTCCGTTGACTTTTTTCCTCTTCAGGTGGTGGAAGATATTCAAGCCAGAGTCTTTCCATAGCAGGACGCCAAACAAAACTAGTGATTGGATAACAAGATAGAGAATAGGACCGCCAAATACGTCGATTGCCCCTGGATATGAAGCTACATCTCGCCCCTTGCAAGTGATCCCGAAGATGTTCAGGGTTAGGTACAGTGCTCGGGACAAGCTGCAAGCAGGTGATAGAATACCCATGGTGAAAAAGACGATGTTCAGGGTTGAGGTCTGGCTCGATGGGTCGACGTAGGTGAACGAAGTCATGCAGGCGATAAAGTAGACCAGGAACATGCCCGCCTGAGTCGCAGCTGTAACGGCAAAGGCAGCAAGTTGAGACTTCACAACCAATGACAGAGCGTACGCGAAGAGCGTAGAAGCCGTTCCGTACAGGAGGAAAACCGTAAAGAGATACTCGAGGTGATACCAAATGTCAGTGACTGCGCCGAGAATGATGACGGCAACGGCACTGATGAGCAAGGTCACCAAGAAGTCAAAGACGAGATATGCGGACCAAAGAGGCAAAGCATGCACTCCGTTGCTGTAGTGCATACCCCTGATCCCCCTCAGACGCTCGAAAGTAGGATACAGCCCGAAGAATGCCGGGTAGACGGCCATGGCAAGCCCAAAGGCTGTCGTGAAGATCAACGAGTCCCCGACTTTTCCAACTGAGGGAATGGCGAGGGGCTTGTAGTCGCTGTGAATAGTGATGTTAAGGATCGTGCTATCTAACAGGTTCTGGAGAGTCTGGCCAAAAGCAAGAGGTCCGTCGGCTCGCCAGGCGATCGTTGGCTTATCCCCAACGAAGAAGCCTCCAGGCGTCAGGTTTGCGTATTGCCGCTGTACTTCGTGATTGAATTGCGCCAGCGTGTCAACCATTGTGACGGACCCAGGAGGTGCATTGGCGATGGTTTCCAACGCAGCTTCAGACAAGTCTGCTTCCGGTCCTGCAACAAGTCGATATTCTTGAGGGGACGTTGAATCAGACCCAGACGACAATGATTCGAGATCAGGATCGCAGTTGGTGGCGGCGATGTTTCTGAGGAACAGCGTACAGCAACCAGCCGCAATGATGGGAATAGCAATGGCAGCTATGTATGGAACCGGATTTCGACGAAAGATGGCGAATCGCTTGGAGAGTAGAACCAGGGCTTGTTTGAACACGCCTGTCTTTGTCCCGCTCAGTAGAGCCGGAACCATGCTTGGCTTGGCGTTCATCAAGGGGGAATCCGAATCTGCCGTCAACCGTCGATACTTGTGCCTCTGTCTTGAACCGTGTTTCTCAGGTGATGTCTCGTCGGCGATTTTGAGAAAAACATCCTCGAGGGTCGGGCCATCTACCCGATATTCACTAACGCCGTCACGCTCCAGCCTTCTCAAGAGCCTACACGTGTTCTCTGTACTGCCAGAGAGGTATACAACTTCTTCATCTTGCTGTATGTGTAGCTCATCACCATACACACGCTGCTGAATCGTACCGAGTGGATTGTGGACATGAATTCGGTATCCCATGCCCTCTGTCTGCTTCAGCTCGACAGACGTGCCACAGGCTCTGAGTATACCATGCGACAAGATTGCTATTCGATCAGCGAGTAAATCAGCTTCGTCGAGAAAATGTGTCGTAAGCAGTATTGTGCGCCGCCCGCGCTCGCCAAGGAGAATATCCCAAAGCTTCCTGCGAGACAGAGGATCAACACCGGAAGAGACTTCGTCAACACAGCAGACGCTGGAACCGCCTACAAACATGAGAGCGAGCTGCAACTTGCGTTTCTGGCCACCTGAAAGAGCCTTGGACCATGTAGAGATTTTCTGACTAAGATCGCAAGCTTCGATCAAGGCTTTCATCTCCAAGACTGTCGACCGTCCAGTGACGTTTTTGACCCCATCAAATATGCGCAAATGTTCTTCGACGGTCAACTCATCCCAGAGAACGTTTGTCTGTGGACAGTGACCAAAGCTTCTTCCAGTCTCCGCATAGCTCACGTAGATATCTCCAGAGGACGCTGAGCTCATCCCGGCAACGGCGTCAAGCGTGGTAGATTTGCCGCTTCCATTTGCCCCCAACAATACCATGACTTCTCCACGGTATGCATGAAGATCCAGGTCTTGGACTGCAACGACTGGGCGAATGGTTCTCTTGGTGAAATAAGAAAATATTCTTTGCATCAGACTAGGTTGATAGGTCTTAGTAAACCCCAGCAAACGGACCGCTACGGGAGCATTTGGTGGTTCGGTCGTGCGGCTATTCGATGTCGTTCCGAAAAGTCTTCTTTCGATTAAAGCCCCAAGGACGGGGTAAACAAGCGTTTGCACAACGGCAAATATCCAAAAAGCGATGATTGGTACCGTTGAGTTGCTGCTTGGGGCTGACTTGACCAGGCTGGCAGGCTGGTTCCGGCTTTCCCAGCGGGCGATGAGGACGATGAGGTATACGTAGTTCATCGGTGGGAAGAGAAGAGACAGGATTGCAACTAGCCAAGTGGCAAGATTCCCAGACACTTGGGCTACTATAGCCAAGACCAGGGTGAGAATGACAGCTGTAATTCCACTCAGCTGCGCTTTGCGGAAGCAGCACCCAAAGAAGATGGCCAAGGCAGTTATCGAGAAACCACAGAGAAGAATCGACACAAGCGGGATAACAATAGATGTCTCGGGAAATGCCATTGCTCCCATGACTGCGCCCATGGCAATCCAGCCAGGGGCATACAGCATGGAGAATGCAAGGTTATGGGACAGTAGACGGGCCGCTTGAGGCTGCCAGCGCGCTTCGTTGGGCATCATAGTGTCGAGCAGTTGGGCCATGCCGATTTCTCGCTCAGTAGCCATCAGGCCGGTCAGCTGGTAGAGCACACCGACCATGGAGATGTAAAAAGCAACGGCCAATATCGATATGATGTTGTCCATGAACTGGGCTTGTATATCGTCCTTCCGTTCTTTGTTCGTTTGGCTTGTGAAAGGGTACTCGAACGCCGTCTTTGACGAAACATTGGCCGTTGCCTCGGAGTCGACGTGGCCGATTGCGAAGTCGATTGCGCGTTGGAATGGAAGAGTATAGATCTGGGCGTCGTTGTTTCTTGAATCGACATCGACCTTTGACCCAAGTGTTCCATCCGTCTGTAAGGTATAGTTCCACACTCCGCCTCTCCCTTCTGAAGGGGACGAGTGGAATACCGCAGCCGCAATGCATCGAGAGGATCCTCTACCCGAGCTGCGACAGGCAGTTCCAAGTTCTCGCTCGTGCTGGAAAACCCTTGTCTCAACACTGACCTTCTTCAAAGGCGTGATGATGTCAGATATGACTCGGTCGATGTCGCCGTCGGTGAAACCGCTGTTGACAAAAACGAGGCGATTTCGCTGGCCCGACACTGCGTCAACTGCTTGCGACAAAGACAGGATCCCATGCGGTTCTCCTATGCCATAGTGAGGCGGAGCGAAGAAAAGATTCTTTGAATATGACCTGATAGAATTAGCAAGAGTCTTCTGAATTATGAAGTAGGGTAGGTGGTCTTACAGGAAGACGACGAAGAGCAAAGGGAAGAAGAGGGCTCTAATGGGAGTGGAAAACCACCGGCGATAGAGGACAATGCGGAAATCCTTGACAGCCAGTGTCCATATTTGGCGGCACAAAAACCCCATGGTAGACGGTAGAGGTAGAACGCAGTCTTCAATGGTAATGATGATTTGATGGTATGGACGATGCAAAATGAAGTTGAGATAATATCAATAGTGGACAGTGGATTTTTGTCAAACCCGACAACCCATCACTACGTGGTTATATAGCACATTTCTTCAAACTATTTGATCCTCAACATCGAAGACGCGCGTTATAATTCTTGAACACGCCAACCCCAAGGCTGAATGCTGATGCAAAGCCCACGCTATTGACGATCCCGACGCCAACGATTAGGAACGGGATTCCGTGTCCGGCGCCTAGCCGTCCAAGCCTCCTCCATACGTCCAGGAGCTCACCCATGCAACAAGGTGGCTGTGATCCACACACGGAATCTCGTTCGGGATTTCTGTCAGCCAATCCCTGTCGTGTCAGCATGCGCTGCTATCGTCTCACTCAAATATCGGCGGTGGAACGCAGACTGCCACCAGGAACCCGATTCTCGGAAATTGGGCCCATGGTGGCGGTGTCGTTTACCATGCGGTGTCTCGTCGACCGGAGCTGACCTGTTGTTGATGTCGTCACCCAGGCTCTGCAAGCGTCTTCAGGTACTTTAGTCGCGAATGGACTACGTCAGCCAGCGTCGAACGGTTAGCGAGCGGAGCTACGGCGCATTATTATGCTTACATTTAGGTGCCGCACCTTATAATCAAGCTCACCCACCCGTGGCTTTCCTATCTTGAGCGAGAATATTAGTTCGCTAATATAGGTACACAGAATCTCCGAGGCCCCGAGACGCCATGTATCTGTTGGGACACTGATCAAGACGTCATCGCCGATCACCTTGACGTTTATTTGCACCCTTGCTCTCCTCAAATTCATCATACGATGCTCCAGGTAATGAAAGCGCCGGCACTCAGCTCTGGTGGAGATGATAGACTCGCCAGGCCGACCTTGTACGACGGGCAGAAATCGCTTGTGTCGAAGCTAGTTTGATTAGGGTAGGGATATTAGATACCTCTTGTCTTCCTGAAGGGTTTGGCGAAAGTAGTAATCCACGAGGACTAAGAGAGTGTGAATAGTATGGAACCGAACGGAAACCGATTCTTTCCACGAGGACCACGTGGACCACATGGACCAGGCAAACAAACCCTCTGCATGTGTCTCAGTAGCCTAGTATCCTGCAACAATTGCCGCATCATCTTGCCTGTATCGAGTCCCCCACAAGCTTGTGTAACAAGGATCCTTACCCCGCGTCAAACCCGCCAACTTAATTGTGAAAACCGAGTCATGCCGCACAGAATAATGGAGACAGGAGTGCTCGATGCGACCTTAAACCTACTCGGGCTGAAAATCCTACCCTCCACATCGTGTCCACGATTCATCGAGCTTCCTTTTCCAGGCAAGATCACCCAGGCCACGATAAACCTCGGGCTTTGACGATCGATTCCCGCCTTCTCCAGTTCCCCGAGACGCTGTAAGACAAGCGGAGACTCCGTAAGACCGTTGATCTACGCCAAAAAGCAGCCGCTGCCAAGAAGGAGCACTATCACTCGCTATAAAGACTTCGCTCCCCGCTCACAGACGGCCAGGGATCTTCTTCGAGTTTACGCATGATTGAAGCATTACCCGTTGATTTCTCGTCTTTCTTCTCACAGATTTGGGACTCTCCTTCTCACCCAGCTCGAGTTTACGCCTCGCCGGAGCGCTCTCGCAAGACAACTCCAACATGGCGGCACACGACACATCGACTGCGCCGGAGATCGATCTCGAGAAGCCCGAGATCTCGACAAAGGAACAGATTCCAGACAAGTCCGGTATCGAGTACGAGCGCGCCCAGCTGCTCGCCAACCTACCAGATCCCGATGAAGGCAAAAGTGAGGAAGAGCGCCGTGCCATCGTAAGCAATCCCTCTCGTCTAGCACATATTACCCCGCATGGACGAAGTTGATGAATATAACTATAGGACAAGAAATTGATGCGAAAGGTCGACCTCTGGCTCATTCCCTGGTTATCTCTGCTCTATCTTCTATCGTTCCTCGATCGAACCAATATTGGTAATGCTCGTCTGGAGGGCATGGAGAAGCATCTGGGCATGGTACCTGGGAACTACAACCTGTCCCTCACCATCTTCTTCATCAGCTACGCCGTTGCCGAGCCCATCACCAATGCGCTGCTAAAGCGTCTCACCCCCCGCATCTTCTTCACAGCCATCATTGTGGCCTGGGGTGTGATCATGACCCTGATGGGCCTAGTGACCAACTTCTCCGGTCTACTGGCAGCTCGTTGGTTCCTCGGGATTGCCGAGGCTGGCCTCTTCCCCGGTGTGAACTACTACCTCTCATGCTGGTACAAGGGCTCCGAGATTGGTATGCGCACCTCCATCTTTTTTTCCGCCGCGGCTCTTGCGGGCTCCTTTGGCGGTCTGCTAGCTGCCGCCATCGCGCAGATGGACGGCCTCGGCAACAAGCACGGCTGGGCTTGGATCTTCATCATCGAAGGTCTAGCAACTGTCCTCGTTGGCTTGTTTTGCTGGTGGATGGTTTTCGACTGGCCCGAGACAGCCACTTTCCTTACTCCCGACGATCGAATCCGTGTCCAGCGCCGCCTCATCATGGACCGACAAGGGCGTACCGCGGAAGACTTTGACAAACGGCATATCTACGCCGGCCTCACGGATTGGAAAACCTACGGCTACATGGTCATTTACATGGGCTGTCTGACTCCTCTCTATGCCTTCTCCCTATTTCTCCCAACCATTCTTCGCGGAATGGGCTACGTGGGCACCAAGGCTCAGCTTCTGTCTGTCCCTCCTTACGCCGTTGCCGCCTTCCTCACTGTATGCGTCGGTTGGATCGCCGACCGCACACGTTGGCGTGGATTCTGCAACATGGTCACCGTATCTATTGGCATCGTGGGGTTCATCATGCTCCTGTCTAGTTCAAACCCTCAAGTCCAGTACGCAGGCTGCTTCTTAGGTTCTGCCGGCATCTATCCTACCATCCCAAACACCTTGTCCTGGGTCGTTAATAACACCGAGGGCTCGCTCAAGCGTGCATTCGTGCTGGGAATGGTTGTTGGCTGGGGTAATCTAAATGGGGTTGTGTCTTCCAACATCTACCTCGATCGCGAGAACCCCCGCTACTGGACCGGCCACGCTGTGGTGCTCGGCTACCAGATTGTCTTCCTCTTGGGTGGCTCTATTTTCATGCATATTGCGCTGCGCAAGATGAACAGCAACCGAAAGGCTGGGAAGTTGGACGAGAAGTGGGCGGCCTTGCCAGATGAGCAGCGTTGGATCCGCGGCGATATGCGCCCAGACTTTATATATACGCTCTGAGAGGGGACAGAGGACAAATAGATGGATGGCTTCAAAGTAACTGTTGCACTTTGGGTCAAGGCATTTTTGTTTCACCAAAGTAGCCTGGTTCCAATTGCTACCACAATGGCCACTCTGTTCCAAGTCTAGGAAAATTGTATCTTGTTCTTAGTAACAAGCTCGTATACATCCTATCAGCTCATCAACTGTCCACCACTTGAATTTATCATTGTCTTCACATCTTCGACTTGTAGGCCATGCCCTCGAAATGCTTCACTCCCTCCATGCCGCTGAACCAACTCACACGATCCTTAGTGAATTGCTCTACCCTAGGCCTCAGCTTGGTCTCGTGGAGGTTGAAGTCATCGACAGTTCCGATGCGCAGGATGCTGTGCCCCGGGAAAGCGGCGCCCACGCGATACATGAGAGTGCCGCAAGTGGAGCAAAAGTAATTGGTCATGGCGAGTCCCGAACCGATTGTTTGAGACTGGTTGAATGTCTTCAGGTTGTCCTGGCCGCGCAGATGCTTCAGGTGTGTGTCCAGCACGGTGAAGTTGGATGCGAACATGGAGGCCGTGATCTTGCGGCAGTCGGTGCAGTTGCAGACGAAGGTATCGACTAGACCCGGGCCCTCTGTTGGCTAAAACACCGAAAGTAAGCAAATGAGTAGAGTTGTAGTTTTTGTGTATAAATTTGATATGGGCGAATGGAAATAGACTGTGTGAATGGCACTTCTCAAGTGCACGCGGTTGCGGGTTGCAAGACTTACAAATGCCAGCTGCACGGCGCCGCAGAAACATGTAGCGGTCGCTTCATTCTCTTTGGACCAACCATCTTGGGCACCTCCAGCAAGGGGGAGATACGGCTTAGATTTATCGGCGGAGGCGGCCATTGTTGCGGGCGTTAAGGCAGGGTGCTTTTGTTGTGGAAGGAATTGGTCTCTTGGTATGAATAGAATGTTGAACTAGGTGCTGGATTGAACGCTAAATCAGATATTGGACTGGATGTTGAAGTGAATGTTGAACTGGAGAATTTAGATCTAGTTTGCTGTCTGGAAGCACCTTACTTATGTCTAATCTTGGCACATAGTCTACATAGTATGCTCTGACTTTTGCAATAGATGTTGATTAGACGGCTACACTTACAAATGAACCAGTCTACAAAGCTTGGTGATGTAAGACACTGGTGCAGTGCGGGGAAGTGCATATCCGGGACTCCGGGAATCCGTGATTGGGTTTATCCGATAGGACGATCGTCTAGGATTCCGCAACTCCGCTCGTCTGGCCATTCCATCCCTCCGCGACTCCGTGGCTCAGTGGTTTTGGTCTCTAATCGTAGCTTATTAGTGAGACGCTTCGATTCCAGACTCCAAGTTACTAACGCCGTGACTCCGTATGACCTTTTGAAATCAAAACCAGTTTTAAAGTAATCAAATAGACCACAGTAGGACGTCATCCAGAACCACGTTCCTATAAAGATATTCAGTTCTTCGAGATTTTGAAAAACTACTCTCACAAACCGACAGCACCATTGAAGCCATTAAACCTCAATCACCTCACAGGTTGTTCATCACACCATTCTAAAGCGAGACATACCTTAGATCTCCACCCTTGTACTATTTTTATATAGTCTGACTCCACAATCCTTCTTAATCCTACCGCATCTTAGCAAAATGGGCTCAACCAGTCTCCCTCGCCCATCCGAAACTAAGCTTTTCCAGCCTCTGAAAGTGGGCAACTTCAACATCCAACAGCGAATTGTCGTGGCCCCATTGACCCGCTACCGCAACGACGACGACCATATACCCCTCTCTTTCATGCAAAAGTATTACAGCGACCGTGCCTCCGCGCCAGGCACTCTAGTCATTTCGGAAGCGACTGGAATTTCTCATCCCGATGAAGGCCATCGCAACGGCCCCGGTCTCGTGACGGACCGCCAAGCCGAGGCTTGGAGCAAGATCGTTGACGCCGTCCACGCAAAAGGCTCATTCTTCTTTCAGCAGATCTGGAGCATGGGACGAGCAGTCGATCCCGAGTACATGGCTCAGCGGGGTCTCCCGTACCGATCCAGTAGCGCCTCGGCCATGGAAGGCACTGATGAGGTACCTACGGAGATGACCGAGGAGGAGATCCTCGAGACAATTCAGCACTTCGTCAGTACGGCTAAGAAGGCCATCGCAGCGGGAGCAGATGGCGTTGAGATCCATTCCGCGCACGGCTATCTCCTGGACCAGTTTCTCTCGGGCAGCGTGAACAAGCGCACCGACAAATGGGGCGGGTCTATCGAGAACCGTTCGCGGCTGACCATCGAAGTGGTCAAGGCTGTCGTTGAAGCCATCGGCGCCGAGAGAGTGGCGATCCGGCTTTCCCCCTACGCAGCCTTCCAGGGCTCTGAGAAGCCCGATGCTCACGAGCTCTTCACGTATCTCATAGACCAGCTGAAGAATCTGAACGTCAAGTTTGCTTACCTGTCTCTTGTTGAGGCGACGGGCGACCCAGGAGCCATCATCTTCGAGGGCAAGGAGACGAACCAGGGCAAGAAGCTGGATTTCATCCTCGAATCCTGGAATAACCTATCGCCCGTGCTCGTGGCTGGAGGCTATCAGCCGGATACCGCGGCCTGGGCCCTGGAGGAGCATTACAAGAAGTGGGATGTGATGATTGCTTTTGGGCGGCACTTCCTGGCCAACCCAGACCTGGTTTTCAGGATCAAGAACGGCATTTCCCTCAACAAATACAACAGACCGACTTTCTATTTCAACAAGTCCGAGGAGGGTTACAATGATTACCCGTTTAGCGAAGAGTATGCGACAGAAGATATTAAGGTTTGAGAGAAGGAATGGAGGAAACAACTGAAGCAACGACAACTTAGAAATCATGAGACATGAGCACACGAATAGATAGATAGAGATTGGTATTTCAAAATTAAAATTGTACACACACACACTTTATCCTTCGTCGCTCACTGTGAACATAAGACATCTAAAAAAATCCAAAAATCTTGCCCTTGTTTGAACATGCCGGTTTGGCAGGCATTGAAATCCTTGGTCGATAATTATTGATCGCAAGTAGAGTTAGTGGAGCGCTGGGCATGTACTGCCCCCTAATTGTAAGATCTCAGCAGATGGAGCAACGGACGTGCAAATAATATCGACTTCTCAACTTGTAATCGCGAAGGCGAATTGATTAGCTAACACGAGGAGAAATAGACTTTTAAAATATCCTGAGCCAGGATGTGATCGCCGTTGTGCAAGCTGCGAAACAAGCATGGTGAATTAGTCATCAACCATTTATGCCTGTTGTGATTTATTTTTGTCGCGACTAGCGATCTCGCCTCCGCCATCTCCATTTGTCAAATGCGCAGAACTATTCCAGGCCATCATCACCACTGGTAAAAGACTGAATCCTCTCCTATAATACCAGGTAATTGGGGTAGAAAGGGGAAAGCCCTCCGTATTCGGGACTCGCGCAAGTCATGAGTCTCTCCGATACCCCGTTGACTTCACGGCCCGGAGGCGGCGCGGTTCAGGCCCAGCCTTCTGTCGGGCGGGTCCGGAAGCAGGTATCGCGAGCCTGTGACTGGTGTCGCACGAGGCGGATCCGATGTGATAATGGACAGCCGTGTAGGGCGTGTCTGAGGAGGAATGCGCAGTGCGCTCGCGAGGGTTTGGAGGCTGGCGAGCCGAGGACGTTGCCACAGGCTCTCAGGTACGAAGACTACGGGAATGGTTGGTTCTGGCCTGTGTCTAACGCGCAATACATCTAGGGAAATCGATAGGTTGAAGTTGTGTCTGAAGGAGATGGAAGCCGAGCTGTTCCGGTACAAGGCCCAGTCCAACCCAACACCCGACCAAAGCTCCCACTCATCGAGTTTGGAATCTGGCCGCCAGTCCTCCTCGCAAGACTTGTCGCCGCAAACTCCGTCTCTGACGCCGTTCTCGTTGACGCCGGCTCCAAGACCCCAGTGGGAGGGCATCCACGTTGCCACGGCCCGGTCCGACCAGGCCTCGTACTATGGGCCGACTTCGTCCTTCTACTTCATGAGCCGCATCGGAGGCTACCTGGGCAAGGCCCTGCAGCAGCCGTTTGCCGACCGGAGTCTTCAGCCGCGAGGGGCCAACAGACGTATGCACCTCGGCACGGCCTTGGACGATGGAGATGAGCGCGAGGATGCCATTCAGCCGACGGCAAGGGTCGATGGACGAAATGGTCCCCTTACTCGCGTGCAAGAAGAAGCCTTCCTGGGGTTGTTCTGGGAGGGATACCACTGCTTGCAACCCATCGTCGATGAAGTCGAGTTCCGAAGACATTTCGCCTCGCTCTGGGATCCATCCGGACGGCGTCGAAAACAGTCCCCTCTGGTGGACATTGTCATTGCTCTTTGCTTGCAGTACGGCCACGCCATCATCCCCAGAGAGTTGGTTTCCTCTGATCGCGACACATCGTCCGAGGATGCAACGGTATCGGGAAGATGGTACTACCGGCGGTCACAAGCCCTGCTCACGGCGGACCTCGAAAGTCCCTCCATTACCACGGTGCAGTGCTATCTCTTCACCGCCATCTACCTCTGCTGCGCTTCGTTCCAGAACATGTGCCACATCGTCACGGCACAGGCGCTGCGGACTGCTCAAGTGTTGGGCCTGCATCTCGAGCCGCCCTTGGACTTGGCACACGGCGAGAGGGAGCTGCGCAAGAGGATCTGGTGGGCGTTGTGGGCCATGGATGCCAAGACGTCGGCCAAGCATGGACGTCCGTTCCTCGTCGACATGGCCCAAGTGACCGTCACACTGCCATCCGACGGTCCGGAGGCTGCCTTCTACAACAGTGCGATTCTCGGATCCTACGGGCCTAATGTCACCTGGCTCACCTACTCGATCCAATCCCAGAAGCTGTTCATCGCCATGGTCGACGTTCACAACCTGCTGTTCGTCAAGTGCGGCGAGGTCATGAGCCGAGAGGACCTCACGTGTCTATACCACGACCCCGAAGCGCTGGAGTCGTGCGCTAACGCGTTGGCCTCGAAGCTTCCGGTTATGCGGAACTGGGTTGACAAGGTGCCTCCCGAGCTGAGGACGCGGCGTCAGAACGGCGGCGAGTCTCTTTCCGCGGACCATTCCGCCGTCAAGATAGAGGCACTTGCCCCAAAGTGGCTGCAGCGTCAACGCATATGTCTCGAGCTGATGTACCACAGCATGATGGTCAACCTCACCCGTCCGTTCATCACCTTCTACTCCCACGCCGGAACGTCCACTCACGTTGCCGAGCGCCTCGCCACAACGTGCGTCGACCACGCCGTTGCCTACACGCTCATCGCGTACCAAGTGGTGACGGAGTCGGACATCTTGAATGGCTGGACTGAGTATTTCAGCCTGCAATGGAACGCGGCCATCACCATCGTCGGGTTCGTGCTCGCATACCCGATCCACCCCAACACGCCCAAGGCACGCCAGGCGTTAGAAAAGGCCATTAAGACTTTTTCCACCTGGGGAGAAACCTTCTCGGTTAGCGCCGATGCGGCGGTGATTACCAGAGACCTGATGGCCAAGGCAGATCTGTTGGCCGAGCGGCTAAGCCACGGAATTCCCGCGGCCGATGCTTCAGGAACGGCTGACGCAGCGGCGATCGCCGGTACGAACGTTAATGAGGCCACGAGCGGTGGAGGTGACGACGGCCTCGCGTGGCTTGATCCCAGCCGACAGGAGGACGACCAGTTCAGCCACTTCATGGACTGGGCGTTGTCGGTGGATTCGTTCAACAGCTACGAGACATTTTTCGACGTCAACAACCACGCGGACCCGTGGGCGTTCGGGGCTGGACGGTCGTACGAATAGAGGCAAACGGCACGGGTCATGTTCCCCGGCCTCTGGGTTCAGTAGGGGCCACGCGAGTCTCGATACTAAATTAGCTATTACCAAGTTGCCACAATCATATTCTCTCTTCAAGGTTTTGAAGACGTCCGATGATGGCGTAGATAAGCTGGATAAATGATTGACGGCGCCAGATCAAACTCCAATGGCTCTTTTAGGCTCGGCGGAGGACATATCGACCTTCAGATCGGGGCTAGTTTGACGTCAAGCTGTTGGCTCCGAGGCTTGGAATGAATGGGAGGCTAGCCCGAAGCTGTTGCTATCCGACTCGGATGCATTCCTCTGTTCCACTAAACGCGGACCGCATTCCTGACAGGCAATTAACTCGACGTTTAGATGAGAACTCTATTATTCCCACGTTGGCACGATTGTATTTATGACGATCTCATCCCGACAGTCCGGTTTACCTCATGCTCATCACCGTTGAAGTTCACCTTCATACCAAGTGGCCTGTCGAACAAGGCTCTTATAAACTACCATCTTCAGTTCACCCTCAACCGCCATATCTCATTATACCTCTACATCACACAACATGGTCAACCACAGCAAGACCCTACTGGGGCTCTTGACCATTGCTACTCCGGTAGATGCGTTCTGGCGCATGTCATGTGGCCTCATTCAGACCGGACGTGTTGATCCCATTGTTACCCCTGGCCGCGTCGCCGGCCACGTCCACAAAGTCTCCGGTGCTAGCAACTTCGGGCTGGACACCAGCTTCAGCGACCTCCAAGCCTCGTCATGTACGTCGTGCGAGATCCAGGATGACAAGTCTGCTTACTGGACACCACAACTCTACTACCAACACGGGAACGGCAGCTTCGAGATAGTTCCCAATGGCGGCACTGTTATATACTATCTCGGACGCGGTGAGAATAAGTCAAATATTGAGCCGTTCCCACCTGGCTTCCAGATGGTCTCTGGAGATAGCGGCGCCCGGACCAAGGACACCACGACAATGACATATAGCACCGCCAAGTTCGCGGGTCGTCCTGTATCAGAACGAGTCAGCTTCGCCTGCCTAGACAGCTCTGGCCCTTCAGCGGAACAGAACTACATGTGGCGGACCGACTGCGACAACGGCATGCGAGCACAAATCCACTTTCAGTCATGTTGGAACGGAGGTGACTACGCAGCAAACCAGAGCCACATCGCATACATGTCGAAGATCGACAATGGAATCTGCCCACCAACACACCCTCGCCAGCTCCCGCATCTGTTCTTCGAGGTCATTTACAGCGTCAATAACATCGCCAAGACCAAGGGTGGCAAGTTCGTCTTCGCCAACGGAGACACAACTGGGTACGGCTTCCACGGCGACTTCCTGAATGGCTGGAACCCAGATGTCCTCTCCAGCGCCATCAAGCAATGCATCAACAACGATGCCATCAGCGGAAGCGTCGCCAAGTGCCCACCGCTGGCTGCATCGCAGACGCCCTGGTTCACCACCAACTGTCCCGAGAGACAGCCCCTGGTCAACGAGACTGTCCGCGGACTGCTTACCGCTCTTCCGGGCTGCAACCCGGTGACCAGTGGCCCCGAGAGAGCACCGCAGCAGATCTGCGCCGTGCAGCCGCCGTTGAACGACTTTGGCGATTCCACCTCGGGCACAGTCTTCAACCCTGCCGTGGGGGACAAGCTGGGTACTTGGGCGTATGCTGGTTGCGCGGCAGAAGGCTCCTCCCGGACGCTGAGCAAATACGCCGTCAGCTCTGACACCATGACCATCGACTACTGTACAGCTGCGTGCAAGGCCCAGGGCTATCCGCTCGCGGGCCTGGAGAACTCGCGCGAGTGCTACTGCGCCAACGACCTCACAAGCGGTGCTTCATACATGAAAGCGTCGACTTGCGCGTCAAAGTCGAAGATGGTCTGCGCAGGCAACCAGACGCAATGGTGCGGAGCCCCAAGCCTGCTCACCATCTGGAACGACACCTCGTACACGCCACCGGTGCCTCTCGTTGTCGGCTCGACCAAGATCGCCAAGGGCAGTGCTACCTACTTTGGATGCTGGTCCGAAGCCAGCAGTGGACGAGCTCTGGCATCCGACCGAACCGCCAGCACCACCGGCATGACCAACGAGATGTGCGTGGCATACTGCAAGACAGGCGGATATGCATATGCCGGCACCGAGTATGCCCAGGAGTGCTATTGCGGGGACAAGATTGGCGGCAACAACATCACCGACATCACCCAGTGCTCCATGAAGTGCAAAGGCGACTTGAGCAGCTACTGCGGCGCGGGCAGCAAGCTCAGCGTCTGGCAGCTCGCACAAACCCCGAAGTCGACTGCTCCCGTGACAGCCATTGACGGCACTGCACTCTATATGGGCTGCTACACCGATGGAGGCGCTGGCGGCCGCACACTCCCCAGTGCGTCCTTCACCGGATCCTCCGTGTCCATCGAATCATGCGCCGCCTTCTGCAAGAAAGGCAACTATCCGCTCTTCGGCATGGAGTACAGCTCGGAATGCTACTGCGGGTTCGCGACCAAGACTCAGGCTACGCTGGCAAGCGACGGGGACTGCAAGATGGCCTGCGCGGGCAACAAGGCTCAGATGTGTGGTGGCAGTTCGCGGATCTCCGTGTGGAACAACACCATGTACACGCCCACGCCAGCTCCACCAGTGTCGAGCAAGAGCAAGGCCAAGAAGGCTTACGATTATGTTGGGTGCTACACCGAAGGGACGAGCAAACGAGCGCTTGCATCGGCGAAGACGGCTGACAGCAAGGGGATGACGATCGACGTGTGCCTAAGTTTCTGCTCGAAAAAGGGCTACGCGTATATGGGCGTTGAAAATGGTCAGGAGTGCTACTGTAATAACCCTGGGCCGTCCAACGGCAGTAAGAAGGCGTCCGACACTACCTGCAACGTGCCTTGCAGGGGCGACGGCTCGACAAAATGTGGAGCGCTTAACAGACTTAGTGTCTACAAGACCGGAATCAAAGCATCTTAGGTGAAAGCAGAATGTGTGATGCGTGATGCGTGATACGTCAAAGGGATGGGCAGATATGATACCATTTAGTAGCATTTAATCAAGAGTCGTGGACTATCCGCGACGTCATCTTTCAATAAGCAATCTTCACATTTCTCTCACCATCTTCTGCTTCTCAATGACCTGTCATCCACCCGCGATTTCTCCATAAAGAAAAAGCTTAAGAGTCTCACTAAACCCATTTCTGACCAGCACCGACCCGGCAAGTTACGGCACACGTGGAGGGCAACTAATTTAAGACGCCTATGAGCCGCACTGGCAAGTACTACGGAGTGACCGATCGCGTTTTCGCCCAATGCCCAATAGGGGCCCAGCCTCGGTTTCGGGACACCTGTCAGTCCATGCTCGAGAGCCTTCTCCAGGATTCCCCAGCTGACTCGTTCAACGCTAATGCAAGATCTTGCAGAGTTGGGTAGGAGTGGAGGCGTAGGGTAGCAGAGAGCAACCCGAGAGATTGGGACTGCGTGTTGCAGTGGTTCCGCAGCAGATGAGGGGAGAAGCAGCATGTTTTTTTTGGGGATTATTTTACAATTAAAATCTTGCGAGTGGTAGGCAAGCCGATAGAGTGAAGCCAATTGCAACGATTGGCATCAAGACGGCAGTGGTGACAGCGAGTTGTCGTGGATAAAGAGGCTGCAGCTCGAGAAGAGGGATGAGTTTGGCAAACGAAGCTGAACACAACGTCCTCGGCATCCGCTCACACGAGCCTGCTGGCACTTCCCCACACATCGTACTGCAATCTGCCCAACCAGACCGCTCGCGTGTTGTACCCACGCATCCACGTTCTTCTCTTCTCCGCATTCGACATGAGACCAACGGGTGTCAACCCCGCAGGACAGCCGCTGGAGAACTGGAGAAGCCATCCTTCCCCATGCTTCCCCATGACAAAACAGGTCCCGTGGGGACTCCAAATTGCTCCCTCCGGCCCAAGCTTCGGACGACAATTGCTGTTTGGGGCCGTGGGACCGCATCGTATTCCCCCGCGCCGCCGAAGCCCCAAATTTCAACACGTCAAGCGCCGGCGTCGATTGGACGAGCGCCTTAGTCCGGCTCGCTTCCACTTGAGTCATGGGTCGCCCGTTCTCCAGCCGACCCAATGGGCAGTTAGCGTCTTACACTGGCACGAAGGGAACCTGGGTAGCTTCGCCGGAATAGTGCGGGGTTGGCATCTGGACCCGGGGCCGGACAGGGGCTAATAGTTCACGCCAGGGCCATAAACTCTGCTCTGAGTAGAGCGGCTATAGCCCCAGTAGAACGGGTTAGTGGACAATTTCCATCCTAGTAGCGCTGCAATCAAGACGTCGTATTCTTGGCCGAACACGGATGGCATGGAGATCGCTGCTCCAAGTCATGCCAACATGTGCTGGGCTATATATACGTGATCGACGTCCACTTGCTACTGTGTCCACCAGCAATCAGAAACAGCCTGGGAAGCAGCCATCATGATTCCTCCCAAGACCTATCAGGTATGTCGAGCCTGTTTTCTATTTCATTCATCATCAGCCTTGAAACGATGCCTGTTGCTGACAACTCCACTAGTTCCTTGTCGGCGTCTTCGCCTCGCTTGGATCATTCAACTACGGGTATGATATGGCATACAGAGTTAAAAAAAAAACGAGGCAACTCGCAGCTAACTCTCCGACAGTTATGATCTGGGTGTCATTGGAGGCAGTGTCGCTTCGTCATCCTTCATCTCGAAATTCCACCCAAACCCAGATGAGGTGTACGTGCCAACCACGAAAACCACAACTCCACGTCCTTCTCCGCTAACCTGATCGCAGCGGTGCTGTCGTCTCCCTCTTCACCGGAGGCGGCTTCTTCGGAGCTGGCCTGGCTGGCCCCATGGGCGACTTCCTGGGCAGAAGACTCGCCATCATGATCGGTGCCATCATCTTCTGCCTCGGCGGCGCCTTGCAAGCAGCGGGCCAGAACCTGTCATTCTTCTATGCCGGCCGAGCTGTCGGTGGCTTTGGCGTTGGTATTCTGGTCATGATTGTGCCCATGTACCAGGCCGAGATTGCTCATCCTTCTATCCGAGGCCGGGTCACTGGCCTCCAGCAACTGATGCTTGGTATTGGAGCCGTTTTTGCCAGTGAGTTTTGAGTTTTGACACGTTCTATCATTAATTTCCGGAGATTAACCTTGTACAGCATGGACCGTTTACGGCACTAATCTGCATTACGACAGCGAATCGCAGTGGCGCATTCCTCTCGGCCTGCAGATCATCCCCGCCGGCATCCTCGCCCTCATGATCCTCCTCTTCCCCGAATCGCCCCGATGGCTGATCGACCACGGCAAAGAACATGAAGGACTCAAGACCTTGGCCAAGCTTCACGCCAATGGCAACGAGAGCGACCCCTGGGTCCAAGCCGAGTACGCCCAAATTCAGTCCGCCATCGCCCACGAGCACGAACACGCCGCAAAGGGCTACCGCGATCTCTTCACCGATCGGTCGAGTTTCCGACGACTTTTCCTCGTCGTAGCCCTCCAGGCATCGGTACAAATGACCGGTGTTAGCGCTATTCAATACTTTAGCCCTGATATCTATGCGACTATGGACATCGGGACCACGGATGCGTTGAAGTATCAAGCTATCAGCAACGTGCTATCGGTCGTCGCCCAGCTCTGCACCGTGCTCTTCATCGACAAGGTCGGCCGCCGCTGGCCCCTAATCATCGGAAACGTAATCAACGGCCTGTGTTTCATCATTGTTACTGCAACTATCGCCAGGTTTCCTCATGTTTCCTCCTCGACCCAGGACTCCCTTGGCTGGCTCTTCATCGTCACCAACTGGTTCTACCAAGTCAGTTTCTCATTCACCTGCGGCTCCCTGTCATGGATCATTCCCGCCGAGGTGTTTGACACCAAGACCCGTTCCAAGGGTATTTCCATCGGTGTCATGGCCTCGTTCGCCTTCAACACCATGATTGGACAGATCACCGCACCAGCCATCAACGACGTCGGTTGGAGGTACTTCCTGTTGTTCGTCGTCTGCAATTTTACCAATGCCCTCTTCTTCTGGGCCTTTATGCCCGAGACCAAGTTGCTGCCGCTTGAAGAGATGAATGCCCTGTTCTCCAGCTCGTCATGGTTTGTGCCAGGTTCATCTCGCAATCATGTGAGTGACCTAGACGCAAGGGTTGAGGAGGCCAAGTCCAACAAGGAGGACATGGTGGGCACGCAGGTTGAGGAACTTAACTAGTCTACAACATGAGACCGCCGAAGCTGGTTCTGCAATCCCAGAAAGCTTCCCTTGAACTTGAGTTAGGAACTGTTAGCTTAGATCTATGGTTTACCTGACGAATATATTATAAATATGTATTATTATCTCTCACCCACTACATCGAGTTGCCTCTTCCTCAAACTTGTGCCATTGTTACTCTACGCAGCACGCCCTTTCATTTCAAACGAGAGGCGATTAGATGACAGTATTGCTATACGCACAAACACCCTTTGATACATGCACCACCAAGTACATAGCTATAACTCTCTTTTCTATAGGGACTAATGTGTGCCCCCTTGCTTCCTGTAAGAGCCGGGGTAACGTGCCCTATCTACTACAACCAATGCGAAAGTTAGGCTGAGCAAATCAACAATTCAAATAAGCTCATGTCACCTGGATCGTGCTACCCAACTGATCACAAGAGTTCAGCGGTCCAAGGACTCCATAAGACCTCGCTGCTGGCGCACGCGCATCTCCTTACACTTCCCTACTGAGCTAGGCTCATCCTAACCAGTATCTAGAGATACAGGGTAGTGGTAGAGGTTAAGGTAGGTTAGGGTAGGATGATCATCGGCTTAGGAAACGAACTGGAGAGTTGAATGAGATCGCTTTTTGTATTTTCCATATCATTAAGTTGCCCTGCCTCTATTAGCTCTTTCACATATGAAATTTCTAGTGTTTTAGCTATATTTTGGCCCGTCCTTCAAAAGCCCCTCGATATTTTATGTCTTTTCTGCAGCCGGACTCTGTCCTAGGGTAGTTCAGTGTCTTTCCCACTGCCGATCCCAGTTCACTCTCACCAACAAACCAGCGATATCCTTAGATGTTTAGATAAAATAAGACGACAGAAGTATTTGTGTCTTTAATTTGTCGCATTACTAATAATTCATATAACTAAGTTGTCAGTCCTTTGATTTACTGCGATTCAACTGCAGACGCAAAATATAGCCAAATCAAGCAGTTTCAGAAGGGATCTAAGACGGTCAATCCATAGCTCATTGTGGAATTGGGGTGCCAAATCAAATGCCTCACTTAGAATCCGCATCAATGCGATTTGTCTAGGGTTTATAGATCAGTTGTGAGTCTGTAAAACGGGTTGCACTAATAATGGCGAGTGGTATACTAGGTAAGTGGGTGGTGCACAAATGACCGAGTTGGGGATTGGGTTGGTAGCCTTTTGAGGACGAGATCTCGTCATCAATTGGACGAGGGGCTGAGAAATATGCGATAGTTAATCCCCTCTGATTCTGTTTTCAACAGAATTTCAGAACTGAAGACAAAGTACGTGGATATCACGTGACCGTCTTTAGATCGTGAGCTCATCTTTTTAAACGACCCGGATCCCCGCCTAATGCTCCTTTTCTTTTCTGCCTCTCAGCATAATCCTGTATCTCACTTACAGTAGTCCTTCGTCAACGCGTTCTGACAACATGATATTCTCCTAGTGGGTGACTTGAAACAATGCCTGTCATACGAAGCATACCAGAGAGCAAAAGACGGTCCCGTACAGGATGCTTACCTTGTCGAAAACGTCGAAGAAAATGTAAGTCTGTCGATGCTACAATTCTTTGGAATGTTGTGTCTTTCAAGGATCCCAGGACCGACAATGCATGCAAGTCGCTGCTTGAAGGAAGGTAGTCTAACAGCGTATTAAGGCAACGAGAAAAGGCCGCAATGCGGGAGTTGCGAGGCTAGAAATGTGACGTGTGAATATAAGGAGTGGGCATTTGTGCCAGGGGTGCTTTCATTAAGCAACAAGGATTCCGTCCCCAATGAAAATGAGGATGCTATTGAGTCTCATACGGTTGGTCACTCATCAACTTGGCAGACCTCCATCTAATGTCAGGCTTCAGTTTGCTCAAGGCAGCCTGGTCTCTTTCTCAAAGCCAAGTTCGCCGGATCAGCCCACAAACCAGTCACCTCACAGTCTCGTATACTCGGCGACAGAGAATACTGCGACACATCTGGCATTTGCCACCTCCCCATTAGCCAGCCTTGATTCTCATCAGTTGAGTGACAATCAAATCCTCACGCCGCTCAAGTGGAACGGAACTGTTGCTTCTGAGGAAGGCCAATGCAACAAACAAAACGCTATGCACTGTTTCCGGTACCAAATAGTACCTTGGGTAGATTCCAATGCTCCCAAATCTTCATTTGGGCCCAAGATTATGGCTTTAGCACAAGAGAAGCCAATCATCATGGATGCCGCTATTTACCTTGCAAGGCGTCGGATCAGGCACGCTGAGCCTACCAGTGAGGAGCCTCATCTTGTCCAAGAGATGCAGAATCGACTTAACTTGGAGGATGCCTTCATTGCGGATATCGGACGATCGTTGCTCGCTCTTGGAGGCCTATTCAGCCTTGGTCCATCGCAGTGGACAAATTTCCGTTATTACCACCCACAGACGGATGCGCCAAACCAAGCTTTCGAAGATGTGGATGAACCTCTCAAAACTCTAATCCGATTCCATATAAAAATTGGTCTGTTACATCTAGATGGTTGGTTCATGTCGAAGATGCTGACCTGTACAGACCTCGCTACATCTATAATATCCAACAAGCCTCCATCGACGAAGCTCCCGTCCTCTCCAAATAGACTCCTCTTCGGCACGTCTTTTACACTCACGGAAAAGTACGACTCATGCTTATTATGCCTCATCGAGTCTCTTCGGCTGATTCACTACGAGCTGATCCCTCTCCTAACAGATCCGCCCAGTACGCAATCAGCAACTCGGGAATCATACTCCTTAAAATGGGCAGCTTGGTCCAGCCTGTGGACAAGCTGCATGCGATGGTTCCAAGATCGGCCACCAGGGATGGAACCAGTCCTGGAAAGCCCCAATGTCGATATCAACGGGATCACGATTCAGGATTCACCATTTCCGGCGGATATCTACACCAGCGCAATTTCTCTACAAGCCAACCTTACTATGCACCTAGCATCCCTTCTCCTTCTCACTTACAAGCCAAGACTCATCAAGCTGTCGGGGCTTCCTCATCGTCTGGTTTCGAGAAGCTGGCATACCCAGAAAATCGCCCGGCTTGCGGTGTGGAACAACTTTGCGGAACAGTGGGATCCCATTGTGATGGCTGCTCTTCTTCGAGTCGCAAGTGAAATGACACATCCTTCACAGCAAGAAGCACTATTGGGATGTTTTCAAAGGTTCACGGATGCAACCAACATCCCTTTGTACGAGGAAACTAGGAGCCTACGCCGGTATTGGCACTCTTCAAGTCACAGTAGTCCGCCCGATAAATCTCAATCCTGACGGCTTGGGTGGATAATCGCTCGGCAAATATTGAACTCTTTACCTTAGCTACAACTCGTCCTTCCACGGTATAGATACCTGGGCACCCTTTTTCGACACAGTTTTCGACGAAGCTATAATGCTTTGTCTAACAGCCTCGTCAATATCGAACTTCTCGGATCTTGCAATAGCATGTACGGCACGTATCGCATACGCTCCGATGAAGGTGTCGCCAGCGGCAGTTGTATCAACAACTTGAACTTTGATCGCTGGGACGAGAGCTTTGGCGACGTTGCTCGCGTAATAGGCGCCTCTTCCACCAAGAGTGATTACCACGTTTTGAACGCCTCGAGTCAGGAACTGAGCAGCAACCCTTTCCACTGTCGCAAAGTCTTCCAGGTCAGACTCCTCGACATCCGACAACAAAGCCGCCTCGGTCTCGTTCAGAATCAAGTGCGCCAGGCCGGGATAAACTTCTGCTGGAAGCTTTTGAGCTGGCGCAGGATTGAGAAGAACAGCCGTTCCTGTCTTCTTAGCGGCTCCCAGCGCCTGGATGACAGTTTCCATTGGAACTTCGAGTTGCATGATGAGTAGAGCGGGCGTCGGACCTGGTAGTTGACTGAATTGGGCGGGTCGTAGAGAGGCGTTTGCTCCTGGGGAGAGAATGATGCGGTTCTGGCCAGAGGGCTCGTCCACTACAACTATGGCGATGCCGGTTTTTGATTCAGCGCCATCATCCCGGTTGATAATTATTGAGCTGGTCTCCACGCCGTATGATTTGAGGCTGTCCAGAAGAACAGGGCCGTAGGCGTCTTCACCGACGGCCCCAATCATGACCACGTCGACGCTCGGGTCATTAAGGCTTGAGGTCCGAGATAGCTTAGCACAAGCTACCGCTTGGTTTGCACCCTTGCCTCCAGGAAAGACATGGAATTGGCTGGCGGTGATCGTTTCCCCAGGGCGTGGATGATGGGGTACGTAGGAAACCAGGTCGATATTCAGGGAGCCGAGAACACTAATGACTGGTCTTGGTGGTGACATTATCGATGTTTTGAGAAACAGATGGTATGAAACGAGTTTGTGGTAGAGAAAGTCCAAGGTTGGGTTGAGTGAAGCTCCAGCTCCGGGGACTGGTGGCTTTTTGACAGTGGTACGAACAGGACCTTTCGTGGTCTGCCACACTCGACACTGCTACAAACCCTGTTCAGTGCGGGACCAAAGAGGGCAAATTCCAGGATGTAGTCTGCCGCTACGCTGCATGGGGCTGGTTGTTGGACAGTCGGAGAATGGTCTGCTTACCCGCTCGCCTCTCTGGGCTCCATAGCCTACTCCGTAGCCTACGGGTGGAGCATCTTGAGGCTCTTAGTTGATTCCAAGCCCGACATCGCTTTCCATGCGGGTAAATAGGCGCTGCCGCCAAATATGTACAGTCTACAGTAGCCCTAGAGTCCGTCTCAAAGTACTCCATCACCAAAAACGTCGTCGACTTCATACCCCCATTCAGCCTCCAGGTCTCTTAACCGCCACAACGCTCCCCAGCCGGTTGTACGGTCAACCGACTTGAGCAGCTGTGCTATCTGCCTCCGCTCACTAACATGGGAGAACAGTCTACCAGCTATATATAAAGGTTGAATAGAGTTGACCATGCTTCCGGGATGAGGATTTGCGGTTGAGATCCCAATGACCATTCGAGCATGCCATAAAGCGAGACATTGGGAGTCCACGGCTTGTTCTGGCGGACTCATCTCCAACATCAGGATGCAGGCTGCATGATATACCTGGTTGCTCGAGATGGCTGCCCAGTGAGGGAACATGATGGAAGGGAACATCTGCTCGCCACCTGCTTCAGCTACTCTGATGGCTTTCATTGAGGCAGGTCGTTTGTCTACCCAGAATTGCAGTTCTGCCCAGAGTGCCTGCCACTGTTGTGAAAACGGCCTGTGATCATGCTGGTCTGCCCGTCCAAGCTCCAAGTATTGCGTCCTTCGAAACCTCAATTGGCAGACCTTTGTACATAGATAAATAGCCCAATTTGCATGTACATCAGGCGAGGTGCGACCTTTCCGATGGAACAGATTCTGAACATACATGTCCGCTGCTTCGGGTGATGTCGAAGACTGGCTCATGGCAGGAACCCACCGCTCAAGGGGCAGCACCGTTGTCTCGGCGCCGTCTGATATTATCGCTCCGCACAGTTCCATCCTGGCATAGCACCAGAAGACTGCTTGAGGGAGGCCACCAGAGAAGCCGTTTACGCCAAAGAACTCGAAGAGAGAAGCACACCCTTCGACATGTCGCTTCCAGTTTCTCGCACCGCCAGACATCAACTCAAAGACAGCGAGGATACAAGCCGTGACCAGCATACTGGGGTCCTTGGCTTGCAACCCAGGGCTGAGGAGTCGGATACTCTCCTGATACAGTTCAAGGCTGTCGCAACCTTTCTGTGTCAGGCCTCTTCTTTCCATTTGCCTCGACGAGAAGGCAAGCATTGCGTAGAGTAAGGCCGGCGACTTCTGGGCCATGAGTGGTACATGGATCTGGAAATGCCGGTCCTCGTCGAATTTGTCGAGATGAGGTGCACATTCAGTGATCCAATTCTGAAGGTAGCGTATCAGTCTCGCGTGTGGAACTGTGATTGTGGCGCTTGAAAAGTCGAGCGTTTGCTGCGTGTCTGCTGCCTTGTCTTCTGGAGTGCAGGGCCTACTGGGGGACAGGGTTGAGAGGCCAGCGAAAAGCACGGATCTCAACTCTTCCTGCAGCTCAAAGAAGCGTGGGTCGAGTGACAGGTCTTCTGAGGCGAAGAATGACATGACTGAGGACGGGGGGTTGAGCTCTGAAGGTGAGCTCTGTAACCTCACTCCAGCTCTAGCACCTGGTGATGGATGACATTGTGCCAGAAACAGGGTCCGTAGCCTAATATGAGGGCCTACAAGCTGGGATTACAAGCAGAAGCATTCTCTCAGACCCCGGTCGGCTCCGTCCGAGTCTAGCAAGTCTAGCTAAGCTCGATTGATCCTAGAAATGCGGCGATCATTTAGGCAGAGGATTTAGACGCCTTTCCTAAAGCAGGGATCATAGACGCCCGCCTTTTCACCGCAACCCCATGTTTCAAAGAAACGGAGACTTTGTTCCCCATGGGACCAGCTACTCCAGGATTGCAGCGGGAGAAGGGAAACTTCCCCGGCAGGAGTGGGCAAAGTGCCCCACGACGCTTTTCTTCAACCATCACAGGCTATGCCAATGCTTGATATTGGGGCAATCCTCTGAACAAGCATAAATTATGGTCTGACAAGGACATCTTACCCAGGAGCACCAATTTCCTAACCGAATCACACTATTTTTCAGTTCTTCGCATCTTAATGCGGATTTGCGAAGCGCCTTAAACCTCTCGCCCATCACTAGGTTTTCATTCTATGTTAAATTCTTTGATCCACGGTCGTGAAGTATTTCTTCAACCCATCCCATTTGTTCACAAAGATTAGATAAGAAACATGAAAATTTGATGTGTCGGCTGTCAGGACAACTGAACCGGAATATAAACTTGCATAGCCTTAATAAACTGCTCCTTCATCTGTCGTAATGACCACATAAACTATGGCAAGTAATAAACGACTAGAGCAATCACAGGTCTTCAACATGCTTCTCGGCCTCCTTATCATGGGATATTTTTCCCTCTTGAGGTAGGTCAAGAAAACCAACCTCTTCCTGAGCCTCCCTCATGAGCACTGCATCCATCTCACCGGTACGACTCTTGAACACCCTGTCCATCTCCTCAAGAGTAGCATTCTTGGTCTCCGGGAGGAAAAACCAAACCCAGAAGATGCCAGCGAGCAAAAACACGGCGAAGAAGATGTACGTGCCCCATGCCCAAGCCTCAAGCATAGGAGGAACGAAGAACGCGATGGCAAAGTTATTCACCCAGTTGCTTGATGCTCCGATTGAAGCACCTTTGGCACGAATGGATAATGGAAAGATCTCCGAGACGAGAGTCCAAGATACTGGACCCCATGTTGCTCCGAATCCGGCGATGTATACCCAGATGAGGGCTGATGTCAACGTTAGCAGTGCATAATAGTTGAAGCATTCATAGAAAACGTACCAACGGCAGTCCAGCCTGCAGCGACATGAGAGGGCCAATCGTGTCGGAACTTGGCAACGATAATGCCGACAGTAATCATGCTGGCGCCCATGACGACGGAGCCGACCAACAAAAGAGGCTTGCGGCCAACTCGGTCAATGATCAACTGCACATTGTAACATTAGCCTGGTTTTCTGATGTATGAGTTGCAGCTTTTGATGATTTACCATAGCAGGAATAGTGCTAATGAGGAAGACAACGCCGGTGACTCCAGTTGCCAGCAGCGCGATGGTTCCTCCCGTAAGTCCCAAGCTGATAAAAACATTCGAGGCGTAATAGATGACTGGACATGTCAGCTTCACAATCGCTTCCAGAAAGACCAAGACAACACTCACTGGCATCGATTCCGGACCATTGTTGAAAGAACATGACCAACCAGGCTGTGCAGACACGCTTGAGGTTATCCATGGATCTGAAGCAGGTCACATATTGAGCGACCTGTTGCATAAACCGACTCTTGCCCTTCTCTGCAAGGTGGGGAAAGTCCCTCGCAAAAACCTTCTGTTCGAAGACAGCCTCTGCCTTGATCTCGAGGTACTCGACCTGAACGTCGTCGTGGTCGACGGGTAGTTTGCGCATCCAAGCCAAGGTAGACTTGGCCTCCTCATCCCGGCCGACCTTGACGAGCCATCTCGGAGAGAAAGGCATAAACCAGATACCAAGGGCGAGAGCGACGGCAGGAATGCCCTGGATAATCGAAGGAAGACGCCAGGCGAGGTCTGACTGGCCGTCGCCGGTTCCGCCAATGAAGTTGCTGGCATAGCCGATCCAGAAGGATAACATGATACCGAGGATGGTGGCCAGTTGGTAGAAGGATACGAGCAGCCCTCGCATCTCGGGAGCAGAGAGTTCGGCATTGTACAGAGGGCCAACGCCGCTGAAGAGGCCGACACCAATGCCTGTGAAGAATCGTCCAGCGTACAATAGTGCTGGGGCTCCTGCAGTCGCTCCGACGTAAAGGTAGCTACCCAGGATAACCCATAAGCAGGCAATGAACATTGTGTACTTTCTGGAGATGAGCTCGCCCAGAACTCCAGCTGAAAGAGATCCGAGGATACCACCAAGCTGAAGGATGGAAGTGAGCCAGCCGGTTGCTGATGAGGACTGGACAACAGAAGGGAAATTCTCGGTGAACCGAGTCATGACCAAAGACTGGCCGAGAACACCCTGCTGATAGCCATATTCGAAACCACCCAGTCTTTGCGAGGTAACGTATTAGTGAGGGCTGTCGCAGGAGGATGGAGGCAACTCACGACGCAAAGAATGCGATGAACAGGACTTTTGGGTTGTCCCGCACTGACTGCCACATTGTTTTCTTGGTTGAAGGCTCCATGGTCAAGATGCTATTGCCGGATGAAAACGAGCACTCACACACACTGCGGTTGAACAATAATGGATTTGACGAGTCTTTAAATCGTTTGACATTGGCAACCCAGTCTCGTGTTTCCCCGGGTAGTAGCCTTTGCGGGTCCCAATGGAACCAAGTTGCAGCACTGGGGACAAGGCGTCAAGGTGGAGATATCGTAGGCTACGACCCCTGGTTTAGGTCTAGTCTGCTCCACGACTCGGGCGCCGCCCCTCTCATATTGCGTAAAAGAAAGCTAACATATTCAAGGAATAGAACCAGGAGCAAAATTCAGAGGTCACTTGAGCATTTGAGATGAATATGCGGAGAAATGCGGAGTAATATGGGGTAGGATTCGACTTGCTGATGGTATTCGGGCCGGAAGATCCACCGTTCCCCTGTTGTTGAGCTCTGACGCCATCGCCACTGAACAAATAGGAGGCTGGCTGAATTTTTGGCAGATCAAAGAATCGACAAGAGTTGCAAGGGGCACAATCAACTTTTTGTACAAGCACAAACAGCCTTGAGAGTGTAGACGGAAGGACACATTAATAACCGAGTCAGATTAATTCAACCACAACTACAATCTAACCCAACACAACCTGATTCAATAGATCCTAAGGCTAGTCCTGTCAACAACACTGACCCATCAAGCCATGTAGGTTTTATCACACCAGCGGGACGCCCAAGAGAAGGCTTGGTTTGCTCGCTTTTCATAGACAGGATGGACCTAGAACTAAGGTGGGCTCGGTAATCGGGCTGGTTACTTGACTACTCACGGTAATAAATACTCTCACAACACCTCCCGTCAGTTCGCATTAAACGATATATTCATTATTGAGCAGTTTGTTACCGCAAGTCGGGTTGCTTCTCACATTATTTGGGTCTTGAGGAAATCACAAAAGGAATAACAGCAGCTGAGGAGAGGTTCCATTTCCACACTAGACGAATACCCTATGAAACTTGTCATATCCCTCTTCAACCTCATCTCTTGATCTCTCATAGCCCGCTCTTTCTGCCATGTTGATAGATACATTCTGTACACTCACGCAATGTCTCTAAGTCTCTATCTGCTACGCTCTTCAACAATGCGTACTGTCGATCTCTTCTCCGCTAATTCTACATGTTTGAACCTCAGTCAATCATGTCTTGCCTGGATGGCGGCGCCACTCGCCCAGCTGCGGTCAGGGCTATCCACACTCATTATGCAGAGCTGGACAAGGGGCGTTGAGGGGTGTTGCTGGAGTCTAACAGGTGCAGTTTGTACCGCCTGCTGCGAGAGAATCCATTGGACGTCTAGACTGTGGATGCGTTGTAGTAACAACCAGTTCAGGTTGCTTTGTCCCTACCCTTTCTGAAAAGCGTTGGCAAGTTCTCCTCTGATAAGAAATAAGAAGTCTGCATTTGTTCAGCTGGCTGACCCATTGCTCCGGACTGATAGATGGAATATCTGAGACAGGCCAGAAGGCTGGAAGCAAGGGAGCATGTCACGAGAGGCTGAGTATCACGGTTTAGACTCGAATCGGATATTATGCATGTAGATGAGCCTCTATGGCTTTGCAGCTCGTGCCCTATTGGCCCCTAACTTGGCCAGAGTTTTTCTTGGCGGCTGAAGGTGCTTGGTCCTGCGACAAAGCTAGACTGGTTTTGTTTGCCAAGAACTTCTAAATGATACAAAATATTGACAAGTCGAATCACTAGTCTATAAGTATGTGGTGGCTGTGTCCTCGCACACCAGACAGCAGAAGGTGATCCAAGAGTTTGCACATGTGGCGTTGGAATGTGAAGGGCGGTAAGGTTGACTCGGAAGCACATCGCTCAGGGATGAACACTTGGTATAAATGATATAATCTTCTGCCATGCTGATTTATACCTGTTTTCCCATCATACATCTCCAGTTTTTCTTAAATTATAATCGCAATACCACCCCAGTGATACACAACATTGATTCGCCATGCCCTCCCCGTCTGCTAAGGTGTTGGAGCTACGAGGTTCAGTTGCGATGAAATTCTTCATGCTTACCTTTTTAGGCGGAGTCTCCCTTGTGCTCGCATTTCTGGTGTTCATCAGTCACAATCGCGAGGAGGCAGACGAGCTTGCACAATGCATAGTGGTAGGTGACCGGTCCATCTCTTCTCTGCTCTGCTTTGCTGATACAATTCAATCGCCCTCAAAGATCGCAATTTCGGTTCCTATCATCTTCGTCTGTGGGATCCTCATGGCCACGATCAAACCGAACAAGCATGGCATGATTAAAGTCAAGATCGCCAACCTTTCTGATTCTCTGTTTACTGTGTCATCGTAAGTTCAATATTCACGAGAGCGAGATCCAGGAGTTGAACTGCTACACAGTGGTGTGTTTTCCATAGTGTCTGGGATACAAGGCTTGAACGGCACAGCGCCAGAGACAAACGCCCTTCTAAATATTGCGAACACGTTTTGTGCCTCCGCTGCTTGGTAAGAACAAAGTTTTCCGATGAATTCCTTGGAGCTCAAAACTAATCATTGACGATGTTGAATATCTAGCATTTTCGGCATTTATCTCATCCGCGTTCTTAAACCGTTTGAAGAGGCTCTGAATAAATGCCGTGTCTTAACACCAGACAGTAACACAAATACTGCTGAAACCGGACGAACGATAGTCCCACCGTCGACGAGTCAAACGAACGCAGAGACGAGGCAGGAATCCGGTGAACAGTTGAGAGTGGCGACACCCCCAAGACCAATCTTGGAGGGAAAGCCAGCTCCGGTCTTAGTCACAGAAAGTGTAAGCTAAAGGAGATAATTTATAGTTTGAAGTGTGACTTTATCGTCATTGTACAGCCCTCGGGGATTAAAGAGGTGCATTTCGACGGCACCTTTGCCACTACACAACTTTCCTTTGTATCTAAGTCTCATCGCCCGCATTCTGTTCGACAAGATATCTGACTTGTCAGTCTGTTATTTTAGGTCTATTAGTTTAGGTTTGTTAGGATAGATCTGTTGGGTTATAGTAGTGGTGATTGCTACAGAAGTGTATTACCTATATCATTGTACTCTCACTCTGCTTATGACTGTACTAGGAACTGAGTGGCAGGTCAAGAGCGAACTTTAGGCGCAATACTTCAGATGGATTTTTGGATCCAAAGTGATGACAAGGGGCTAGTAGAGGTCAAGGAACGATGAAGAATAACAATTGAGAGACTCAGTCGGAACATTAGGGAGAAAGTTGAACGGAACAGAACTCAGTACCTGGTCCTTGATATACAGTTCACTTGTTTTACTATCGAATCCCACCACGATGCCAGGAATTAAAGAAAACACGGGGACTTTGTTGAATTGTATGCAATAGGTCTAAAGAAACCACGAGGTATGATAGAAGACACCCATGTAAAAACGTAAATGGTCGCTCAATTTCCTACTTTCCCTTGATCCAACCCCGATTATCATTCCATGCTCTGTTCGCTCTCTAGGTATCATATCATCAAATCTAAATCCTGAAACAGCTCCCAACTTCATTCTTTGTCCATTACTCCGTTTCAAGTGATTTCGCTCCCAGCGTTGGGAGTCAGACGAGTACAGAAACCAGTCTATAACGTCGTTGTTCCGTCCGAGAGAAGAAGACTCAGCGCTCTACCAATTGCGCAGAACCGCTCGTCGAGGCAGAGATCTTACTCTCATTTCGTGGGTTCCATATTGCTTCTCATGGTCGACTTCCTCGGTCTCTTCTGCAGCTTCTGGCGTAGTCATATTAATGAAATGTAGCGGCTCGGCTAGTTTTGGGATCTCCGTCACATGTGGTTTCTCAACAACTTCCTCGTGAGCCATATTCCCTGCCTCGGCTGTCACGATGACCGTGTGCACGGCGGTAACGTGGACCGTCTTTACGGCTTCGTGAGCGGAGACAGTATGGATGATCGTCACGGGCTTCTCCACCGGCTTCTCGACCACAGAAGTGTGGATGACGGTGACAGGGTGCTCCACGACCGAGGTATGGATGACTGTAACTTCCACCTTCTTTTCCACAGGCTTTTCCACAATAGATGTGTGGATGACCGTCACTTCTACCTTCTTTTCCACAGGTTTCTCCACGACAGATGTATGGATGACTGTCACTAGCTCCTTGACTGGCTCATGGACAACCGAGGTCTCAACCACCGTAACAGGGATTTTGACCTCGACTTCTTTATGGACAACCGAAGTGTGGATGACGGTGACGGGCTTCTCGACTGGCTTCTCGACCACGGACGTCTCGATAATAGTGATTTGCTTTTCAACTGGCTTTTCGACGATGGAAGTGTGAACAACGGTGACGGGGACCTCGACCTTGACTTCGTTGTGGACAACAGATGTCTCGACGACCGTGACAGGCTTTTCAACAGGCTTTTCGACCACTGACGTCTCGATGACGGTGATCTGCTTCTCAACTGGCTTCTCGACGACCGAGGTGTGAACGACAGTGACGGGGACCTCGACCTTAACCTCTTCGTGGACAACCGAAGTGTGGATGACAGTGACGGGCTTTTCAACTGCTTTTTCGACCACGGACGTCTCGATGACGGTGACTGGCTTTTCGACTGGCTTTTCCACCACAACGGTTTGAACAACAGTGACGTGCTTCACCTCGACGGCTGTCTCGGTGACATGCTGGACTTCGACTACCGTGACGTGGACAATCTTTGGTGGTGCCGTGACGTGGATTATCTCTGGCGGTGCCGTAACATGGACTGTGACCACATTTTTGGCCGCCTCTTCTTCTTCGGTGCGTCTTCCGAACCACGAGGGGGATGCGGTAGCTAGGCTGACGAAGGTGAACACACCAGCGATATTTGAAATCAACATAGCTGGGTGGAGTTGTAGGTTGAAGGCGATTGAATGAGATGGATGTAAATCCTCCGGGACGGAACAAGGAGGGGGTGCTTTTATTTCGGAAGGAGTGAAGTTGGCGATAAAATAAGAGAGACTTGCTCTGGTAGAAGTAAAGGTGAAAGAGTGAATAAATAAAAGGGATACCAGATCACGCTTGAAAAGAGAGGTTATTAACGGGTGTTAGGACAACAACGGAACTCGTTAGCGTACGAGCAAAAGAGTTTAGAAATGAACGACTTGGAAAGAAGAGAGACTAAGCCAATTACACACCAAACGTCTGGGCCAGGCGAGAGTTTTGTAACATGGATGAGGATGGGAAAGACGTGGCGCAGGAACCATGATGATAAGCTTGCGTTGAATCCACGCTCCTAAACAGCCACCGCCATCACCGTCATGCATACAAGAGGTCTCGGGATGGTTTGAAGGGGGGATGCGGAGGGATCCTCGGCTCGCGGATGTGCGAGTGGTGAGTAACATGTCCAGCAAGTTTGGGTATAGCTTGTGGGTAAATTCTCATGCGCTAACAACATTCAGGCCAAAACCAGCCTGACAGGTGTTGTTCAGGCTGGTTTTCGTCTGCATTATGGCCCTCCAACGGTGCGGATGCGAAGGTGGGTTGCAGCACGTAACACTGCCAACTCGTCTGAAACGTCGGCTCGGCAGGGGCCGATTGCCCTGAACCAGAGCACCGTGACACCTCAGGACAGCCTTGTGAGATGGAACTGTCAGCGGATGTTCGGATGAAGCATTTGCATTCAAGTTGGGAAGCAGTCGGTGAAAGCTCAGACTGTTGGCAAGTCGATCAAACCAGGAACGATCCCACGCTCTGTGTCAGACTGTGGGCACTACCGCAAGGAGCCGTCTCACAAATAAGGATAAGGTTAGCGATAAGCTTGGCAATTCCTGAAACGACGGGACTACGGTTATCCTGAGACAACGCCAAGCTGCTCTTGGGCAGCCAGGTTCAGATCGGGACACCATTAAGCAGAATACGGACGAGAATGAAACACGTGCGTGTGAGAAACGAGTCAATGCCGCGATGGAAGACGGGCTTGGCAGGGCCGGCAAGATGGCGACCCGTGAGTTAGTTATGTCTGTCGAAGTGTGGTTCGGGACGATGGGACTCCGGGGAAAACTTGACTGACTTATGGAGAGAGGATTGTAGGTTGCAACGATTGAAGATCCATGAGAGGGATACGTTATCTCAATGGTATCTAGGGTGCTGTCCTGACAGAAACTTAGCCCTGGACTACTCACTAATTAGTGGTAAAGACTGCGGAACTTGCTCCGTTACAACCAGGCATAAGAATACTAAAGAGGAATGATTGTATTCGTGTACGCGAGTGTAGAGAACTCGTAGTCAAGACATTGGAATTCCATTAATACAGCTGCTCCCCCCTCCCCAACCCGCAATCTTACAGAACATGCTTAAACAGCGGAGACCTGTCTCCCATTTCAAACAACTGCTCCTCAGTGTACTTGGTCTTTGCCTCGTCCGCAATCTTTGCCTTGCGTGCATTCTCCATCTTGTAACTCAACTCAAGCAGGAGAGCAACAATCAATCCAGTCGCGCCAAATGCCAAGCTGAGACCAAACCCTGTATAGTACTTGGGCTTCTCCCTCTCAAGGTACATGAAGCTACCCACGATGCCACCGACATTTCCAACGCAGTTCATTAGGGCGATTCCGACTGCTCGTCGGGAAGAAGGGGCAATGTTGTTTGCGTTCCAAGAGGCCGCGGCTGCTTGAATAGGGTAGATGCCGATGACGGCGAGAACCACAGAGAAGTAAGCGACGCCTTTCTTTTCTTCGAGAGCTCCGTTCAACGAGATGATGATGGAATACGCAACGGCAACAATTGCCATGGGGGTTACCACGAATGGCATTCGCCAGAAGAAGCGATCCGAAATCTTGGCAAAGACGATGGCCGATATTGCGGCAGCAACGTATGGAGGAGCAGATGTGAGCTGAGCGTTGGTGTTGCTGAAGCCCATGGCCTTGGTGATGGTTGGGAGTGTGAACTTGATGCCTGATCCCCACGAGTTAGTCAAACAGCCCAAGAGGGACTGACCAGAGAGTGGACTTACCGTAAGAGAGTGCCGATTGGCACAATAAGAAGTACGCTTGCACGTAAATTCTCCAGTTCGTGATCACCATCTTGATGTCCTTCCACTTGACGGCATTGTCCTCGTGGAACCCTCCACCTTGCTTGATGAACATTGAAAGCTCAAGATATCGGATCTCTTCAGGCTCGAGCCAGCGAGTGGACAGAGCCGGAGTGTCAATCAGCAAAAAGAAGCACCCGATACCGAGCAGAACGGTAGCGAGGCCTTCAAGAACAAAGATCCATCGCCAGCCCTCAAGTCCACCAATGCCGTCCATCTCCGCTATACCAGCAGCCAGAAGTCCGGAGAAGGCACCGGACAGGGCGCTTGCGCAGTAGAAGTAAGAAATCCGAACCGACAGGTCTTTCGGCATATACCAATACGAGCAGAGATAAATGGCACCGGGGAAGAATCCCGCCCTATGATGCACAATGTTAGCAGAGGAAGCCGAGATGTCGTCAATAGGACTAAACTGACTCGAAAATGCCAAGGAGCACGCGAGTAGTCATCAGACCACCGAAGTTCTGGACAAAGCCCGTGCAGGTCATGATAATACCCCAGCAGGTGGTAAGAATGCCGAGGTACATGGATGGGCGCTTGAACTTCTTGAGAAGAACGTTGCTGGGAACTTCGAATAGAACATATGGGATGAAGACTGCAGTGTCGGATGTCAGCCACTGTGTCAAAGATGAACCCAGCATAACTTACAAATAGATAGCACAGTGTTGTATTGCACTCCCGTCATACCCAAGTCTTCGACCATGCCCTCGATTTTGGCATTCCCGATGTTCGCACGGTCGATGTGGCAGATCAAATACAGGAGTGCTAGCGCAGGAACGAGTCGAACATCGACCTTGGTAGACTGTCAGTCGCCATTGCGTCGTTTGCGAGGGATGAAATTGTTCTTACCTTGTGAAACACCTTTTTCCGTTTCTCCTCTGGGTAATTGTTGTAGAAATCAGCATCCTCAGGATCTAAGCCGAAGACTCGAAAGGTGCCAATTTCGATTGCTTCGGGTGCACCCTCAAGATGAGAAGCCTTGTGATCGAGGATATCAATGTCATTCTTGTCAATGGAGCTCCTTGTGGCCATGATGGGCAGGCTGAGGTAGAACGATACGATAAAACTGGAAAGGCTGAAGGTCGCGAGGTTCGTTGCTCCGTGATGGCTCCTGGATGGTGTTCGACGGGACCAGATGAGATATTATACCCCGACCATCTTCTGAGCTAGCCACATCACGTTCACCTATCCATACTTACCCCAGAGAACCCCAGACTAAAAGGAAGCATTCCAAGTGGATCCTATCATCAAGTGCGGGGTTGGTGGGTGTAACGCCGCGGAAATGTAGCTGAGGAGGCGGTGATTTTAGACTCGTGATACGGATAACGAGCGTCCAAGTACCGGGTTATCCGATAGAGTGTCTCACCTTGGTGAAAAATGAAGTGTTACATTATATAATCCAAGGCGGATAATGTGCCGTGGACTTAACCCTCTGAGAAGACCTCATGTAGATCACGGAAATACCATAGCGGATATCTGCGCTAGAGTAGTATCGGCCGGGAACTCGTGACGGCCTGGTTTAGGCACATGGGTGTCCACTCCATAGATGCAGTACAAGCAATTGCAGTCTGTTTATAATTTCCCGTCGAAGGTAGGCATGTATCAGTCATACTTGTATTGACACCCTCGTGCCCTGTTGTTCTTCCAGAATCCACAAGGATTGAGAAGCTTGACGCCCGAAGTATTGGACTTGCTCGGCCATTACGTGGTTTTTACTTCTTACATTATGTAAATTACTGTCTCATAGTCTCTGTTGTTGCCCATATTGAGTGCAGACGATTGTGTGGACTCACCCCTATTGCGATGCACAATGTCAGGTGAAAGTTATAAATATCTTCGCCGTCTTAATGCCACTTTGGTGTCCGTCAACATGTCTTTTTCCTGGAAGAAAGGGATCTGAGCTGGAAGCTGTGAGTCACTATTGGCTGGAAAGGATACTACTGGAAGACTGGATTGAGAGTTAGGGGCTTTATCCATGATGGAAGATGTTCATGACACGCACTGCGAAGACCGGATCTACAACAGTCTGATCCATTACATCTCGTCAGACAAAATATACTAACTAGTCCATTATATCGATAAAAGTACCCCAAGTAGTCCACTCTTCATAAACTAAACAACTTGTTAATTGAGTCACACACCCATCGGGCCTTGTGTGTGTTTGCTTGCCAGCCATCATTCCAATGGCGCCAAGGTGCAAAATAGCAATACTGACCCATTGCGCCTGGCTTTGAACCTGACGTAAGCTCAAACATCTTTCTCATCCCTTCGGGTGTCCTGAGCTTTCTGCTAACTCGCTCGGTAATACTATCCATCCAGGTAGAGAGATCCAGGATTGTGGCTGCAAGTCCAGCAGCCATTGGCGTTGAAAACGATGTCTTAGATCTATATACTGTCTTGTACTGCACAGTCGCTTTTCCCATTCCATGCACTTGTTGTCTCTTTATCAGCTCCAAGCCCATACCGAGCGTCATGAAGTTGGCTCTAGGGTAGGAAAGCGGACATTCTACTGCAATAGGGCCATTGGATTTGTAAGCTGCCGCAGTTAGCTATCTCTGTTAAAGCCCGAGAGATTGGGGGACAACCCATTGCTGGGGAACATCTCCATGATACTCTCCGGTACGCCGAACGTCCTGGGGTTATCTGTGAATCGTACCATGACACGGAGAGGCGGTACCATTCGGGCGAATATCCGGACGAACAGCCTGGTCATTTGTCAGCGGCAGCGTAAGTAGAGGCAGCATATAGGTTCCCACCCCTGGGATAACGCCTTTCTTCGTCCGAATTTCACCGCTCCGGCCGAAAACAAGGCATAAAATGGACAGTGCCTAAGCTTCCAAGAAGTGCCAAGCAGTAGGAGAATCCTTCAAATATCGTGACGCAGATCGGCTAAAAGTTAGGTCTATAGGAATGGGCAAATAGTGTTATAGCCAGCCAGAATGAATTGTATAAATTCTCTAGTTTCTTTTCTTTCATGTCAGGTATACCTTAGTGAGATAAATCAAGGGTTGATAGTTTACGATTCATTGACTCGCTCTTCAAAGATGGCTCAGCGCTCCCTACTCATCACTGGAGTTTCAGGCTACTGGTATGTATAAGATGCGATATATTTTGCGCCTATCTCTTACTAATTAGTTATCTCTAGCGGCGGCACCATTTCGTCAACTATCATGAAGACCAAGGCGTTGGCAAGGGAAATGCACATATCCGGCCTAGTTAGGACCGAAGAGCAAAGAGATGCTATGACTAATCTCGGGATCAACCCGGTCTTTTTCGATGATTGGGACCAGTACAGTCGGCTAGAAACAATTGCCATGGGCTTTGATTGTAAGATCATTGAGATGCAAGAAAGAAAAGTTTCACGTACACTGACTCGACCTCTAGCCATTATTCATGCCGGAGCTGGGTGGCACCCTGGTGCAGCGAGGGCATTGATCAATGGACAAGGCAAGAGACGGAGCAATACTGGCCACGATGTTCACTACTTCCATCTCTCTGGAACCACAAGCCTGAGCGACTACCCTCACACTGAAGGTTGGGTTGAGACTCGTACCTTTTCGGATGAGGAAGACATCTACTCTTACCTAAAGATCCGCGAGTCAACCAAGCCCTACAAAGTAAGAGAGACAGACATACTTGTAGTAGAAGAAGGCGAGTTCAAAAAGGTTCAGACCTACATTGTCATGGCTCCCACTATCTTTGGCCTCGGCAGTGGCCTCTTCAATCAATACTCCATCCAGATTCCCGTCATGGCACAAGCTGCATTGCAAAGCGGTCAGATGAGTGTTCTTGAAGACGGAGGTGCAGTTTGGAGCCACGTCCACGTCGAAGACATTGCAACGCTCTTCGTGGTAATGCTTGAGAGAATTCTGGAGGGAGTGACTATTCCCTCCGGAAGCCACGGCATCTACTTTAGCGAGACTGGAACGCATACTCAGATGGAACTTGCTCAGAAACTCGCCAATGCAGGTAAAGAGCTGGGTCTCTTCAAGACAGATGTCGTGAAGAAGGTCCAACTACAGGAAGCTGCCGACATATGGTCCGGAGGGGTCATTTTTCATGCTGAATTGGCGTATGGGTCAAAGTGAGTGCAATTTAATGAACTCGTTAGCACATCAGCTAACCGTATCATCTATCAGCTCGCGTACTAAAGCCGTTCTTGGACGCAAGCTCGGCTGGGTCCCTCATCACGCTGCGGAATGGGAGACTACTTTCGCAACGGAAATTTCTGCTATCATAGCAAAGCCACCTCATTCCTTTCAAGGCCCAGTGCTCATGAAGGAAGGCGGATCCTGAGTTATTACATCTCTGTCAACAACACCTCAATTGAAATCTCGATTACGATGAGACATTTTATTCTCAGCAATCATGTCATAGCGATGATTAACTGGAGATTTAACAAAGTAATACACGTGGTTTCTGCCAGTACTGCCCTCGACATCAACACTGCCTCTGCGGGATGACTCATGGTTCGCAGGCCCGTCTCTTCTTTGTTCCTCAATCACATCCATCCAGGGATAATTAATATGTCACTGCCAGCTTGTACTTCGGTTGCAGGGGCCGTTTCTAACGCTTCCTAGAATCTTTACGCCGCCATCCTTAGTACTGTCAGTGGCGATACTGGCGGAATAGATTAGCTGACTCCGGCAACGTCTCATAGCAGGTCCATGCTCGCTGCGACCTTACTAGGCGCTACTGCACAGTCTCTCTCTCTCTCTCTGAACCTTAGCAGCATACCTGAAGTCACATCTGGCTCAATCACGTAGAAGAGTCAACCTTCCTATTTATCATATGTACACTGCGAGCTCCATGATTTGTTGACCTCCTTGGTAAGGTGCGAGACTGGCTTGGCCTTCGCGCCTACACCTCTCTTCGATTCTGTCTCTCAATTATCTAATCTCCAAGTGGCAATACGTCGCCCAGCGACTTGTTAGTTTCTGTCAACTGTAGTCCGACATTGAAGTGACCTGTTTAGTTGTTATCCTCATCCTCATCCTCATCCCCATCGCTGGACTCCTCATCCTCATCCCCATCGCTTGACTCCTCATCACCTGACCCAGACTCAGAGTTGTCATCGCCGGAACCAGACTCAGAATCGTCGTCACCGGAACCAGACTCAGAGTCGTCACCGCTAGAAGGTGTAGTCTCCGAAGCGTCAGGCGCCGAGGTAGGACTAGCACCAGAAGAGGCCACAGCGGTGCCAGCTCCGGAACCTCCAGTGTCGGAGCAGGGGCCGACCTTGGAGGGCTCGCTTCCGTCGGTAACGCCTTCAAACGCGATGCATTCGTTCTCGACGCCACTGAGGCTAACACCTGAGATGCTGGCCGTGTCGCCAATGTTGGGGTTGATACCAACAAGGATCTCGCCGTTGGTAGCAGAACCACCAGAAACTTGGACGTGGCGGGCGGGCATGTTGTCGCAGTTACCACAGCTGCGGTAAAGCTTTCCAAAGTCGGAAACGGTGAAGTCGTTAATGACAACGGTGCCGCCGCCATTGTGCTGGATAACCTTGTCGTCTGCGCCAGTGGCACCACCGCCGTTGATGGTGGTGGTCTCGCCATCATCTTGCAGCTTGATAGAGAAAGCATCCTCACAGACGGCGTCCCACCAAACATTGGTGATGGTGCAGCCACCGTTGCAGTGGACACCCTCGACCTGGTTGGGGCCTAAGATGGGGGAAAATCTCGTTAGTGATTGTTCCAAAGACTGACTAGGGGGTGGAACATACCGATGATGACGTTGGACAGCGAGGCGCCCTTCTCCAAGATGAAGACGGCATCCGAGTCCCCTCCCTCTGCCTGGCCAGTGCAAGAGGTGCCGCGGTCGTACATGACGTTGCCACCATCGAAGCTCTCGCCGGCAGCGATCGTCATAGGAGCGTCGAGGACGCTGCTGGCGGCGGGATTAGGCTGCTGACGCTTAGCCATGTGGTGGAAGGCCCGAGGAGCCTTGGTGATCTGAGGCTTGGCCGGGCTCGCATAGGCGGTGGTGCCAAGAGCCAAAGTGGCTGCCAGGATCATTCGGTACTGCATCTTGTAGTTGGTGAATGTGGTGAGAGAAGGTGGTAAGATAGTGTTGCTGAAACAGAAATGCCACAGTATCAAGCCGGCTTGAGAGTTGGACTTTTAGGGATAAATGACCAAGCTCTGCTTGTCAAAAAGAATGATAAAATGAGTTATGAAAGAGAGTGAAGTGATAATGGGCTGGAGAACAAAGGTCAAAAGGTCCTGAATGGAGGAGACGGCCAAGAGCATTTATAGGCAACTTCAGCCACTGCGTACTGCGTTTCGTCGATCAGTCGTGATCCAAGCAGATCAATGCTTACGTCCTCACCTATCTCCGGTGGGTAACAGTTCACCGATCGGTAGGGTTACAGTTACCGCCGGCCTGTAAGGGGTACTACCAACTACCGACTTGGAGGGATGCCACGACAATGCAACTTTGCAGTTTCACTTCTTACCCAGTGTCAGCGCTACCATAAACGCAACAAACCGTTTCTATCGCAAACGCTGACGAAATGGTCCATATTCTCCTCTCATGCCATATCCGCGATAAAAATCGGCGTGCCAAGCTGCCACTTCGAAATGCCAAGGAGCTTCGAGCCTCGCTAATCATGACCACTACAAAGCTGCCCTTGGGATCGAATTACCTCAAAGGAGGGATTTCAGGGGACAAGGGCCAGTTAATCAACAGGCTACATGTCACCAGATGGTAGCAATTGGGTGCCATCACCAGGGATCCCCTTGTACAGCGTGGTGCCACTCCTTGCGGTAGACAGGCCGCCGCCCCGCAGGCCAAACACCCAAAACAGCTCCACATACCAGAGACTTGAGATCGCCTCACTATACGAAACGGCTTAATTCGTAATTGGCTCAAAAACTCTATCTTTATTTCAATGAAACGGTTACAGTAACACGTCTCCCACAGTGGAGCCGATCGCCATCGGAACATATTGTGTATGCCTACTCACATGGGTCCCAGTCAGCGAATGGAAGAACGATAGCATGATTAAGATAGAACCATGATATTTAAGTTAGACATATGCTTGCTTTTATGGAGAGCGCTGCGTCGTCATCACAGACCCGCTGTGGTGCCCTTTTATTATCCCCTTTATCATACCTTGTCCCGCGACGTCTTCCTGGTACTCGGGATCGTCAATGGAAACCCGCTCGTGAACAACATCGTGATTCGTGCAATTGATAATATCCGCCGCGCTTCTCGGGTCACTACAGCGTCTGTCCATCCCTACCACATCCGTTTGTTTTGCAATTTGCGAAACCTCCTCGCACGGCCACATCACAACGTAGCTCACTTTCAAGTTCCTATCCTTTCAAGACGTCACTTCTAGAATTAATAGTGGACGGTGTTTCTGACATTGTGAGTTTTACCTGCCAAGACACGGCAGCCAGAAGGTCCATTGTCATTCGACCCTTTTATTGACTATCTACTCTCGCCTGGAGACGATGAACATAGAGGTTGAGGCAATCAATTGTGTCTGTCTCGCTGCATTTCATTGTTAGGAGGAAGGAGCGCAAGCTTCTAGTGTTACCGATGCAAGGATATGGAGTCAAATCTACAGGTGAAGCTACAGACCGGCAGTCGTAATAACCCATCACCTCCAATCCATGGTCGGTATGATCTTCTCTGTGATTCAGTAGGTCGAAATAAGCATCCACCATGTTCTCTCTGTCTTGAACCTACGCTGGAGTCTAGCCGGAGGGGTAGAAGAAGCCTTGGAAGGATATAATAGCACGCATTATTAAGTGATTTAAATAAAGAAACATACATTCATTGAATAGCCCCCACCAACACGGCCAATTAAGTCTCCAGCCGTAACAATGCCATTGGCACGTGGTCATACCCCCACTATCATAGGATGGCATTCGGTAGACCGGATTTCTCGTGGTGCTTTGCCTCGAATAATGGCTCCCAGACCGTACAAGCTCTCTTCGTTGCTTCGCCATTAGCCATTTCTGGTAGAGGTAGGAAGAAGAGTTTGTTAGTTGAGCACTCGATGAGCTGGGCGTTTACATCCACTTGCGTCAGGCACACATGGTAGGCCTCCAGAACAGTTTCAATGGGTGTAAGACTAGACAGTATAATTAATTGATGTACCTTTACAATGCGATCGGGGAAACTCACTGCTCTGGCTTGGTTGCATCAATGGAATTCTGGGGCACGGCTCCAGTTGCCACGATACCCGGTAGTACGGCATTCAGGGTAATGTTTTCTTTCTACGAAACGGTCAGTCAATGCATATCTCAGATCGGCTTTAATAAGTATGCTACTCAAGCAAATTTTCGTACCAGTTTGAGAATCGGCGCAGCCGTTCGCACAAATTGATTAATCTATTATGCCTTAATTGATGCATTGCAGATACGAGAGCATGGGAGATATCACTTACTGCAGCCTTGGCTCCGCAGTACTCGGGGAATGTCTGGTGCGGATGGACTGAGGCGATAGTTGATGTCGCAATGATCTGGCCTCCGGGCGTTTCGTTCTTCCTCATGAAATGGATCGCAAGCTGAACACCGTATAGAAAACTCTCGTAGCAAGCCTTGATAGACTTCAGAGCCGGCTTGGGAGGCACATCCGCTTTTCCTCGATGGTCAAGGATGTATATAGATCCGCGATCTGAATGGCCTGCATTGGCGAGCAGGGCGTCCATTCTGCCCCATTTGTCCCACACCTGGCTGAAGACATCCGCTTGAGCATCATAGTCGCAGACGTCGAGTTGGAAAAAGGCTGCATTTTCTCCAAGACTGACTGCCACGGCACTCCCAGCTTCCAGCTGAATATCGCAGCATGCCACCTTCCAACCCGCACTTATCAGGCGCGTTGCAAGCGCCTTTCCAATGCCGGACTTGAAGCCTTTGTCATTATGATACGTCTTTAGTCCATATTGACAAGTGTACTCACCGCAGCGCCGGTAACAATCGCAACCCTCTGTGCCATATCGTTGTATTTTTTCCGTGCTCTCTGTAAGCCTCAACGAAATATTTGAGGCTTTGAAACGCGTGCACTTACCAATAAGGTCTGCACTGTAGTCCCAGAACAAGAGTAAGAACACAAAGGTCAATGCTAAGCAGGGCCTATGCTACTGAATACAATGCAGATACGGACGACCGTGGGTCAGGGAAGCGGCTTTACCCGGGTCAGTGTGAGGGCAAGCCTGAGTTATACTGATTGATCTACACGCCGATAAGGGGGGTTTATTGGCACCGCGCGGTCAACTCCGACTCGGGCCATTCCTCCGTTTTTCGCCCCGTCCAACTCCGCCCGATACTCTACCAAGGCTTCGGTAATTAAGCTTTGGACAAACGTCAGGTAATGCGATGCGGTTTGCAAAAGACTGAAGCAGAGAAAGATCAATCCAACATCTAATTGATTAGGCTCAAGTTGCTGGATTTGGTGGTTTTTGCTTCAAAATCCGAGGGACGAATGCCGAGCACTGCGGCCATATTTAGTTAGAGGTGAGAATTTAAAGTCAAATCCACAACTGCATTTGCTGGCGTTGTCTTACCCTGTACGTCTAATAATCCACATATGGTACGAATAGAATGTAGTGTAATTTATCGGTCACAATAGATACACAAAATAATGAGCAAGCATGGTCACACGCAGATTGACAAATCACGATGCTTGTGAAGCTGAGCGACCGATTCCTTCAAAGCTACGTTCTCTCGTAGCATCTCATTGACAAGCAAGTCCGAGGACCAAATCTTTATTGATCACCGAGACGCGAAAAAATACCGCCTTTCATCAATAGTACTAAAAGTTTCCACCGTTTACTGGTAAACATTGGCCGGTGATGAAGCTTGACCAATCTGAAAGAAGAAATACGATGGCATCTGCGATGTCTGTCGCATACGCCATCCTCCCCTTCGGGATCGAAGCAATCTGCCCCTGACCTACAATAACGCTCGGGTCCCCTCGAGGCGCACCGGCGACAGTGGCCTCCGCTAAGGGGGTGTCTGTTGCGCCTTCACTGGGGTTAGAAGTCTAGCATCGGTACAGTAGTAGACGCCAGCACACTTACCTGGGGCGACCAGATTCACGCGCATCGTGGGGAAGTCTCGAGCCCAAGACCGTGTCAACCCGAGAACCGCATGCTTAGATGCGGTGTACGCTGCCAGGCCAGATACTCCGCGAAGAGAGGCACCGCTCCCGACATTCACGACGGACCCTTGACCGACGCTTCGTACCGATCCGGGAATAACGCCCGGGGCTTCAAGGTCTTCCTGAGTCAGCATTCGGCGGAAAGCCTCGGTAGCCATGTTCCAGGTTCCTGTGACGTTGATGTCCATCGTTCGCTGGTACATTTCGTCTGTCCCGATCTTGCCTTCCCAACCCGAAGTACCTGCGCTGTTCACGAGTCCGTCTAACCGGCCCGGTATGGACTCTAAAAAGGACTGGCAAGCGTGTCGGGATGTCACATCGCACTGAAGTGTAATGTAGCAGTTTTCTTGGTTGACGAGCTCCTCTGTGGCTTGTGAAGCTATGTCCGCAACGTGAACAATTGCACCCAGTGCGAGAAGCGTCTTGGTCACGGCGAGCCCAATACCGGAACATCCTCCCTGTTGCGCGTCAGTGGACAGCTATGAAATCGATTGGAAGGACAAGTTTAAACCAACTGTGACAGCAATTTGGCGTCCGGCGAAAGACCGTGAGCTTTTCATTGCCAGCTTCGTTCACGCAAAACTTTGAGGATGATGCACACAATCTCGGTACATCAATGGGGTTTCTGTAAGACACGATCCGAAGATCGGATATAATTGACTACGTTGTTTATGAGTGTCAATTTCCTCCGTATTCGTGACCTAGCAAGACACAAGCAGCGGTAGGAGGAGCAAGGCGGTCAATTGGTTGATAGATGGTGTCGGATCAAAGCGAAATGGCTCCACCTCTGAACGCGTTATCCCGACCCAGGGGTCAGATGTCCTACATGGGATGGTGGGCAATTCCGATCGCTGAATAACACCTTCTGACGACTGAAAGAGAAGCCATAGTGAAAGATGTCTATAAATTTGTTCCGTTGGCCGCTTCAAATGTAAAATGCTACCTCATATGTTGTGCTGCCTGCCCTCTCTTTCTCCCGATACGAAGAGTCTAGCAATCCTTGACTACTAAGGTTATCTCATCATGACGAAACGAGCACTCGTGACATACGCCGTCGACGTTGACGCTTGCGCAAACTGGTACGCAATCAGCTAAACTATTCCCGACCTTTCAAGAATATAGCTGATATCACCTGCGAAGGATTAACACGCGCGATGGCTCATCAATCGGCGCCACAGACGTCTCACGAGGCATATTTGGAGCCAATGTTGGCACTGATCGCATGCTAAAGTTGTTTGAGGACAACGGTATTAAAGCATCGTGGTATATGCCAAGCCACACCATTCTCTCGTTTCCCGAACAGATGGCCAAGGTTCGGGATGCCGGACATGAGATGTATGCACTCAAGTTATGGATTACTATTCAAGCATATCATGGACTGATCAACATCGACTAATTTTAGAGGCTTACACGGCTACACGCACGAATTTGTGCGCTTTCTCACCGAGGAACAGGAGCGAAAGGTCATGGCCAAATCCATTGAGGTGTACCAAAAGTTCACGGGCAAGTACCCCAAGGGATGGGTCGCCCCTGCATGGGAAGTCAGCCCAAAGACCATGTCCATCTTGGAAGATTTCGGAATCGAATACGACCACTCCATGTTGCACCACGACTGCCAGCCGTATTATGTTGCAGATGTGCCCGAGGACTCAAATGTGCATACCGACTACTCAAAGGATCCCGATACGTGGATGAAGCCTATGACAGAACATAAGCCGACCAAGGTGGTTGAGATCCCGGGGTCGTGGAATGTGGATGATTGGCGTAAGTCGCTTCTGGGCAAATCTTATTACCAAGATATCATGTGCGCTAATGCTTGACAAAAGCACCGATGAACTACACCAGACGCCCCGGAACTCATGGCTTCGTTAATCCACGAGACGTAGAGGTCCAATGGAAGGATCAGTTTGACTTCTTCTATCGGGAGTATGATACGTTTGTGTTCTGCATCAGTTGCCACCCGCAGGTTAGCGGGAAGTCCAATGTCATGCTGATGCATGAGCGGTTGATCGAGTATTTGAAGTCACAAGAGGGCGTGGAGTTCGTCACCATGGCCCAGGTGTGTGACGAATTTAAGAGTGGGAAGTTGGCCGGGGTAACTATTAAAGCGGGCGTTTCTGCATAGACAGCTACCTAGAAAGTGGTTCCAATAGTTATGCATCATGTTCTTTACACGATTATGTCCTTTTTCACGTCACGAGGGCAATTGCTGGACGTGTGCTTTGACCTAAGATGCTCTCATGATTCTACATAATATCGACTGGGATATCCAGTGTGTCTCGTGGGGTTGGAAGTTTGAGTCTAAGGGCTATCTGAGAACAATACGGACCGAGAATGCTTGAGGCAGGTCGAGACGAGAAGAAACATATGAGTTTTATGGCTGGCCCCGACCTTTGTTATTCCATATCAATAAACCTCCACGTTGTGATTTCTCTCAATTTGCGCTCTTATAAGCGGTTAGTCAATAATCAGGCTCATGAATGAGTATCATCCTAGTGTTATTCAACTTCACATAAGGTGACTACACATAGTCTTATTTCCAGCTTCGAGCTCTGATGATCTGTAGGAATATTCAACACATGTAAGTAACATTGATTTATTTACATACCTTGGTTCTCGTTGTCATTTGTGTTGATTCCCTTACTATGCGGGTTACTTCAAGTGCTTCGCCATGTTCTTTCAAGCAATACGAGTAAAGAGGGGGATATGTCTACCTAGCCACCGTTTAACTGTAGTCAAAGTTAAGAGACCTGAGAGGAATGCCAATATATTTCTCATTGCCACAGAATAAGCTAATTTTTATGTCACCGAGATCAAAATCCTATCTCTATCTGCTCTTCAATCTCTGTAGGCCTACCCATGGAGATGACTCCCTTTCTCTCTGTGAGGTTATATACGACGTTGAATAGGGTATTCGAATCATTGTTACCGTGTTGGCGTCGGTTGATAGAAGCAGGAAAGTTTTGCTCGTCCTTGAAGAGCTCAAGAATCGTGTCGAATCCAGCGTTTTCACCCACCTCCTTAGTCGCCAGCTCCTGGAGTCGAGCGGTACGCTTGGGAGAGTCTTCGAGCCACAGAGGCTCAAAAACGCCTTCATGTTTCAGTATGAAGTTGTTTGCGTGGACAACACGGCCAAGACTATCGGCTGGCAGCTCCTGGAATCCAATGCTGGTGCATTCTAGCCCAGTCGGACCGGTGTCATCTCCCAGGAGAATGTGGCTGCTTCCAGCTAACCCCACGGATTCAACCTTGTCCAAAGCCTCCCTCTTCGTCTTGGATTCTAGTATGGTGCGGAGGGCGAAGTGAATGGGCATGCGTTCCGGATTTACGCCCATGGCGCGGATTCCGTTGAGGAGACAGCCGACGCCATGCTCATTGAACCCGATCTTGCCGATGATGCCCGCTTCTGTAATCATCTGAAAAGAGGGCAAGTCCATGCCAGGAATCCCCTTGGGATTGACGCGGAGAATGATCAAATTGGGCTTCTGTCTGCTCTTCCAGTCCCAGTTTTGCGACAGGAAGCTTGATCCATCGGGGGTCTTCCAACCCAGAGCGGTGCAGCCATCAATCCCCTCAATGGCCATAGGCCGTCTCGAGTTCTCGTCAAAAAGACCAAAGGCAATCTCACTTCGGATGTTCAGGGCCAGTACGTCCAAAATGTCCACTTGAGCTCCCTCGGCGATCCCTTCTATTTCCTCATAGTATCGGGCAAACTTGGCCTTGAGAAATGGCTGGAATTCAGCTGTTCGATCGCGCACCGTGGTCCATTCCAAGTCGTTAAAGGCCTTGAATAAAACACGGTAAAAGTCAATTGACCCTGCAACCTGCTTTGCAGCCTGTTGACCAACTGCGAGACCAATCTGTAACAGAATGTCAACCTCTGCTTTAGGGATATGGAACTGACACCACTGATTTACTCACCTCTCGGTGGTTTCCTGTCACCGTGATATCAAGCATGCTTTCTTTGCGAACGAGTGATAATGGGAGAACAAAATGACCTGGATTTTGGATAGGGTTGATAAGGTTCGGAATGCGCGCTGTACGGTAGAATCATCATATGTCAACGGGAGGGAAATATCGGAGCGGATCTGTCCTATACTATACATACCAAGCCGCCGTATAGAATGGTGAGGACGCTGATCTCCGACGTGCGCATAATCTTGTAGGGGGCAGGGGTGGAGATTCAGGGAGACTCGCGCCTTATCCCGACAAACGCCTCGTTATCTGCTAGCGTAGGAAGGTAGGCCATCGCCAAGACGGTGGAGATAACGAAGTGTGATAAAGGGCTACTCAAGACAAGGTGGAGACGAATAAAACTGACGGCTGGTGACACCTCCGAATTGGTCTGAAGAAGACGGGCTTCATCCAACCAACACTTACACTATTAGCCATCCATAATGTTTTTCTTCTCCAAGCTCCGAGAGGTCGTCTGGGGAAAGCCCGCGGCAACCCGGGCGGAACGAAGGCTGTTGGTTAAGCTTGACATTGTTATTTTGTCTTTCTGCTGTCTGATGTATTGGGTCAACTATCTCGATCGCATGAACTTGAACAATGCCTACGTCAGTGGAATGCGGGAAGATCTGCACTTTCATGGCAACCAACTGAACGTCATCAACACCAGTAAGTGCCATTGTGCTGCTCTCGGCGACGATGACACACCCAGCTTCGAGCCTAACTAACTGTCGCCAGTCTTCTACGGTGGCTATGTGCTGGGACAAATTCCAAACAACCTCGCGCTGCAGAAGCTTGCTCCACGCATCTACTTTCCCAGCTGTATGATTGCCTGGGGCCTGTTGACCTTGGGGACCGCATTCGTTCACCACCCATGGGAGATCATGGTCATTAGATTCTTTCAAGCTATTTTTGAATCGTCTACATTCGTCGGCTGCCATTACATTCTCGGGAGTTGGTACAAGGAGGACGAACTCGGCAAAAGGACTGCCATCTTTACTAGCAGCGGTCTAGCCGGGACAATGTTCTCTGGATTCTTACAAGGAGGAGTACATTCAGGTTTGGGTAAGACCACCGGCCCCTGTTATCTTCAGAATGAATGCTGACTATTTCCAGATGGTGCTCGAGGCCTTCCCGGTTGGCGGTGGCTGTTCATCATAGACTTCTGCATCACCGTGCCGGTGGCCATCCTTGGATTCTTCGCGTTCCCAGATACTCCGACGTCGACACGTGCCTGGTGGCTCAGCGAAGAGGAGAAAAAGCTTGCTGTGGAAAGGCTTCCCGAAGTCAGCAAAGAGCGTGGAGTGCTGGGCTGGAGCCTTATCTCTCGCGTCTTCCGAACCTGGCACTGCTTAGGCTTCATCCTGCTCTGGGTGTTTGCTAGCAACACAGAGATGTTCTCCACTAATGCCATCATGAACCTCTGGCTTTCCTCAACCGGAAAGTATGCTGTCGAGGAAGTGAACTATATCCCGACTGGCGTGTCAGGTGTAGGAATTGTCGCTACACTGTTCCTTGGCTGGTTTTCGGACTTCACCAAGCGCCAGTGGATGGTAGGCATCATCTTGTCCGTCACAGCTATTATCTCTGGAGCTATTATGTTACATCCTCCGTCTGAAGGAGGCAAATTCTTTGCACTATTTCTTAATGGCTGCCAGTATGCCAGCCAGACTGTGCTTTTCGCTTGGGCAAATGCGACTACTCGAGATGATGACGCCAAGCGTGGGATTATTCTTGGGGCTATGAACACGTTCGGAATTGCCGTCTATATGTTCTGGTCACTTATATTTTACTCGACGACGCAGGGCCCAGACTGGACAGAGGGCAGCATCGCAATGATGTGTATGGGAGCGGCTCTCCTTGTCACGACAATTGGCGTCCGGTACCTTGAGAAGCGAGACAAACACAGGATGGAAATTCACTATGGCGCACCTGAATCCTCAACTGTCGGCAGCGATGAGAAAGGCAACATCGACACGGAAACCGGGGCCCGAGTGGTTAAGGAGTAGAGTAGATAGACGTGGCGAAACCGCATGCTCTTGGTCACGAGCAATGTGTTGCCCATATCTTGCAAGCCTGAATTGGAATAATAACAAGAGACCAGTGTGCCGTTGCTGCTGTCGCATTTCGTAGTCTGTCCATCAGCGAGGACCGTGGCAGTAGTTAACCTGGATCTCTTCGCGAAGCTTTTGTTCCTAACTCTCTCCAGCCATAAAGAGGCAATTGCGCACGCAAGATCAATTCGAACGTATAGGAAGATCTAGACACCAGTGTCTCCTTGTTACTTGTAATCAAGATACTCTCCTCTGCAGTATCGAGACCAGCCAAGCCGGTCCATATTGCCGGAGCCACCAACCCAATAAGACCATATCGCTGTAGCAAAATAAGAAGCACTGATTGGTCAGAGAAGCCCCACAATATGGACTCCGCTCCATTGTGTTGATAAGAGCTCAACGCCGTCATCTCCTCTGTAGAAAACAAGGCTCTTTGAACTTTCAATCCTACAGCATCCCCCAGTAAACCTTTTAACAAATTCCTCGTCCCTTACAGTAATGTGTTGAAGTCGAGTGGTGAAGCAATGGTTAGGAGTACGCGATCTTCCTATTCCTGCGCTCGGTGTTACAGGCGGAAGAAAAAGGTAGGAGCATCGCTATCACAAATAGCATGCTTGCCTTGCGCTGATCATCTCTTTCCACAGTGTGATCGTCATTATCCGTCTTGCTCTCAATGCACAAGCGCGAAGGCTCAATGTGTTGGGTTGGATCGAGGCTCCGAGGAAGAACTTCCTCGAAGGTAAGCTTCCCGCGGAGAGCTCCTCCATCGTCGTGATATTGCCATCCTGACTAATTGTTACTTGGAATTTAGCCTTGTCTCTTACTTGGAAGAACTGGTTGCCCAACTAGAGCTTGAGCGAGAAGCTCTACCCCAGACCCGGCAAGTTCCAGGCGTCGCCATCTCACAATCCGAGGAGATTCACGCCACGAGTACATCCCCGGCGTCAACAGCTGTTTTCTCCGACCAATCTGATGCCGCATATAGTTTGGTAGCCACAACGGCAAAGGATAGCGCACCGATGGCATCCTTCAGCCATGATGCCCGATATGCGCTGCCATACTATCGAGTGTTTTTCCTCAGTGCTGAGCTCCCTTTCCCGCTTGCATTTCGGAAGCAGCGTACCATCAACGTCCCACGCAGCCATGGTGGTGCACATTACACTCAGCTTCCGGAAGAAGTTGCAGACAAGCTGATGGCTGTATACGTCGAACGTATCTTGCCCCAATATCCTCTATTCCTAAAACAAGACATAAACGACATGTTCCAGCGTTTCAAGATGTCCGATCGCTGCCTGGAAACCGTGACACAGGACGAGCAGTTCACAATATCCATGATCTTGGCTATATCGACGCTCTCATCCAGGGCTAGCGACTATCGTAAACTGGTCTCAGTGGCCGAATCACTACGTCGGGATGCCTTTTCCTGCCTTGACTTTGGACTTCGCATTAATAATCCCACAACAACCACTATTCAGCAGCTCTTGCTACTTGCTCAATATGGCTGCCTGCTTCCGTCTTCTACTAATCTTTGGCAAGTCACTGGTGATGCAATGAGAATCTCCTTGGAGCTTGGCCTGCACCAGGAAGCTCCCATGGAAAGCGGCCTAGATGAGACGGCTGTTGATTCTCGAAAACGACTCTATTGGACAGTGAGCCTCCACCAACTTAATGTCTTGTTCCCCAGCTAACCTCTTCTGTGGTTGTACGCCATCGAGAGAACAGTCGCCATCACGTCTCATCGACCATTTGCAGTCGCAGCAGATCAAGTTCACGTGCCGTTTCCGCTTTTACAGGATGACCCAAACTTTCCGGATCAGACTCCAAATCAAGCCTCAGACCAGGTTTTTACACAGGTGTCTTACATTCGGTTCATTGATCGCCTCCGATTTCTCCAGATACAGTCGGAAATTTGTTCAGTCAACATCGGAATGCGACCTATCCCAAATACCCATTTGACATATAAAGACTGGTTAGTCGACGTCGAGAGGCGAGTTTCCGAGGTGAAAGCTCGCGTTGCAACGCCGAAATGGTGCGCCTTTATGGAGTGGCACTCTATGTTATTGCTTCACATGCCCTGTGCTCGCAATCCTAGTCCAGAAGAAAGCTCCGTGCTCGAGTACTTCGGCGCGGCCATGCGAATTGCCAACGGATATTGGGAGCTGATAGAGTCGAGTAATCTAGACTACCCTTGGCATGCAACCCACCATTGCTATGAGGCAGGAAATCTGATCTTGGATGGCCTCTGGCACCATCGCTCCCTGATTCGCAGACACTATACTACGACACAAGTCTTTGAGGCTATTCATCGGATATCTGGCTTCTTTGTGCGTAAAGCATGTTTACAATCAGAATGAATATTGTTGCTAACTCTTTATAGATTCTTCTTGAAAAACAATGGCCGGCAGCGCAGCAATGTGGCGCGTTGTTTGATCGACTACGAAAGGGAGCCATGGGTTTCTTCAGGGAAGAAGGTCCTCCCGACCTTGAACCAAGTGTTGAAGCCGGGCAGCTAAGAGAACTCGTGTTCAGAGAAAACGCAGACCTTCTTTACGCGCATGAGCAACCGCCAATTATGACAGACCAATCGACATTCGAAACCATGTTTCCGGAGTTCGACATAGATTATCTATCCCTGGAGCATAACACGGACTTCCTTGGATTTTTTAATTTCTCCGAACCTCCCGACGTCGATGGTGACTTCAACATGTTTGACAAGGCAGCAATCGAGGATCAGCTTGAGCCTGAACAGCCGAATCTGTCAGAATCTCCGCAATCTATTCAGGGGTCGAGCGTCTCGGTATCGAGGCAGCCAGGGAAACCGGCGATTGACGAAGCTCAACTGAGGACAGTCATGCAAAAGCTTCCGGTTTGCTCACATTGCAAAAGGAGGAGGATAAAGTGCGATATGAGCCTTCCTGCTTGTCGTAACTGTATAAAGCTTCGCCAAGACTGTTGCTATTGGGACAACGCGCTATCTGAAGAAACCTCGCGCAAGTATGTGGATGCATTGTTTAAAGACAGACCTCCAATGTAACTGACAGAAATTCAGACATATCCATGCCTTGCACCAGCACGTCGAGAGCTTAATGAAGCAACTTGAAGTGCCTTCTCGCCCTTTCGAGCCTGCCGCCAGCATCTCAACTCCGGTCGCGGATAACACGCCATCTTGCCTCACGCGGCCGGGACCCAGGACCAGTGAACGACACCACAAGCGCATATTATCGAACATATTATGTCGATCATCATGCAACGCCGCTAAACCACTGGATTTGATGTTCTTTGGTGCCACTAGCTCGTTTGCTCGTCTGGCAAATCACCTTGGAAAGTCGATTCCTCTACCGAGAGAAGCCATAACATCCGAGTCACGGGCACCAATGCTGCTTGAGACTTTGTGTAGCTCGCTTGTTCTCAATGTGGCGGCGAACATAGACCAGAGCGAAGCCCAGAATCTAGCTTGGCACTACTACCGATCTATCGAAATAACCTATCCTATACTTGGCCAGGATCTAATAAGTCAGACTCTGGACGATGTCTACAGTAAAAGCTCTGTAACAGATGACGACAACGTGGTTCAGACACGCTTCAACTTTATACTTGCAATATCCTTGGCCTTGTTGAGTGTGCATGACAAACGCTTGCAGGTTGTTGCGGATGCCTATTTCCGCGAAGCTGTCTCCCGTGGACATTCGTGCGATCTGTTTGTTCACCCAACAAACCAGTCACTGCAGATGATGCTCTTGTTGTGCATATATGCCTGGATTTATCCAAGTGCCATGGACATATGGAGGCTGTTGGGCCATGCATCCCGAATGTGTCTAGACATTATCGAAATACATGGTTCCAACAAGACAGAGCCTGCTTACGCAGGTGTGCTTTATCGCACGCTCTACACCCTTGAGACCCAAGTTTCTATTTCTTTCGGTAGACCACATCAGCTACCTGATGGAAAGGAGGTCCCAGCTTCCTCACCTGACTCGAGTTCAACGTCGGCAGGTGACCTTTCAACAATGGTGTACAATCTCGCTCGACTTCAAAATCGCTTGCACAGAGATGTCATTGGCAGCGATCAGGTTCCTCTAGGGCAGAGGCTTGCTGGTCCTGAAGGCGGTAATCTTCCATGGTTGGCTACGTGCGTCCATAGCACGAAGGTCTGGCTCGAAGATTGGAACACGCAAGTTGATGCCCTCTTCGAGGGGTCTTCCACGTCACAGGGAGGAGGTGACTTGAAAATACCCTTCAGATGGTACGGCGAATTCCAGCAATGCGAAGCCCTTCTACTTGCAAAAATGGCGGCAGAGCATCAAGGCCAACTCCTCATCTCCAGCGAAGATGAACTGGCAGCATGTAAGCAGTTGCTGCGGGCGGTGGATGGTCTGCGTCAAACCTCACATCCGCCAACCAGGCCATTCTCTTCTTCCACGCTCGATTTCGCCTTTCCTTTGACTTGGACCCGCGCACATGCTATTTTCACGGCCACTGCGGTACTACTGCAGCACATGCACAACAGTTCAGTTCTAGATGCGGAGTGTCAGCGCCTTTTCCGAGTGGGACTCGATACGCTGGTTTCTCTCGAGACCACCAGCGATCAACGCACGACTGGGCTCGTTAATTGCTTAAAACACATGTATAGGTTTATACATATGTCGACAACATTGTGATATAGAACTAAGCAAGATTCACAAGCCATCGGTCATTTGTAGAGCCCAGCCTAAGAGTGCCCTGATCCACCTTGGCCTAGATCAAATCTTGCAATGTAAACAACCATCATACCTCCTAGCAAATTCGCAAAGGTAACTGCATGCATCATTAGCTGTTAAGGGTGCATTGTGATAGGACACTCAGGGGCACACATACAGATTGTAAAAGACCACCCAATACCGACACTATCGATCAGGGGAACAACCATACCAGTAGCAGAGGCTCCAAAGCAGTATTGCATAGTATACTTACTGTTGACTACTTCAGACCTTTGATCTGGAAACACTTCTGATGAATTTCAAAGTGCCAAGTCAGTCAACTTTGTTACGATACATGCCAATAGGGGAGGCCAAGCGCGTCTCATCAGCTGTATAGGTGTTCAAACCATTCCAAGTTCCCATCAGACCAACTCCAATGAAAAATGCCATGACGATTGCTAAAGCCATACCACCAAAGCTTTTGTCCAAGCCCCATCCATACAGAAGCGTCGATATCGGAACAAACAGCAGCGACAGGACCAATCCGAGACCTGCCTGTCCTACTTGCAGCCAGTAGATGGTTCTCCATTTGTTGTATGTTATTATTATTCCTCCGATAAAAGGCCCTGACCGAGTGCGTCAGCAAGCCAATCTAGTAGATGTGATGACCTTGCTGAAGCCATTCCATATACCCACAGCGGTGCCAGCAACACCTCCAACCATCAAGCACCCGACCGCTCTGCCGCGAACAACGGGGACAAAGATATCAGCAATGATAGTCTGCCCTGCAACCATAAAATATGTTCCCGTCAATCCTGCAAGGATCCTCATGGCCGTAAAAGTGCCCATATTTGGGGCGAGGGCGGTTCCGATAGAACTTAGAAACAAGACCACGATGGCAGCGTTATAGCTGATCCTCCGGCTGAAGACTTCAGCCAGCGGTGACCATATCAAGGATGAACAACCCATAGCGACAAGCACTGCGGAATTGGTGACGTTGAGAGTTTGGCAGTGGTCAAGAGGGTGGCTGCAATCTCCGGAGTTGCTACGAGAAGAGAGGTACTCGAAGAGGTAACAACCAGGCAGTTCCAGCTGACGATGAACAATATGACATATCTCTGCCACGTCCTAAGCTCAACGGGGTTGTTGTTCGTGCCGCACACTGTGTCTCTCTCTGACGGTGGTAAGCTGGCTTCTCTCAAGTCATTCATCGCTGGAGATTGAGGAAACATTTCCGAAATACAGCATTAGCGGGCCTCGTGGTATCAATTGGGTTCTTATATCAAATGTGGAAGGAGGCCATCGGCTGTACATCGAAGCACATCATGTCAAAGCTGGGCATTTATTTGGGGGTTTTATTGAAGTTTCGGCACCTGGGAGAGCTAGCTCGGACTTATTCCCGAGACTGTACCCAGATTACTACAACTGTATTACCGAGATTGAACATTCACTGCCAAGCTACCCCATGTGTACTGCCTCACGGCAAAACCCGACTTCTCCCTACGGCACAATCAGTGGGGTCGGCCAAATCAACCAACCTTGGGGTTTCTCGCGCCAGTTGCTTCGGAGTTGAGCGAGTCAATGAAGCGGAACAGGCCGCGTCGGAGATAACAGTGGCGTTCCCAGAGTCAGGGTTCATGTGTTCACCCTATAATTGGATTACTGTATTGATTAAGGCTTATGTTTTTTTATTAAAAATATGTGGTTGTTAGCTCTGTCATAGGACATGCATCCGAAGCCACCAGCAACAGGTTTAAGCACTCGTTGGGGAAATTGATGTCGCCTGCGTGATAAGAGCAGATGGTATTCAGCCTGTGAACGAATAAGAATGTGTGGTCGGTCATGGTGGATCTACTACCCCGTAGAGGTCGGCGAGGAGCTGCCGACCGCAATCGGCCAACAAATGGAGCACTGCTGCAAAGCCTTATCTCTCTTCTATCTATCGCCCTAGAAATTCGTAGTACAGGAAGGTGACGCACTAATAATCATGATGTACTACATACCTGGAACGTCCCAAAGCCAGACAAGACTAAGGACCGTTACAATCGCAAACCACACACGAGACGATGCAGCAACTGAGCGCGGAGCGGGCTGTGAAGGCAGAGAAACCTCAGAAGCGAAAGTGGCTTTCTTGGCCGATGCTCGTTGGCTTGACTGGTGTCATCTTTGCAACTGCTTACTCTGGCATCGTTAAATTCAGTGCGCAGACCATTGAACCCACGGATTACGCACTCAGAACGGAGACCATTCTCAAGACTACGCCTCTAATCGACGGACACAATGATCTCCCATACCTGCTTCGGCTCGAGCTGCAAAACAAGATCTACGACAATACTACTTTTACATTTCGCGACGGTAGCTTGCAGCATGCCCCTACAATACAAGTTATGTCCATGATACTAAGTTTGGACAGGACTTGCTAGTCACACAGACCTTAAACGTATGAAGGAGGGTCGAGTTGGAGCACAGTTCTGGTCTGTCTTTGTTGAATGCCCTAATATCAAACATCTCGACGACGCCAGTCACAGTGTTCGCGACACTCTAGAGCAAATCGATGTAGCCCGGCGCTTCATCTCTGAGATCGAAGACTTTCAATTTTGTGACACTTCAGCAACTGTCTATTCGGCATTCAAGTCCGGCAAGGTCGCATCCATGCTCGGTGCAGAGGGCCTTCATCAAACAGGATCGTCCATTGCGGTGATCCGACAGCTGTTTGATCTGGGAGTGAGATACATCACCATTACGCACAACTGTGACAATCCATATGCGACCGCGGCCTCTACTGTCACAGAGACAGGGATAGATGGTGGTCTGACAGAATTTGGAGCCGCTGGTATCCGGGAGATGAATCGCCTGGGGATGATGGTCGACCTCGCACACACCTCTCACGAAACCATGCGACAGGTTCTGGACATTACAAAATCCCCCGTCATCTTCAGTCATAGCACTTGTTATGCACTCGCGAGGAACTATCGCAATACGCCCGACGACGTTCTCGCACGGTTGAAGGACAACGGAGGGGTGTTGATGGTCATGTTCGTGAAACGCTTCCTAAACGCAGAGAACCCGGACGCGGCAGACGTGGAGAGTGTAGTAGACCACATCATGCACGTGGTTGAAGTGGCAGGATGGGATCATGTTGGTATCGGCGGAGACTTTGATGGGACAGTAACCCTTGCCAATGGCATCAGCTCTGTGGCAGACTATCCTGTGCTCATACAGGCGGTGATGAAACGGGGTGCAACGGATGGCCAGATCAGGAAACTTGTGGGAGAAAACCTGCTGAGGTATACCCAGATCCAAGAATTATTCACTTTCCAGTGCCACCACAGTTACTGACAATGCAACAGAGTTTGGAGCGAGAACGAGAAGGTCGCGGCCCAGCTGTCAACTCAGATGCAACCGGTTGAAGACGTGTGGGTGGGAAGGAGATTTCTGCGTTGGAACAACCCTCTGCCGTTTATGATTCCGAATAATCCCAACAGAATTGCTGCTGCCGACTATCCATGAATAGAGAGCTAGGCTCTAAGGACGACTGGGGATTATCTTTGAGTTGGCAGTGTGGTAGATGTGTCAATAGACATGAGGATGCGATATAAATGTCGGATTTTAGGATGGTTACTGTCTCTTTATTGACAATCTCACCATTCCTATGGTAACTCCATGAGTAAACGGAGATTTGTGTACTTGGTGTAGGATAAGATGGGTGCCGCACGTTAAATTGCGCACAACGTTTGCATCATGTTTGTGTGCGATATTTGAGCACAACGATGACTCCCTCTAGCTACCGCTGTTGTCTTATACTGACACTACTGTGATCTATCCAACAATCTCGGCTCCTGTACCCCAACTTGATCCAATATGCGTGAATAGTGCTCGACTCTTCTATGCTTATCAAATGCAAACACCCTTTCCTTCCCTTTCCTACACTTGGCCAAGTCAATTGTTGCATACACTAGCTCGTCTCCTTTTGTCTTCGACTCGGCGATGATGTGGCCATTCGGATCGACAATGCTCGAGCCGGCGATGAGTGATCCGTGGTCCTCTTTGCCTGCCTTGGCTGCGTGAATACTATAACATGCATTCTGGTAGCTCCCTGCTTGGCATGACAGGCGATGGTGGAACAGTGCCTCTTCTTCTTGTTCAACTTCTGTTCCATCGTACTGTGGCGCAAAGGCTGTTGTATTGTATCCTTCCTATATGAAATCGGATTAGTACATGTCAACCACCCCCTTTCTTTGCATATTGTAGGGCAAACCCGGACGTCTGCCAGACAAAAAAGTCTCAATGACTTACCAGGACAAGCTCGACGCCCTGAAGCCCATAGCATCTCCAACCTTCGGCCCATCGACGGTCGTTACAGATAAGCATGCCTATAATTGGATCACCCCTCCCTTGCGTCTCTTCTGGACTGGCAAGCATTTTGGCGTCTTCGGACTTGAGTGCTCGCTCGATAAGCCCGGACACACGAAAAGCCTGGAAGCCAAGGTCTCCTGGAGTAAAGTATCGCTTTTCGAGTTGTTGAGTTACCCCTGGGCGTTGATCCGGCTCATAGCGCCCAGGCAGGTGGACCTTCCTGTACTTGGCGATGCATTGCCGCTGAGTGGTAGAGTAGTACACGGCAGTGTTGTAGTCAATGAAACTGCCATCTTCCATAGTCCAACGCTCTGCATATCCAAACGAGATGTCTATGTCGAGCTCGGTGGCCTTGTCTATGACAGGTTTGGCATTGGGCGAATTGATGATTGCATAAGGGTCACCCTGTGATGCTGGCTCAAAGAACTTGGCAACATCTTCAGGGCTGTCTATAATGTAGGAAGGAAAGAAGGTGGTGAAGGTAAGCTCTGGAAACACGACCAGTCTTACTTTCTTTTCCGAAGCTTCTTGGAGCAAGTTGAGCATACGCGCCAAGACATCTGACCGTGGAGTTGTAAGGCTCTCAATCGGCCCCAGCTGGGCTGCTGCTACAGTTAGCAATCTTTGCTCTGAGTCGGAGCCCATGGCTGCACTGTGAGATGCTTGATTGACCGCAATGATGTAGCTTACTTACCGCAAATATATCATGCACCTTTGCTTTGGTGATGGCGTTATCTACCTGATGATCGGTAATCACAAGCCGATGACCCACAGCCGGCTGCCGACAATCCCGGACTCCGGACCATTCAGAGTCGAATGCAGGTATGAGGGCAATTGGTGGAGGCAAAGATTGAAGCCAGGAGTACAACAAATTATTCCAATAATGTCAGATTCACATAGAGGATGCGAATCGTCCAAGGTCTACCCTCCGTGGGTCTACAGTGCACGGTAAGTAGGATGCCAACGTGTCAGATGGTCATGAATATATTCAGGCTCATTCGTCAAAGTCGGAGTGCAAGATCAGAATCAAGATCAAGACGCTGATCAAAACTCTTGTTCCATATTGTAGCTCCCATCATTGTATGAACCTCCCTGCTTCGAGTGACCCCATTCACATACGTGCTCGGATGGGGACGAGATCAACTGCATATTGGGCCAAGCCCCTGGATAATTGTCAGCACACGACAGTGAGGACTTGGGAAATGGTTGAGAATACCAAGAAGCTTGAAACCCAGTCCCTCCGGCGCCATAATTGTGGATGAGCAGCCGATCTTCGATTATCTCAGATGCAACGCGAGCGCCGCCCTCTCTCCCAGCTTCATTACTAACCGTCAGTACCTGGCAGTATTTCCAAAATGGCTGCATCACTTACGTCGAAGTCCAACGCCATGCTTGATCACTTTCAGATCCTCAGGGAGGCCCAACTCAGGCACCAATGCGCAGCAGCGCTTCTTGATGACTTCTGCAAACTCCATGTCGGCCTCTCCATCCCAGTTATGTTTTTGCCGACAGCCTCCAAGAATCACACCGCCGCGCTCCCCGCGAGGAAAGATATGAGTGGCTTCCCCATCGCGATGCGGAGCGCGGAAGGCCATTTTACGGATAGGCTCCTCGGGACCTTCCACCAGAAGTATTTGGCCCTATCGAGCACAGGTTAGGCGTTGTCATTCACCCAGGGTATCAACGTGCATGCGTACTCTGGCAGCGAAAATCTTGTCGTCTTCGAACCCGCCTAGGGTCAAGGCTCCTATGCCAGTGCAGTTGAAGATAGCCGTTTCTTGAGGGTAGAGGCGAAAGGCATCTTTGATATGACCAAAAACGCGTCGGTGCACCTCTATGCCAAGTCTCATTGCCTCGCTTTGCAACCTGACGGAGTAAGTGACTCTGCTAGTTTGGGATCAAGGAGCCAAATGACATACCAAGGTAAATATTTCTGCACATCAATGACGAAGCTGGCCATCTCGAATCCAAAGGTAGTTCCACTCGGCAAGTCCTTTTCCTCAATCTTTTCGAGACCGCCCACAAGCTCTTCGAACCAAAGCTTGCCAGTTGCGGGGGTCTTGATACCAACCTCATCAATCGAAGCTTCATAATGCCACCGGATATTCATGGGCTGGATGCCACATTCTGGTCGAGCTGAGGAGAGCTCTTTGAACTTCCGGTAAGTGATTGCTTCCCAATCCTCGTGAGGGCCGTTGTCTCTGGCTGCTGGGAACCAGTTGGCTCCGCCCCAAGCAGACGCGTATTCGGGAGCTGAGTCGCCAGGCAGGAATTTCGCTGCCACGGTAATTTTGGCCATAGGATACCTGGCTCGAAGCTCAAGGGCGGTTGTGAGCCCAACTACTCCGGCGCCAATGATAAGGAAAGACGCTGATGGAAGAGGCATTAAAACCGAGAATTCTTCATATTTCCAAAGTCTGTTTGACTGGAAGACTTACACATATTGTTTGGCATCACATCAAGATCTGGGCTTTGGCTGGTTTCATGTCTTTGAGGCACCTTGGTGGATGTTAAGCTGCGGCTTGGGTGGAACTCTTGGGTCTTAACAGTCACAAAGCAGTCGGGTTTACAACGTGCGTTCCGTTGCCTTGTCGGCTGAGGCCTTGGCAGCCGAGAGATTGGCGTAATCAACTTTTATGCTAAATAAGTCTAGTTCCATTCTCACGCTATGCAAAATCCAGAAGAATGACAACAACATGCGACGATGGAGATTATTCTCCTGCCACAATATACCCTCGGGCGATTTTCTGATGTAAAAATTATGGGAATACAATGTTTCACTATAGTATTGAATCTATCTACATATAATACGTCATGCCAGCGTATTACCATTTCCTTATTTAATGATATTCACGGGCGTCAGTGGTTTGCCGGTATCGAAGAAGGCCTCCAGATTGTCCAGGTTTATTCCTTCAAAGTTCTCCCAGCTAGTGCGCGAGCACACGCCAATATGCGGAAGAACGGTGACACGCCAATTATCCTTGAGCTTGGGATTTACACCAGGCTCATTCGCATGCACGTCTAACCCGGCCCCAACAACCTGCCCGCCCTCGAGAGCTTCCAGAAGAGCCTCCTCGTCCACCATTTTCCCTCTTGCAATGTTGACGACCCGAAGGCCTTCCTTTTTCGCCAGTGAGAACTGCCGCTTGGAGAGTAGGTGATGGGTGTCTTCTGTGTAAGGCGCAGCAAGGACAATGCAGTCGACATGAGGAATCATGTCATCTACCCTAGAGTGATAGATGGCCCCGTGCTTCAAAGTCTGCTCGGCCTCCAGTTTCCGTCGAGGGCCTTGATAGTGGATCTTCATGTTGAACGCCGCCTCGCATTTCTGAGCAATGGCTAATCCGATGTCGCCCAAGCCTACCACGCCAAGAGATTTGTAACTGGGATCAACGGCCTGGGTTCCGAGTTGTCGGCTTTGCATCCAGTCAAACCTTGCGCACCACTGCGCGTACGTGAGGAGGCGAAACGAGTCGAGGACCAGCGCCAAGGCCGTGTTGGCGACGGCTTCGGTGCAAGCATCGGGCGTGTTGCAGTACCAGATTCCCTTGGCCGTCATGGCGTCCACGTCTGCTGTATCGTGCCCATGGCCGCTGCAACAGATGAGCTTCAGAGACGGAGGGTAATGGGGCACGACGTCGGCAGCAAAAGGGACCTGGTAGGCGAGTGGGCCAGCCTTGAGCCAACCATTGCGGACTATTGCCACGATTTCTGCATAGGGTCCTCCAGGTTTCATGCGTTCTTTGAAATGATCCGTTGATTCGCAGTCGTAGTATAAAAGATTGAATCTCTCCGCCAGTGCCCGCCGACGCGTATCATCAGGAGCTTGGACGGTGGATTCAATCAAGAGAATGTCGGGTTTTGTTGCCGCCATTGCGTCTAGATTTGGAAGCCAGGGAACAAAGGAAAACCCCGAAGAAAAACACAGACTGTTCGCCGTGTAACAACATCTGGTTGACGTCTCTGGACTAAATCCAACTGCTGTCGTCTGAAACACCGGTTGAATGCAACAAATAATTGTGTAGCTGTGTGTCGCTCTGTCCGACCAAATCGGCTGACAGCCGACTCGTCATGCTTATCTTCCTGCTTATCAGCCCAATTCACCCCCCCGGTCCCATCCTAGTCCCATTGTTTATCTCTGAACCACCAAATATCCTACCATCGCCGATCGCCTGCTCGGCTAGTCCTTGCCGACATCGATCTGTCGACTCCTCGTCCTGATTTATCCATCAACCGTGACCCGACGATCGGTCCTACATGCCGACCTTGCCATCATCTCTCCCAATGGCCGACGAGGTGTCACCCGACGCATCGAATAGCTCGAATGCTGAGCCGATGACGGCTCGAAGACTGAGGAAACGATCTTACATTGCGTATGGGCACTTCCATGGATTTCGCTTGAAGGCGCTGGCCACATTCTTCGGCTACTGACCCAACTCTCTTCTAGTTGTCGTCGATGCCATTCTCTCAAAGTCAAATGCTCCGGAGGTGTTCCGTGCCAACGATGTCAGAAAGCTAGAAAGACGTCTTTGTGCCACTACCCTCCACGCGATCGAAGAGTGACCGTGTCGGCAAGGCAAGTTTGGAAAGCAGGAGGTTCTTTTTCGAGGAGCCAATGTTTGTATACTAATAGCTTTTACTCATTAGTTATCTGCATCGTCTGCAGAACAACAACAAAGATACGGAGGGTCCTCAGGTCGATCATGACGACAGTATTCATGTCGCCGCGGACGAACCCTTGACGGTGCAGGAGTCGGGAGCTTCAAGTCAGGCCGCCCCTCCTGTAGAAGCTGATCCTGGCCGTGATCCTGACCGTGAGCCTGACCCTGACTTCGGCAATGTGGAAGCAGACATGAGCAGGGTCGACCCGCACATCAGCAACCCAATACATGAACCAGAGCGCCTCTTTGCCCTGGATCAATCCTCACGACAGCAGTTCGTGGGGGAGTCAACCTGCCTGGCATTCGGCGATCGCATTTTGCAATGCCTCAATCCCCAATCCACGACGACGCCTCTGCCCGTTAGCCCTCAATATGTGCGCAACCCCGTATTCGCACGCCAGCTCAGCAGTGTTGCCAGCTGCAAGTTTCCTGAACGCATACGGGCCAATCTTCTCGTTCGGGTTGCTCTTCGCTTCATCGGCCAAGACTACCACTTGTTTTTGCATCACGACTTCCTCAACAAGTTTGACGAGGCGTATGGGTCGAGACAAAGCCCAGAGTATGACTCCGTCTGGGTGTGCAAGTTCTTTGTCGTACTGGCTTTGGGTGAGATGTACTCGACATCGCTGCCAGCTGCGAAAGAAGCCCGCCCTTCATCAGTACCAGGAACAAGCTACTTTCTCACTGCTGTGGGTCTACTTCAAGACCTGTTTGAGGAGCCGTCCATCGCCCAGATCGAGACGTTGCTGTTGTTCGTAAGCCGCCCCTCTTATTGTGTAACTTGCTCTGTGATTGCTGAGCTTGTTGAACTCCCCCCATTTACTGTTTAAGGCACGACTGACGTGCATGAGATGTAGTGCTTCTACTCAAACGTCCTTGGACGTGTGAAATCGGCACACATGTACAGCGGCATGGCTGTGCGCTCAAGTACCTGTCTCGGTCTACATCGAAGTATTCCCGACACGTCGATCCTGTCCCCCATGGAACGAGAGCATCGAATACGGCTCTGGTGGACTGTCTACATTTTTGACAGATCGACGTGCTCGAAGCTTGGACAGCCCCTGACAATACAAGACGCCGACATCGACGTGGGCATGCCGTCGTTGGATATCTTGATCCCAGAGAGCCAGACCAAGCTTGGATCCCCAGACCACTTGATTGCCTACATCCATCTCGCTCAAATCACGGGATTTATCATGCGCGACATCTATGCCCCTGCATCCAAGGCCAATGGCGGAAGATTGGTGCAGAATGTTCGCACCATCTTGCAGAAGTTGAGAAAGTGGGATGCCTACGTTCCAGCTCGCCTGCGATGGAATCCTGAAGGCGGAGTCCCTCGTTCAGTGGCATCTCTACAACTGCATTTTAACCAATGCATCATCTTGACTACTCGACCAATTCTGCTTCACATATTCAAGATCAGGAATCCATTCGCCAGTCATACAGCCACCACCTCTGGCGGCAGTGACCCTCCACAGCTATCAGATACAACAAGGTCACTGGCAGATTCGTGTGTTGCTGCTGCTCGAACCTCCAACACAATACTCTCACAACTGTTTGTGGAGAACGCCCTGGCTACCTGTGGATATTTCGACGCTCATCATCTCTTTGCCTCGACGCTTGTTCTGATTATCTCCGCAATCTCATCCCCCAATTCTAGCGACTCCGACGCCGTCCAGACAGCATTTCAACTTTTAATGGTAATGCGAGATAACGGCAACGCAGCTGCAGGAGAATATTTTTCCCGCCTACTCCAAATTCAATGGACTGTTAGTCGGCTCTTCACCCAGGCGACCACAGCTGAGGAGACGACCCCAGCCATGGATGCTCCGAGCGGTGCCACGGGAAATGTCGCAGCACCGAACCCGCCATCTGGATTAGCTGAACTGGACGATTACGATTGGAGTAAATTCGTCATCCCAACTTCTTTCTATCCAACCTACGACGAGGCAGCGGTGGTGGGAACCATTTCCGCCGATCCTTTGGACAACCCACTTCTTCAAGCTTTTCTTGATCACACAGATGGTAGCAGAGAAGAAAACAGTCTCTTCAACACGGAAGATGTGGATTTCATGTTGTGATATCCTAAATAGAAAGGGTTAGAAGAAGAGACTAGCGCGGGTAACGATGAATGACTTCGCCAATGATGAGCTCTAAGTTGCATTGTATGAAGCACCTGGACATGGTTCGCGACTCAAGAAGTAAATATATCGTACGTTCTCACGGGAGGTGGTTTAAACCAGTGCCCCTCTTATTGTAACTAGTCTCGGATGACATCTCTTATGGCGGCCGCTATGTACTTGACATTCCCCTCATTTACACCACTCAGGCTGGCTCGTCCATTGAGCATGAGATAGACATGGTGAACTTCCCTCAACCGTAATACTTGCTTTTCATCCAATCCCGTGTAGCTGAACATGCCAATCTGGGACTCTAGATGACCCCAATCACCCAATTCCGGATGCTGCTCTATCTCGTCTCTCAACAAGCCTCTCATCCGCTTGATGCGACCCGACATTGTCTGCAAATCCTGCTTCCACATGGTCCTTAGCTCCGGGTCCGAGAGAATCGTATGGACGATCCGACAGCCAAAAAGTGGCGCATTGGATATCTCTGCTCGTACGAGACGAAGCAGCTGACTTTGCGAGCCCGCAGGTGGTGTGCGCGAGGGCAGAACAAGATGGAAAGCACCAACTCGCTCACCGTACAGGCCAAAGTTTTTAGCAAATGACTGCGCAATGCACATGCCTTGGGGGTCAGCAGAAACACCGTCTGCGTCAAAGAGTATCTGCTGAAAGTGTCGGATGGCCCAAGCATCCGCGTCCACGTCCCCTGTCGCGAAACCTTGGTACGCCGAGTCGAAAAATGCAAATAGTTTCTTGCGCTTGAAGAGCTGCGCGAGAGCCTGCCACTGCTCCCTGGATGGGTCGATGCCGGAAGGATTATGTGCGCAAGCGTGCAGAATGATGACATCGCCTTCTTCTGCATCACGTTCCAGTGTCGATGTCATGCCCTCAAAGTCCAATGATCGTGTCGAGGATTTGTAATAAGGGTAAGTCTTTCGGATGACGCCCGGTGCGGCAACTTCCCAGATCAGGTGATGGTTACTCCACGTAGGGTCGGAGATGAACACTTGTCGGGGCTTCAACTGCTCAGCCAAGAATGCGGCTCCCAAGTGATTTGCTCCTGTTCCTGATATTGTTTGTACTGATACAACATGGCTCCGGGAGTCATCATATTGACCTAAGATGAGTTGTCTCGCTACAGACAAGAAGGGCTCGAATCCTTGGATGGGCAGATACTCGTGATTCAGAGAAGGCAAATCGTGAAGGATACATCTGGCCTGGAAACCCTTTAGCATTCTCAACTTCCTGTTCTAGCCGTGCTTTACACATTGAACCTACTGCTTTTACACTTGGTAGGACCCATGGTTTCGAATTCTCATCCCGGTAAACTCCTGCTCCCAAGCTGACCTTCTCCGGATGATGATCAGCTATGAAGTCCGCTGTGATGGCAAAGGCCTCGTCTCTCGGAAGTACTGGAATCTCCGCGAGATCGGTAGGCATGTTGGCAACAATACTTTAGTAAGAGAATGATGACTCGAAGAGGCAGCACAAGACCATTCAAAGTAAATCTTCGGTTTCTCTGCAAAGAGAAGATATTTCATCTCTAAGTTACATCTACGCCCATATGGTGTTCTTGCTGTGAGGATAATCCAGCCGATCGTCTTATCGGCGAGCCGACGATAAGACGGTCGGTAGTTATATAGCCCAGCCGACTTGGAAGCCGACCAAGGATCCGTCAGCAATAGCCGGAAAGGCTGTCCGAGGTCTAGGATGACACTACATTACCAAATACTTACCATCGCAGAGAAGGTAACCATCATCATTCTCCAGACTCAACACTAGCCTCGACACGTGGATACGTTCGAATGAGCCATCGTAGTAGAGTTAGAGGGCTTATTGTATTTGTCATCAGATCAATCGCCGATGCCTGAAAAGAACTAGGCCTAGTTTGTATAGTCCATTGTTGCAAATCCCACGAGATTGTACTTCGTATACTTCTTGTGGTGTCTGCATATGGCTCAATTTCGTCCACGTTTCCATTTCTAATTGCACACCAAGCTATGCTATTGTTGTCGTAGCATCTCCAGAACCAGACGCTTATACACTACCACACATTCAATTAAATCCGAGATTGCAACCTGTTCGTTCTCCCCATGAGCATCCAAGATGGATCCCGGCCCGTACAAGTACTTTTTATGGACGCCATTCAGCCGCTGGATGTCAGTACCAAACGAAACGGGCATGGATTCCAAGCCTATCGCCAATATCAGCATCAGCTTGGGTCAAAAGGTCGCTTTAAGATGGTCTTACCTTGAAGCTCGTGATCGAGAAGTGTTTCAGGGTATGCAAACGACTTTTTCAAAGTGATGTCGGGGTATTTTTTGACTACCTCGGAGACTTTCTTCTCAATGCTTGGCAACTCAGCCGCGACGCGAATGCCGCACAGAGCAGAGGCCTCGGCGGCGAGGACATTGTATGCCACGCCGCCACTGATTTTTCCACAATGAAAGGTTGTCGGCCCAAGCAGCTCAGACGTTGGAAGCTCAAGGGCCTCAAGTTCGTCCAACAATGATACCAGCATCGCTGTTGCACTCTTTCCCTGGTCAGGATACCCCGAGTGACAAGCCTTACCAGTCGCAAAGAGCTCGAAGACGTAATGCCCCTTGTGACCAGTAGCCAACTTGCCCTCCGTCGGCTCCCCAAAGATAACTGCTTCCCAGGTCAAGTTCATGTCGTTGGCCGCAAGCATTCCGGGGCCTCCCTTCTCCTCCCCGACGACGAATAGCAGAGACACATCCTCTTCCTTCACGGCACCTTCAGCCCGTAGCTCTTCAAGTGCAATGATCTGGGCGGCTAAAGGACCTTTGTCATCGCAAGCTCCGCGGCCGAAGATGATGTCGCCCTTGATGCTGAAAGGAATGTGCGGCGGGACTGTGTCCATGTGAGAGGTGAGCAAAGTGCGAGCTTTGCGATTTTCGCCTAGATAGGCATACACATTGCAACGGTCGGAGTTTGGTGCAATTGGGATCAGTTCCACACTGTAGTTCAAGGACTTCAGATACTGGGCAAGAAATACACCAATATCGTGTTCCTCCTCACTAACGGACGGAATCTCCATCAGCTCCTTGAGAAGCTTGACCACTGGCGTGTCTGTCATCTTGAGGATTATTGAATTGATTGTCGATCCTGGATTAACACTCTCTCGGGGGGGTTGGTTAACAGTAATGTATTTGCAAGCAAGAGTCCGTTGCAGCACGATAAGCAATCATCCGTTCTTTTGACTTTCAATTATTATGGGTCACTATTTCTAGTCTACCTAGGGTATCGGCACTACCTTACCGAGCAAAAGACCTTACCGCGTGCGTGACGTTATCGTATCAATGAACAGCGGGTACTCATGTCGGCTCAATTACGTACCGATCAAAAGGATGTGAGAAAAGCACTACGAGGATAATATATATTCTTAATTCGAGATACTGCTCCATGTTGGCTTTGACTAGGTATACGAGAAGTGAAGTTGGAAACAGTTACACTCCATGAAGGTAGACGCAACCATCCCACTGAGACGTCTCAATGATTACGGTGACTTGCGAATTTCGATAGTGAAAATAGACGCTATCAAAAGCACTGAACTCACGGATTCAGACTCTTGGCGCAAGCGAAGAAAGAGGAGGCGGAGCCCTAGACATATCTCTAGAATGAAGCTACTTTATGCAGTGCTGTAGGTTCATCATCTCAAAACCCGACGCTTCGTACACAATGAATACGCAAGGACTGGACTATTGTGACTTGATTCAAGCAACTGTCTACCCTAGCCTAATCAATAAAATGAGGTCCGTCGTTCCGTATAATTGTAACGTGCGTACTCCTATATATGACCCTCTCGACATTTGACCCCATCATCAAATCTAAATTGAATACTTAAAGTAAACATCGTAATCACCCAAGTCAGGATTCGGCTCGATCGGAGTTCCCGCTTGTTCTGCGGCCAGGATCTTGGCCGCTCGTTTCCGATTCACCCAATTAAAGGCCGCCATAAGAACTAGCACATCGACAAAGGCAAAGCAAGCCAAGCCCAATGCGATTGTCAGCCCAGGAATGTATCGCGGGGCACTCTGTGCGGTGAAGATCTGGCCCACGGCGACACCGGCAGTGTTTCCAAGACAGAGAGTAAACCCAACCATGGTCGCTCGCTTATAATGCTTCGATACATTATCTTGCAGCCACATTATTGACAGGCCTGTTGTTGGGTAAATTCCTAGAGCCGCAACTGGAAAATATTAGAATGATACCTCGAGAGACCCGGTAAGAAGAATAGCATACCGAAACTTGCAAAGAACCTCACTTTGAGGTTGTCAACGCTAATCAACAGCGCGTAGCCGACGATTAGGCAGAGAAGGCATCCAGCAATGTACGGCCCACGGTAGCCAGTTCTATCGGAGAAATAGGCAATGACCAAAAAGAATACCAAAGCGCAAATATAGATGGGGACAGTCATGAGGTTTGCCGTGACAGATGCGTAGCCTAAGCCACGGACAATGGCCGGCATGAAAGTTGTCAGTCCGTATAGGGAAACGTTCACCGAGAACTGATATGCAAAGAATGCATACCACTTGGGATCAGTAAAGGCCTTGAGACACTCGCTCCAGGAGAACTTCTCATCGTGACCCCAAGAGGGATCGGCTGCATAACGAGCCTTCATCATGTCCTTTTCGTCAGTCGTCAAGAACCAAGCTTCGGTAGGTGATTTTGGAAAAGCGAGCCAGAACATGGGCACAACGATGATGGTCATGGCACCCTCGACGGCGAACAGCCACCGCCAACCTTCAAAGCTGGAAGTGCGGATTTGAGTAAGGCCATATGCCAGAATACCACCAAAGGCACTGGAGAAAGCGCTGAAGGCAAAGATGAAGGAAGATCGTTGGCCCCGTTCGGACTTCTTGTAGACCCAACCGAGGTAGACGTTGATGCATGGAATAAGCCCGGCCTCGAACAAGCCGATCAGCAGCCGGCAAGCGTACAGTCCATGGTAGTTCTGGATGAAAGCTATTCAGGTCAGTCAGAATATGTGTCCTTCCGAGAGACTGGTGTCACTAAACGTACCCATTCCGAGAGAGGTGGCTCCCCAGCAGAAGGCACTGACGGCCATGAGAGGCTTGGGACCAATGACTTTGAGCAGAACTGCAACAGGGCCCTCGAGCGGGACGTAGGTGGCGAAGCTGTGGGTAAAGGTCAGCCAAGGGCTCTTGCAAAGGGCAGTGCATGGAGACTCACAGCAGGGTTGTTGCTGTGCCAAATTGGTTGCCAACAAGCCCGATATCCTCTGGCATTCCGGCGATATTGGCATTTCCTAAGTTGCTTCGATCGAGATTGGACATCATGTATAAAACACCCATGGCCATGATTGCGTAAAGCTGTTGAGATCGGCGTCAGCCTTTTTCCTTCGGCAGACTGTGGATTGTTTTGTTCTTACATCAAACTTTCTCATCATCCGCCTTTCTTTGACAGGGTCGATGAAGTATTCGGACGATCCATTGTCGGAGTCCGGCATCAACAATTCATTGGGTGTTTTTGCGCTTTTCGCTGAATGCGGGTCGTCATGTTGCTCTGCAACTGTGCTGTTGACAAGTGCCATGTTTTGAGTGTAGGTCAGGTAAATACCAAACGAACGCGCGACGACTTGGATTTGTCTCGTGGAATGAGATAGACATTCGGCGATTACATGTGTTCAATTATAATCGATTGTCCAGGCTGTCATTGATCCTGGCTTTCAGCCTTCACTAAAGATAAGAAATCATAAGATAGGGTAAAGATTCGGTATCAAGATACCTAAGTAGCACCTCGTTATCTGCTAGCCCCGACCGCCTCACAACTACCCTACAGGCTCTCCCGACTCTAAGATTGTCATGATTGTAATTGTATCTACTGCCATGATCACAATGTAATCGTTACAAGCGTCGCAACGGCTAGCGATGCTAAGATTTACCGAAATTTATGACGAATAATTATCTACGATCCGAGGTCAGTGAATCTGCCATGATCGGGATCGTCAAGCCGACTTTTGCCACGGATATTGATCCAGCTTGGCAAAGTCGGCTCGGTCGCTGTGAGCCGGCAATTTGCCTGGCATAACAACCACTTATCGGGGACCTATCATTATCTGACTCGCCTTATCAAACCGGCCGGCATTTCATCAGAATACACCGGGCCGTTAATCCCAGACTGAGGCGCTCCTCCGTGTGCAAGGTCGCTCAGGGTCGATCCCAGGGTCTCTCGTTCAAGAGGGGAATAATCACTGTCTTGCCAAGCGCTACCATAAGAAGACGGGCGCTCACGCAAATTTCATGACCTCGATTGAATAGATTTGTTCACGACAACCAATCCAAGGTCTCTTTCTTAACTATGGCCACCACCGCATCTAGCATACGCATTGCCATCGACCGAGGCGGTACCTTTACTGACGCCTGGGCCTGGATCCCCCAAACAAACGAAAAACTCGTCATCAAGGTGCTCTCGCAAAGCCCTGATGAATATGAAGATGCTCCGACCGAGTGCATCCGGCAGATCCTTGAGACGGCCAATGGCAAGCCAATCCCAAGAGGAACGCCATTGAACCTGGATCAAGTCGAATCCATCCGCATGGGTACGACTGTGGCGACAAATGCCCTCTTGGAACGTAAAGGAGAGCGTACGGCGCTAGTTATCACTAAAGGATTTCGCGACATACTGGAAATTGGCAACCAAGCTCGACCTCATATTTTTGATCTATCAGTACGCCGCATGGGCAAGCTGTATGAGGCTGTGATCGAGGTTGATGAGCGTGTTACCATCGAGGGCTTCGCAGAGAATCCGGAGCCCAAGCCCATTATCGACGTCGGTTCGGATCCTAACCTGACAATGGGCTTGTCCGGCGAAGCAATTCGTATCATCAAGACTCCAGACTACGACCAGGTCCGGCGTGACCTCTCAGATCTGTGGTCACGGGGCTATCGAAGCGTGGCCATTGCCGTTATGCATTCTTATACTTTCCAGGACCACGAGCTTGGTGTCGCCAATGTTGCCCGGGAGCTCGGTTTTAGGGTTTCAGCTTCCTCGGAGCTTCAGAAGATGGCCAAGATTGTACTCCGAAGCCAATCCGCAGTTGCTGATGCCTATCTGTCCCCAGTGACAGACAAGTATTTAGAGAGCTTTCGGAAGGGCTTCCAGGGCCAGCTGAAAGACGACAATGCTAAGAAACTCTTCCTGAACCAATCAGACGGTGGTCTGACGGCATACACGAACTTCACTGGGCTTCGAGGAGTACTAAGTGGTCCAGCCGGCGGAGTTATTGGCCTCTCAAAAACGTGTTATGACGACAATGACGGAACTCCTGTTTTGGGCTTCGATAGTAAGTCCCGTTTCGTGCCCCTGCCTCCGTTTTCTTTTACTTTGCTTGATCAACTGACCTGCTTTTAGTGGGAGGTACTAGCACCGACGTCACACGTTACGCTGGATCTCTGGAACACGTCTTCGAGAGCACCATCGCAGAAGTTACCATCCAGACGCCACAACTTGACATCAACACCGTAGCAGCCGGTGGTGGTTCAATATTAAACTGGGAGAATGGGCTCTTCAAAGTCGGGCCAGGGAGCGCCGGTGCTGACCCTGGCCCAGCCTGCTACGGTAGAGGGGGCCCTTTGACCGTCACGGATGCCAACTTTTTCCTCGGAAGGATTGTCCCCGACCTTTTCCCTCGGCCATTGGACTACGCCGTTGTTAAGAAGAAGTTTGGCGAGTTGACAGATGCCATTAACCGGAGCAAAGAAGGCACCACCAAATTCGCTCCGGGTGAAGTAGCCATGGGCTTCATCATGATTGCAAACACCACAATGACTCGGCCCATCAGAACCCTCAGCGAGGGCCGCGGATTTGAGACTGGAGCCCACAACCTGGGCTGTTTTGGCGGCGCAGGCGGCCAACACGCCGTGGCCGTGGCCAGGGATCTCGGGATCCAGCGCGTTATAATCCCTCGCTATTCCAGCATCTTGTCAGCCTACGGCATGGCACTCGCTGATGTGGTGGTGGAGAACCAGGAGCCGGAGACCGTGACGTTTTCGGAAGAGGCGTACACGCAACTACAGAGCCGCTTCGACAGACTATCTTCCCAAGGTAGTCAGGAACTAGCTTCTCAAGGATTTGACGAGGACCAAATCCAACACGAACGCTTCCTTAACATGAGATATCAAGGCAGCGACACAGCCTTGATGATCCCACATCCTGGCGTCCTGGCTGATTTTGGCGAAGCCTTCATCAGCCGTCACCACCAAGAGTTTGGGTTTACGCAGCCTCGCGACATTGTCGTGGACGATGCTAGAGTGCGCAGCGTTGGAAAAGGCGCAGATCTCAAGCTGACTAGCCCTTTCGACGAATTGCGCAGGGTTCAGTCATCACCACCCACCACGCCCGTTCAGCCCAGGGAGATGACCAAGGTGTACTATGAGAACCAGGGCTGGATGGACACTGGCTTGTATTTTCTGGGCGACCTACCGACCGGGAGCCGTATACAGGGACCTGCTATGGTGGTTGACAAGACTCAGACGATTGTTCTGGACCCTTCCAGTGCGGCTATCGTCCTACCTGAGCATCTTATCTTGGAGATTTTAGATGTTCAAACGCCTGAAATTGCCACGTCTGCCGTGGATCCAGTGCAATTGAGCATCTTCAGTCATCGCTTCATGAGTGTTGCAGAGCAAATGGGCCAGACGATGCAAAAGACATCCATCTCAGTCAACATCAAAGAACGCCTTGATTTCTCTTGTGCGATCTTTTCAGCTGACGGAGGGCTGGTGGCGAACGCACCGCACATACCTGGCCACCTAGGCTCCATGAGCTACGCTATTGCCTACCAGGCAAAGCTATATGGTCCTGGGGAGCTGAAGCCAGGCGATGTTCTTCTGAGCAACCACCCACGCGCAGGAGGCACTCACTTGCCGGACCTTACAGTTACCACGCCAGTGTTTGACGAGACTGATCCCCATAAGATTCTATTCTTTGTGGCCAACCGCGGACACCATGCCGATATCGGCGGCATTCAACCAGGTTCTATGCCCCCTCACTCAACAGAGCTATGGCAAGAGGGCGTGGCTGTAGAGACGTTCAAGATGGTCAAGGAAGGAGTGTTCGATGACGCAGGTCTCCATGAGATCCTGGTCGACATTCCTGGCTCCTACCCTGGCTGCAGTGGAACCAGGACTCTGAAAGATAACATTGCAGACTTGAAGGCAGCTATTGCTGCAAACAACCGAGGCATCCAGCTTATTACCGCGTTGGTCAAGGATTACTCGTGGCCCGTCGTCGAGTTTTACATGGAGGCCATCCAGAACAACGCTGCCCAATCGGTTCGACGGCTGCTAAAAGAGTTTGCAAAGCGGTTCCAAGGCCAAGACCTGCAAGCCACAGATTATTTGGACGACGGAACCCCCTTGTCACTGAAGATTGACATTGACGAAGAGACTGGCAATGCTGTGTTCGATTTTGAGGGGACAGGTCATGAACACTACGGCAATCTCAACTGTCCCCCGGCAGTCATGTATTCTGGAATAATGGTAAGATGAAACATGGCTCAGAAGGGCGAATATTTGTAACACCTTGACTAACGTCTTCTTAGTATTGTCTAAGGTCAATGATTGCCACGGACACTCCTCTGAACCAGGGATGTCTCGCCCCGATCAAACTTAAGCTCCCCCCCGATTCTATCCTGTCCCCTTCACTGAAGGCTGCGACAGTGGGCTCAAATGTCGAGACATCCCAACGAATCGTCGACCTGGTCTTCAAAGCATTCCAAGCATGCGCCGCCTCTCAGGGAACCTGCAACAACCTGACGTTTGGGTACGGCGGCACAGATCCCGAGACCAACGAGGTGGTCAAGGGTTTCGGCTATTACGAGACTATTGCCGGTGGCTCTGGCGCCGGTGCGGACTGGGAGGGCGAGAGCGGCGTACACACTCATGTTACCAATACGAGAATCTCCGATCCCGAAACCTTTGAACGCCGTTACCCCGTTCTCCTCCGTGAGTTCACCATACGCCGCGGCAGTGGTGGTCCGGGACTCAACCGTGGCGGTGACGGCTGTGTCAGAGACATCGAGTTCCGCATGCCGCTACAAGTGTCCATTTTGTCGGAGCGCAGAGTCATTGCGCCCTACGGAATGGCCGGCGGTGATGAAGGGAAAAGAGGCCTCAACCTCTGGGTGCGGCGCGATCCAGAAGATGGCACTACCCGAACTATCAGTCTGGGTGGAAAGGCAACAACTAACATGAACGCCGGAGATAGGATAATCATTCAGACGCCTGGTGGCGGTGGCTATGGCCCGGATCCTAACAAAGTGGAAAAGAAGGAGCTTTTTGGTGTCTTCAAAATTGGAGACAAGTTTGCTAGTGTAGCTTAGAGATGAACCATCCCCTATTTGTCTGGGAATTGATCCTCCATTTCCTCCCCTGCAATTATCCTATCCGCATTGAGCCTGACACTCCATCTCGTCATTCGAGTCTCGGCTGTGTCCCACCAACCATCCCATTTCGAATCAATGTTACTTGTATCTTCCTTTGGCCCCCTTGTCCTGTGCGGGTTGAAGATGGGAGGTTGGATAGCCAGACAGTTGTGGTGCCTCCGCCCGCGTTCGGCATTACAGAACCATCGCATCATAATATCCACTGGCGTCGTGGGGTCCTTGAGAGCAATCTCGCGGAGGAGTTCCTGGGCTCCCTTCTGGGTGACAGCATAGGCCAAAAGACATATACCCTCATATGCATGATGAACGACACGAGTATGGTCAGGGTAGTTATCCCTCAAGGTATACGGCTTCACGTATGAGAGTAGATGCTTCTTGGCAGGAACCGTTTCGTCCTCTTTTGAGACAACACGCCCCTTGGGCAGAGAGCTATCTGAAGATGGCATTTGCATGCCACAGTGGCCTAGCCAAAGGAGGTCCCACTCGTCTCCATATGGAGAAAAGGTTACAGGTGAGGTTTCGGGGAGGTTATTGAAATCCAGCTCAATAACACCGTCCGACTTCTTTGCAGGTTGTCGATATCGATAAGAGGTATCCGCGTACGAGTTCTGACCGGCGAGGGGCTGAGTAAGTGCCTGGCTTGATAGAGCCAAGTCGTGGAGTTGGTGTCGAAGTCGTACGTCCCAGTCTGCATCATCTTCGAGTATCAGAGCAGTAGAGACATTGGTGCGAACAATCCTAGAGGCGGCATGTTAGCACTATACAAGAGTTTCCAGAAGGCAGACCAAGTTGGAGTGTTTCCACGTGTACCACTCACTCTTGTAACGCGTTCATGTGGGCACGCCAGCACCCCAGAGCACCAGGTGATAACTTGTCGTGTTTTGTTTCCTTCGGAAGGGCCTTGTCTGAGATGGTATCACCTGGGACGCCATCGATGAACTGGAACGTTATGCGACTCAGTGCGGTGTTTAGGGTCATGGCGTCTCGACGGTCGGTTCGCTCGGGCAGCCCAAGGACGAAGATCTGCTCAAACTGGAGTCATTGATGCGTCAGCAAAGCCAACGCTACACTTGGTGGAGGTGTCGACAATGGGCGAATGAACTTACCCCGAGAGTAGTATTGTGAATGTCGTTGAGAAGGCCGCGCGCCTTGGCAGACTTGCCAAAGCCATTCCACCTCGAGGGCGAGGCGGCGGGGACGTTGCTGAGGAGGAGCCAAAAGATGACGATGGTGGCGCCGAGGGCGCCGGCAACTCGTGCCAAAGACTGTCGAGGAATCATGCAGGCGGATTGATAGACAGGCAAAATCCACGTCTGTAACGTCGTCCTCGTGGGTAGGATAAATAAAATAAGAACCGCGTTGTCCAGGGAGCACACGTTTCTTTCAATCGTGGCTTGCTATGACGTCTTTGACTGGGCGGGTATGACATAATGGGCAGTGAACCACGGATACCGCTCAACATGACCCAACCAATAAAGCCACTGCGAGTAATCTTGCATTACAGCAGCTTCTCCCTTGCGACAGCTAAGGCAGGTTAGAAGTACCTACTCCATTGTTTTCTCCTCCTGCGCTCTCTAAATGGATGAACGATGGTGTCTGAGTGGCTCACAACAAAGGGTACTTCCCACCTGCCTCCTTATCCGTCGCAAAGGGATGGAATAGTGATATCCCTTTGAGTGTGCAAAGTCTCCGTGCCGTTCACTTTAGGAATGTTTGACCAATCGTCGAGAATGGTACATAAGACCACGCCCAAATTTGGTGAGAATCGAAGTATCGTAATCCTTGTGCTGGGGTGATGTTCGACTGATACCTCCGAGGAGCCTCCGACACTCAAAGGGATCGGAATCTTAGTTCATAGTACCGGAACATCCGCGGAATCTGATGAGTCTCACCAAACAATGTGTCAAACGAAATAGCTAGTCACATAACGGAGCTGGGAATTCAGGGAAATTCTCCAAGTGTTAAAGAGTATGCATAGAGAATGATGAGCCACAATTACTAGCTTCTGCTTTTGTGCCTCTTCCTAGATCCTGTATACTGCATCCCATCGCTGATTGGCTTATGGATCGGGGTGCTGCCCCTGCCTTATCACCTTAGAAGATAGTCACATATTAGCATTCTTAAAGAACCGAAGGACAACCAACCGTGGTATTTTACTGGGCACTGACGGGCCATGACCTTAATGCAACTACCTTCCTACTACATTTGAACCCGAGAGCGTCCGAGCCATGCCGCCTTCACGTATCATCATCAAAGTCTGTTTTGCCCTGGTGTCTTGCTCTGGATCTGATCCTTTTGTCGTGCGACAGGCTTGAGCCAAATCATTAACAGAATCTGTTCAATGCTTTGATAATTTTTCTCAATGGATCTATTCAATTACTAGAAGACAGGCGTTCACTAAATGACTGGGCATCCTCGCGTTTGATGCTACACACAACTTCTCATTGCTGCAGTAAAAAAACAACTCGTTTCTTCATCACCATCCTAATAATTTAGCTATACTACCAACGCGACAGAACAATTGCCAACATAAAATAAACTATCGCTGCTGTGCGGGGGACTTCACGACTTAACAACCTGCCAGCACGTGCTGTAGTGCGCAAGGTTATCCCTTTGAGTGTCGTACATAAGGCAACACTTATTAGGTCACGAGCAAGGATTTGGTCCAACCAGAAAATGGCAATTGAGAGGTACATTAGACCTCACACAAATTTAGGTGGCAATCTAAGTCCTCACACTTCTCAGATCGACATTGAGATACATTAAACTCAGCAGCGATCCCTGTTTTTGTAGCCAATTTGCAACATCAGTGGCAGCTCAACATCACTGCAAGTATCTGCCTTAGCTGGACTCATGTGGGGCCTGATACGGAAATGTTGTTGCCTTACGACACTCAAAGGGGGGGATAATCAACAGCGCTGTAACTGAAGACGAAATGCCATTCCCACGCGGATCAGTATAATTGTTCGTGTCGTAGGTAATGCACACTGACATTGAAAATTTCGAAGATAATAACATTTACAATCCATTTAAGTGTGTATTGTAAGCAGGCTGCAGAGAGCGATGTAGGACCAGCGAATACACGTTCCCTGCTAAGAGCTAGAACAAGCAGCCTGCAAGTAGTTGGTTGCTGGAGTCTATCTTTACACTAACAATATCAAGTTACAGGTCAGGCGCCGCAGGTGCACTGAAGCTGAGGTTGTGGAAAGCTTGGCATGGAAAGCATCTAAAATGGGGAGCTTGGCAGGGTATCGACAGAGTATACAATAGTATACAAGTGCCATAACATTCTGTCCGAGTACGAGGCGTCGAAATGCTTTGCGCCACTTCCTTGCTGACACTAAAGATAACACGGAGGCCTCGGCATTCTATAGTGAATAAAAGCTCACCACAAAGTAGCAGGGATAAAAGTTGTGGTACGATTGTGTGTACAATTGAGTGTACAATTATCTATGGAGCCAAGCTTTTTTTCTCCCGGCTAGGCAGGTCGCTCTAAGGTGCCCAGGGGGGGATGATGCTACTGAAACTTAATCACTCGATAGTAGTACGAAACAAAGCTCATTAAACTTTAGGCCGTTACATGTAGAGTCACCAAGTGGAGCTATATCTACTCCGTAATAAAGATCCCTACGTTGTGGATGTAGATTTGCGGGCTGTGCTATCCTAACCCCAGTTCTCTTCGGCATTAAATCTCGGCAATTTTACAGGTGTATGAAAGTGATGTATAAATCGAAGACCGGTGCCCCGTTGGTCCAGACTGCCATTTCATACATCTACTTATTCAAAATAGGCAGTCATGTTTATCACTCGCGGGCTCGTTTACTTAACTGCTGTTTGCTGTCTTTCAGCTTCGGAGCTACTCTGTTCCGCCAGCAGCTTGCCCTCGAGAGACTTGGTCACCCGGCAAAGTCCTGTCAAGCCATTGCCATGCGAGGCAATCTCTCCACCCCCGAGTGCATGTAGCACTGAGAAGCGATTCGACCAGTTCGCTCATGCCTTCCTGTTGACGAAAGATTTAACAGTGGCTTTCACTTTCATTGCCAACAACTACACTGTGAGTTCACGACCTTCTTTGGTCGTTGATGAAATCCACCTCGCTCGACTTTGAATTTCTTTAAGAATATAGCTAACCCCCACCCTCTAATAATTAGAACCACAACCCTTTTGCTGACGATGGGTTTGACGTTGCTTTCGATTTTCTGAGTCCAATCTGGCCTACTACAAACATCACTTTTCGTCGGACATTGTTCAAAGACAATATGGGCTGGCTGAACTACAATGCGTCCGGGATAGGAGAAGTCATTGATAGATTCAGGTGGGAAGATGGATGCATCGTGGAACATGTGAGATTTTCCAATCCTATGCCTTTAAGAATGGCCCGCTAACTCAAGCTTGAAGTGGGACGTGGGTGAGGTGTGGCCGCAGTAAATACCTGCAATATCAGGAACCTCAGCGAGTCGACTTTTCATTACTACCATGTGAAGGTCAAACGTCTGAAAGGGGACCAACTCAGTGTGAACCTTCAAGCACAGAAGACGATATACTACTACGAGCGAGAGTATCGCAGAGCAGGTAGTTTGGCCAAATGAAAAACGTACTCAGCGTCTACTATAGTAGTAATAGACCCAACCTCGGACATTCTGTCTCACTAGTTTCAGGAATCACTGCATCTAGGCTTGGACAGGTCGGCGCCCATTCCAAATTCCCGCGCGCCCACCTAGCTTGCTCCTTACTAATGAAGTCCGTCTCGCCTGATTTATCCTTGGCCTCTTCAGCACCCAGCTACACTGTCTTATCAATATTCAAGAAGCCCTGCTTATGTGCCTCTTTAGCGGCAACCTTGTAACCCGATATAACTTCAATTTTGGCTTCCACTTTCTGCCAATTAGACCTTACTATCCTGTTCTTTACGCAATTCAACCTCGTGACGCTGTTCGTCGCGCAAACAGAACAATGAGGCTAGAAAGGTCGTGGACATGGATATTGTCCCGTTTCGGTCCGCCGACGCCAATGATGAAGCAGATCCATTATCCAGTGTAGCAGCAACCAGCTCTGGAATATAATGGTTTCGCGGGTCACCTGGTCCTCCCCCAGTACCAGGAATAGTGAACAATGGGAGGGCACACAACGGTGACTTGACGGCTCTAGAATCCGAGTTGAAGACCTGAAAACAGTCTGCTTGAAAACAGTCTGGTTGAAAACAGCCACGCTGTAGGGGGCCTAATGGCGGACAGCTGACCACGTACTGGCGGAGACACAGGACAATCGGGCATTTAGTGGTACCCGTGACAGACTGACAGATGCAGGCGAGCAACTTTGGAAGCCAATAGGATATCCCATTGAGTCACTCGGTGATGTGAGGGGGGAATTGCGGCAGGTGAGGTAACAGGGAGGGTTGCAACAGTGGGTAGTGTTGCTTACCTTGCCCACCATGTCAGCATCAGGTCATAGTAAAGCAGCGACTGCAAGATGTACATTCTCAAAGAAGAGAAACTTGCAGCTGCATTTCAGGTAGTCGTTGTAATTGAGCATCCGGCTTGCCTCGCAGTACGATACAAAGACTCATGAGCTGCCTACGTATAGGGGCATCTGAGGCGAGTAACTCGGCAAGATGCGGTGTTTTCTCACCCAACATTGCTGAAAGTGCATTGACTGACTTCTGCCTGATACTCAAACCTGCAGCTACGCCAAAAGAGACATGCACTTTGCTAGCCGAATTGCACATCGCCTTTGCCAAGCTGTACAGTACACAGTACGTTTGAAGAAGGCCTGGACATTGGTCGGTGACCTAGTGAGTGAAACGGGCGTACAAGACATATGCCACGTAACCAACAGCTGTTTCTGCATTTACAAGGTGTATATTGCAGAGCCTGATGATGTTGAATATGGCTATAAATATTGTAGAACGCTCCCATCCTTCAATTTAATCGTAACATTCAAACCCAACTCCTTCTATGTTCCATTTATAAATCCTTATCATTTGAATATTGCATCTTCCTTACATCTGAAGTACACTTCTCAAGCACCATCAAGATGGCAGTCTCACAGCAAACCCAACTGGTCAATTTTGGTCTTGGTTTCTGCAAGTCATGCGGTTGCAATTCATTCTCAAACTTAAATGGCGGTCAAGACACGAACTACCCTTGCGCTTGTGGACACAAATTCGGCAGTTTGAGGCCCGCCCCTGGTGATTCTTCTACGCAATCTTACTAACAGGTATAACAGACCATCGTGACCTTTGATCGGATATCTACCTTGAAAGTTAAGGAAAGAGATTGAGATCGGGAGGTAGGCTCTTAAGAAGGGGAATTTGTACCTAGAAACCGAAATCAAATTTATCGCTGCTGTGCTTTTATTTCGGCTGATGAGCTGGCTGAGCCTAACCTGGAATGTATACACTCTTTAAATTCTGCCCTCTCTTGTTGCAATGTTGAACAACAATTGGATCTTTCCCTTACAAGAACTTGTTCTTGAATTATGTGTCTAAATGGGCATCTTGCTCCACAGCCCAGTTCTCTCCGGTTTGCCCTTGCTGCTCACGCTCTTCTTACGCCAGCTGAGAGAGTCCCTAGGCTTTCTTATTCTCCTTTTGCGTCTCGTATCTCTGTCTTTGAGCGTAGAGGCCGCCAAATTCCCATTCAAAGTCTCCCCGCAACCTCGCACAGAAGTAGCCAAAGTCGCGTGAGCGCGTCGATCCCTACTGCTCCACTCATTGCTGTCTGAGGTGTGCCGATGAGTGGGCGATCCAAGTTTTCGTGAATAATTTGACCAAAGCGAGGTTGGGAATGGATGCCGTGAACAGGGGGTCGCTGACCATTCTCTTCCAGGCGGAATCCCATTCTACTATCAAATTGAACACCACTGGTACTAATTTATCCGTGTCGAGGAAGAAAGTCCTCTTTTTGGGCCAGGTGGTGTATCTCTGGTCCAAACTCTCTGATCTGGTGCCGGATACGTGCCCATACATAACATATTGGGCCTCACTGGGCATTCACCTAAGTACGGAGGCAGTGTAACTCCTCATAGAAGGAGAGTGAGGAGGGTGGGTAGGGCGTACCGTGGTTGACTCCAACGGGTATCCCGCCTAATCCCCTACACTCAATGACTCCCACGTACCTATTCTCACAAATAGTAATAGATCTCTATGCCGGGCAACGAAAGGGTGTACAAATATGCAGAAGCTGACAAATAAGAGAGGCTTTTGCACTTCTCAGACGAAGCCAACACCCAAACAGCCATGCTAACCAAGGTAGCGGGCGCTCAGCCGATACGATGATCCATTCAGAAGTCTACAACTGGCAAGGGACCTCGCGGGCTGAGGGGACTGTTCCATGTATATCCTCAGCCGCAGAATAATGCACATGCTGTTGGGCTGCCAAATTGACAAGCGGCCTGCGGGTTATGGTCAGGTTGGGAAATTTTCATGGCTACCCAAAACCAGACGGCTTGTTGAATATGCCTTTCACACATGGCCCTGGGAGTCTTGCACGGTTTCTTGCTCTCTCTTCAGGGCTTGTGAGACTATTTAGGTTATATTACCTTAGGGTTCAGAAGTGGGAGAGATTGTCGGTCCATATCATTAGAGTAGTTCGCCACTCCTCTCCTGTGCAGAGCATACGGCTGGAAGCTGTAACAGTAGCATTTAAACACTATCTTCAGGGGTCAGTGATGATATTTGAATCATCCAGGAATGATATCCGGGATGTTTGCACTGGTGCAAGTGACTCAAGCAACTTTCCCGAGTTCGCATCCCAGAGCAGGAATTTGCTTTCATCGAACTCAGACGCTTTCTCCTGCTCACCAGACTGCTCAATAGCCGTGGGAGGAGGCTAGAAGTTCTTAGTCGTAACCCAGCCTCTATATTTTTGGTAGGTTTGGGGTAGTACGCCTCTAGCGGAGTCCGCACCGCGACGCCGAAATCTGTTGTAGCCAGATGCCGATGCTATGTGTTCGCCTCCAGGTGAGAAGGCCGCTGAATAATTGCCCGCCCACATGTCATGTCTAAAGAACCGCCGTGAGGTACCTGTGCTCACATCCCAGAGCCCCACCATCCCGCCATTAGACGCTGATACTAGCTGTTTACTATCAGATGAAAAGGCCGCTGTAATTACCCAATTCGTATGACCTTGAAGGATGTGGTCCAGATGGCCTGTATATGCATTATAGAGTGTGACCACTAGATGCTGATGCCAGCCATTGGCCACCAGGAGAGAAGGCCAATGAGAGGACTGAGCCGTCATTTTCATTGTCTGAAGTCTTCAATAGGCCGTGACTTTCAACCCAGAGCCATATCCCGCCAGTATTAGAGAATAATGCTAGGCGTTGGCTATCAGGAGAGGAGGCTACTGAAAGGATTGATACCAAGGTCAACATACTAATCTTGAGGTTGTACCGCACTGACCCGTAATTGTATTCCAAAGTCTTACCAGGCCGTCGCTAGATGAGGCCGGTATCCATTGGCTGTCGGGGGAAAAATATGTTGCAGTAACCCAGCCAGACAAGAATTTAAGAACATGCTCGAGCGTCCCTGTATCGACATCCCAGATCCGGACTGTGGTGACTAGTGAAAGAATGCTGCAGCAGAGCTCTGGGGTTTTGCTTTTCTTTCCCTTGATCTGTCTCATCATTCGCTCGTAGAGTTCTTTCAAGCCTGAGGGTACATCTTCCATAATGTCGGCTATCTCCTAGGACTCTGCGTCTTCAAGCTCACCAAAAACAAGGGCTACCCAGAGGAATGTTCCGTTAGCCTTCTTCCGCATGCTGTTCCGAACCAAATCTTGAAGTGACATCTCGCGCACTGTTCCTGCCAGTTCGAACATGTAATGGTTGATGTACGCATCATCAGCGTGGGATTATCTGCTCTTTTAAACGAGTGATTGGATTGCTCCTACAAACTAGAAAGACGTCATAAAAGTCTTACGAGAACGGTGACGAGTTCTGTTTGCACAGCATGATTGATCTTCAAGTCTCTATAGCAGCAAACTTGATTCATTCTACAGGGAGATCCTTTGCCCAATCCAAAGGTACTACATCCCTGCAGCCTCGTTGGCTACATGAGATAGGTGGACGAAACCAGGCTTCAATTATGCAGCTGCTGAGCCCCGGCAGTGAGAGGGTATTAGGCACTGATAGCTGAAAGTCAGCGCCTACTAGCATGTCGATGCAAAGGTTTGCAGAGTGATTGGTGATCTCGAGATGGTTACTTTTGCCAAGTTGGTCAGACCCCGCTCCCACCTGCATCGTCTGGCACGTAAGAGCCACGAACTTCCGAGGTTCTCTAGGCTATGCTATGGCTATGGTTTACAAAGGCCGGCCCGAATTGTCAACCGTCAAGACTCTTTTGCGTAGAAGTGAGTGGAAGCCGTATGCCGTCTGCCATTAGGGGGCAACAAAAATATGTCTTCTTAATCTCTAAAGTAAAACACCATTAATAAGGCGAAGAGGAAAAGTCTCGGCATCGGGCTGCAACGCTTCAGACAAGCTGGCATTCTCGGATAGGGCTGTGGAGTATCAATGCGTCAATTTGAATCAAGCAATAATATACGAAAAGGGCTAAAGAGATATCTGCACTTTCGGCCACTCCGGGAGGAACAGTCGTGCCCGTCCCATACATGATGCATCCCGTGCAGAGGAGCTGAATCAGGCAACATCACAGTCGAAAATCTACGGCCAATCGCTCAGCGTTCACTTTCGTACAGTGGGGATATAACAATTCAGAACAAATTGGTTATAAGAATAGACATAATCTATAAATCACGCTATAAGAACCTGATATCCTACCTAATTGATGGATAGATAACACCACCCCTTACCTGAATATTTTCCCCCATGTTCTTAGTAGTAAACCTGTTCTTTGTTCCCGACCTCTCTAACTCCTCTAATTCCCGTAACGCCTCATCCATGGATAGTTTCCTTACTGAGATTGTTTGACCTTCAACGCCTTGAAGAGCTTCTTTAAAGACAGCAAGTCGCCGATTGTCAAGAGAAACCCACTTCCTTACCCACTGATCTTCCTCGCGGATTAGCAGATTAATCACACGTATGGGTGTATAATTATGGATACTGGCTACCCTCGCTTCGATGTTCGTTATCCTTCTGAGACTCTCGATCGCCTCTGCTACTGATATTTTGCTTTTACTCGGACCCGTCATGAGCGGGCTGATGGTGTCTTGACAGAAGCGGATCTCTTCGGCATTGAGTGGAATCATTTCTCCGAGCGTGCGTGGCCCTCCAGCCACTCGTAGTTTTGCTCCAGCCTCGAGAATTCCTCGCGTAAAGCGTGAGAGGGCTTTCGCTCCAACCGCAATACCCCTTCCGATGAGTTCGCCCGCGGCTCCGCCAACGGCTCCCCAGAGCAGATCGGTGCCGACCCTCTCCAGAGTTGGTTTGGTACCACTAGCCGTGTCGTAGATTGCACCCGTAGCTGCATCCGTCACGGCGCCGACCGCAATGGATGTGCCGACCGCCACGGCGAGACCTGCGCCCGCTGTCAGACATGCTACTAGGATGCCCACGCCCATCCCAACGCCCATTATGGTCCAGTCTCTGCCTGTCAGCGTCATGTGGCCGCTGGGGTCGATGTTGTTGATGGGATCCCCAAGACAGTAGGCATAGGGGTTGATCTCGTTGGAGATAAAGGGACTCCAATGGTCGGGGGTATGGAAACACATCAAGGCAGGGTTGTACACGCGATAGCCGTTGCCGAGATGGTACCATCCTGTGACTGGGTCTCGCCATTGGCCGTTGAAGCCAATTGGCGAGCTACCTGCGTTGAACCCATAGGGCGTGTAGCTCTGATGGCGGGTTTGCTCGGTGCTGATCAATGCCAACACGGATTGATGTCCGTCGGAGGCCCAGAGCTCTATTTTGGCTTCCTCGTTGCCATCCTTTGTTGTCTCTCCCCAGTACGCATGCCCATCAGTCAAGAAGCTGGTCTTCAACTCTCCCTGGGTTGTGGCCACAAGAGCCCCGGAATGGTAGTGAAGTTGAGTGTCTGGCTTCCCGTCCACTTCTTGACGAACGAGCTGGTCGAGGGCATCGTAGTGGTACTTGCATACGGCGTTGGTTGTAGCATCTCGGAGGGCAACCAGGCGGTCTTTTGTGTCGTACTCCAGAGTGCGACCTGCCTCGTCACGAGTCAGACAGCCGCTGTTATTATATGCAAGCGTAATGGCCTCTGGAAGGTCCTTGTGGGTGTTCGTAATCCCTATAAGCTGCGTGGGATCTTGCGGGCTGTAATGATGACGCCTGGTATTGGAATAACCTTGTTGGGAATCTGTGGAAATCTCCACCAAATTGTCGAGGCCATCAAATACGAATGATTGTTTGAGCAGTTTCCAACCATTCTCATCTGTTGGCGGCTGTGAGCCCTTGCATTGGTACTCAATGAGACGGTCCCGGGCATCATATGCCAAGTGTTCTTCTCGAAGCAAGTTGCCATGCCCATCTTCCACACGACGCCCCTTAATCAAACCCGTTTTGCCAAATTCTTGCTGTATTCGGTGTAAAACTGTTTTATCAAGGCCTTGACGAATGGTCCGTTCAACTTCGTTGCCAAACTCATCATAGACCTGCTCAAGGTCCAGACATTGATCCTTTTCATCGCCCTTGATTAAGGTCTTCGAGAGAAGGTTGGCCTCGTTGTACTTGAATTCAACTCTTGTAATCCCTTGAATGAGTTGACATGGTCTGCCGAAGAGGTCATACTCGATTTCCCTTTGTTGTCCGTGGGCATCCATGTAGGATTGTGGCTCGCCAACTAGAGAATATGTTGCACTGGAGGAGAGAGTCTTTCCATCGTGCATCTTGAACGTTTCAGCCGTAAGATAGCCAGAAGATGAATACGTCCGGTCCACAGCACCCTCCTTGTTTTGATGTCGGATGATGGCCGCTGTCTGCTTGTCTCTCAGATACATGTTTTCGCCCTCGGGTGCTCTGATGTTTTTGAGTCTGTATCCCAGACCAGGCTCGTATGACAAATCGTGTTTGGCCCCGTCTGCCATTGTGACCTGATTTGGATGAGGTGCGCTTCCCTCGTAGGTCCCAGATGATGTCCTCTGGCCAACTGTCATACTCGTGGGTCGTTCTAATCCGTCAAAGTGCTGTTCGCCGATAGTGTGAGGCCCTGTGCTGATGGAGACTGGGAGCGCGTTGGTGCTTTGGGGTGCATAGCTGGTTCGCACAACTTGGCCGTCAGGCCCTGTCTTTTGAATCATACGATCAAGACTGTCGAATTGATACTCTGTCGTGCGGCCCAAAGCATCGTGCTTCTTAATGAGACGGCCCTGTCCATCGTACTCGCAGGTAGACTTGCTGTGGATTGTGCCGTCCGATTTGATGGTCACAGCTTCGGTAGGCATGCCAGATAGGTTAATCTTGGTCTTGACTGTGCCCTGACCGAGAATTCCCGTCGTTCGAGTCAAAGATATCGGATCATTGTCTGTGATCGTCACCATACCTGTGGAGTCCGTTGTTTGACAGGCTTCGCCCCAGTCATCGTAACCGATGTGCTTTTTCGTCCGAATGGCTGTTGTCTCTTCTCCTCTTTTGCTCAGCCAATCGATACTATCCACTTGGACACATTGACCGACTTCGTTGAACATGGCGCTTTGGATGGGGAGAAATCTGAGATCTTTTCCAATTGGGTCTTGTCTTTCAACTAGGATGACTCGCTCCATACCATCGGTGGTGTACCTGGTATGCAGCCCTTTCGCATCAGTCTCGATGACCTGATAACCAACTCCGTCTTCTGCGGTGGTATATTCGCTCCTCCGAGTTGCTTCGCACTCCGTTGCAGGAGCAACCTTCTCTTCAATGACCCGATCAAGGCTGTCATACTGGAAGTGAGTTTCCACACCATGCTCGTCTTTGTGGCTCAAGGTTACGCCAGTAGAGAGACTGACAGTAGTCTCTTCCTGAGCGGCAAGGCCATCAAAACTGGTGGTGGTGATTTTCTCCTTCCAGCTGTTGCTGTCTGGATACTCGTGCAACGTGTCTTGTGTAGTCGGATACTCTCCGTGCAGCTGGAAAACCTGTCGTTTGATGCGGCCGTGGTCCCTCGAATCTGGTTGGTTGGTGTAGGCATACTTGGTGCATGACAGAGCTTGGTCATCTTCAAGAGACGTTGTTTGAGAGACAGCGACAAGGTTGTCCTTGTCTGCCCCGTTGGCTGTGGAGAGTTGCATGTATTGGAATAGTTGACTGCGGGGTTTCCCAATGGTTGGTGATGCCGGTGGGATGCGAGTTTCCCTCTTCATGTGTCGCCTGAAGCCGCCAGGGTCGGCAGGGCAGAGCTCATTCTCACCTTGTTCGGCATAGTACTCTCGAATAATCCTAGCACCGTCCGGCTTAGTGACCTCGGTAGGGTTGCCCCAGACATCAAAGGAATACAGAGTCTTTTCCGTCCTTGACGCTCCATCTCCATTTGAATCCGCGTAGATCGTCTCCACGACCTTGGGTAGCTGGTATTGCGCGGGTTGGTCCTCGAATGACTCGCCCTCGATAGAATGGTAGGTGGTGGCCTGTGTGATAGACTTTGTGCCTTGTTGTTGACGAGCAGAGATCATCAAATGGAATTTGTTGTATGTATAAGTCATTTCCGCACCGCCTTCAACCGTCGCTGTTGAGGTATATTGATACTCAGACCGTGCACGGTAAAGGTTATCCTCACTTGAATCCCAGTTGTTTACGCCATCGTAACCGAGAAAGTTGTGGTCCGAGTAGCTGTAAAAGGTTGTGATCTTTGGTTGCTGCTTCCCAGGATATACGGTGTGACTGATGACACACGGGATCATGGTCGCTGGAGCACCAACGGGTAAACGATGGCCCTCTCGTTTGTAGCTGATCTCCTCAACGAGACCAGCCGGACTGATTACCCGCTGGATCACCATGTATGACCCGACTGGTTCATACTGGAACTGCCACGACCCTTCTTGAGGAAGTTTGAGCTCTGTCAGCCTGTCTTCTCGTTGACTCAGGCTGATGATGTTCAATTCTGGGGTGTTGGGATATCGAATGATGTCCACCTGGAACGCCGAATAAGAGATCTCAAGTAGAGTCTCCGATCCCTCCTTGATCTTTGAGAGACGCGGAGTTTCGCCGTAACTTGTCCACTCAAGCTTCAATGACCGGCCGTTGGCAGCATAAATCTCAACGGGGACAGTGATGTTGAATAGGTTATTTTCGTTGGTCATGATCTCAATTTCGCCGGACTTGTGAACAACACGGTAGTCATTGTCCCTTCTTGTGAAGAGGAAACTTTTGAGCTTTTGATCTCTGACACTGAAAGTGCTTTCCGTCTCTGTGACCTGATAGTGTTCACCGGTGGCTAAGGACAATGTCTTTGAGTGACGGTGCTGGTATGTCGATAGATTGAAGAGCCAGCCTTGCCCTAGCCCAATACTTTTGGTACTCAAGGGGTCATGGTAGAGAGAAAGATCGAATTTTGGACAGTTTCGAGCTTTGGAAGGTGCTTGATATAGAGAGAGGGAGCAGCTGTATTGACCAGTGCGCGGATCAACACTATGTTGCACTGGATTTCCAAAGTTGAAGGCCTGGGAGTATAGACTCGACTCTGGAGATGACATGATGGATACGGAAGGAGGTAATCTGAAAAAATGATGAAATGAGAAGTTGGAGGAATTGTATCAAGTGTGAGCTAAGGTGGTGAGCTCGTGTCTTAATGATACTCTTTGTTCATTGACGATTCTTTTACATATTTATACATGACAGCACTTCCCCTTCTGATGGTACACCCATTAAAGCCAATCAGTCTTCTCGGGTTCTAGAGAAACCCCAATTCAACCGATGATCGAGAACCTACTTCTCATCGACCGGCGCTTTCATTCCGCGGGCACAGAGAAATGTACGTGACCCACAGATGAAGCTGACAGGTCATTAAAGTTCATTATTGACGTGGGATCCTCCCGACTACTGGCGGGCCGCCTATCAATCGACATGTCTTCCAAATGATCGACGCTGTTACAACAAAAAAGCGGAGAGGACATAGCCAACGAGAGCACTTCCACAACTTCCGAGCATATGCAGCAAAGTGCGGGTCGGCGGCAGGCACGAGACGACAGGGGCGGTGCCATGACACAGAGCCTATGAGGTGTGACACGGCACGGGGAGACTACTTGGTTGAGATTAGCTTACCTTTAAATGGTTTATTAGCTTTGGACTGAGGCGTAGCTGAACAGCTCGCTTAGATCAAGCTCGACGCAGCGTTCCAGAGTTGACATGCCTTTAGTGATAGTCCTAAGCGTGAAGAGTAAGCATGTCCACCCAAACTTTAGGATTAGGGATAACATATTGCAGACACTTGAACTGAATATGTGATTGATTCGGAAATAGGTTAGGATCGTCCCTGTTGAATGCCGGAAACTCGACGTTCCGTCGTATTCGGGGCTGGGCAGCGACAGGAAGCCCGCATTCCATACTCGAATGAGGCCAGCCACGATAGTTCCGTTAGCTGAATCTGCAAGTAGAAGCTTGTATGCAGTAATACTGACCAAAAAGGAAGCTGGTAAAGATCCGGACCAGTGCAAGCCGAAGGCTGACCTACCAATGGAGTAAACTGCAGGGCACAAGACCTCCCGGTGATGACAAGTTGGCTTTACTTTAGAGACTAGCTTGCATGAGACCCCTCAGCGGAACTGACAAACGACGCGCGTCTTCGACGGATGTTGCTTCACCCATCATATCCTAGCGAAGATGAGGCCCGCGAGGATCTGCAGAAAGATTGCTTGTTGAAACTTCAGACTCGGGTTTCTTCACAGCTGACCTATTATGTAGACCATCAATGATGTAATTGACACGACATAATTGGCATCTGAGGATTTGGAATTAAGTGTGACTTGTAAATCTTGTTTGGTCAAGGCCTCTGATTGGATATGATAGACACAGGTTTCTGCTGTACGAGGACATTCCTCGCTTTTGTTCCGGGATTGAGACAGACCAGAGCTAAAATCTCGGTCAAGAACCGTCGATCATGATCTGCGGAGAGATAAAGTAGTCATGATGTAAGATGAAGAGCGCGTAGACCGGGGTCAACTGTAGAGCATGCTCCGAGATGGGGTTGGTCTGATACTCTGAGCGTCGTCATGACCTTGCACAGCTAAGTCTGGTAGTAGTAGAGGGACTAGTCCGAACAACAAGTCACAGCTTGGCCACCTGTGATAGGAAAGTCTATATAAGTCCCTCGTGTCAAGGACGAAGATACAAAACTGACCAACGATTACTTTCACAACCATTATTGTACCTCTATTTTGACATATTGTCCTCAATTCATTCTCCTTAAAATCTGCCCATCCCAACTTTCCAAAATGGTTTCCTGGGAAGTTAGAAGCATTTCCATTCGGGCCGTTACGGCAGACCAGACCACAGAGACTCTCTACGCGAATGGTCTCATGCAAGTTCCCGTTCATATCTTGATTTTTGCCAACGTCAAGGGCAAAACGCAAGAACGGTACCACTTGAAACCTCATGAGCTGAAGTTGGTCAAGTTGGTTGATTTTGACGACAACACCAAAGACCTGTCGGAAGGTTGGACCTACTCAGATCAGGAGAATTATTACTACCATTCCATCACTGCCTCGTTGTCGGCGGATGATTCCACGGGGGCGGCTTCCACAGCTCAGAGACCTCCATACGATAACAACCCCGACGTGAAATGCCTCTGGGTTTCGTCAACCAAGGTTGAAAAAAGGGAAATTGCAGCTTCCATCACACCACCAGGGGAGAAACCATCCAGCACCAACAAGGATTCAAATCACTCCCGTGTCATTCTCACCGGCAAGATCCCCATAAAATACACCACAGACGACATCACGATTAAGAAGGAGGAGGTAACCAACGGAACCTACCAGTTAGAGTGGACTGGACAGTTTGGCCTGATCTGGCATGATTCATGGAATTCGTGGTGGCAAACGAACCATTATGTCTCTCTCGTTGGCGGTATGCCCCTTAAGAAAGTGGAACTGCATGATTACAACAAAACTGGCCATCAGAAAAATCCGGAGGCTGATGGATTGGCCAACACTTTTGCGTACTGGGCGAGCGATAATTGCAACATGCGCATATACTATATCTGGGACTATGAGCCCGAATCGGATAAGGACGTCGGTATCTACCGAGACGTATGGGCCTGGGTCAAAGGGGTGGAAGTCCCACGAAAGGCACATGCGGAAAAGACGATTCGTGTCAATCAGAAACCGAACGCATTGTGCATGACGGTCATGTACTTCTCCTGTGCGGATTCAGTATGGGGGCCCCAGTGGTACTACAAGGATTGTGGCTTTACGATCTATGATGCTTTCGGCAATACTGGACGTTTCAAGGTAGACTTTCGGCTCAATACGGTTCTTGTCGGGGACGAGAATATTGCTTAGATAGCAACCTGTGGGTATTATAGGAGTCGTGGAGGAGTGTGTCCTTGATATTAAATATAGGCCTCCTTACCATAGCTATAGCCAATTGCTCAGGTATGTTAAACAACGTACAAGACTAAAAGCCCCTTAATCTGTTGTCTTTCTGTTTAATCACATGTTACATTTGAATAATGAGGCAAATATTTTCCTTGCTCTTTAGATCATATGTCAGGTCTTAATCGTTCTACAAAGGTCTACACAGCGACATAAAGTTCGTTGTAGCGTCGAGACTATGGCATTGCCGCCTAATGCGATACCATTCCGAAATAAAGATTACCATCTGAGCCGATTCGTTTACCTTTTCAACTACTACTGTAGGCATTGAGTTAATACATGGTCATGCTTTGCAACCTATGCTCTAACGAGGGCCTCTTTCTTTGTTGCCGCTTCTTTGATTTTACTTGGCAGGCAGCGAGGTCATGGAGAGTGAATCTATCAGGGCACCACGTGAGGCCCGTCCACGCCGCGAGATGGCTTAGAATCGGCAGGGGGTGATCAAGTCCCTTATTAGGCACTGGAAAGTTCCGGGTCAAAGGCCTGGGCACCCATTTTCAACATATGGTTCATCCAAACGCCTTGTTCGCAGTTCTTGGTCTGTGTCTAACTTCGTCCTTTATTACATGCCCTTGATTTCTTTTTTTTTTTTTTCAATACCCAAGCATCAATTATCTCCCTTTGCATTTAATTCTCCTCGTCTTAAGAACCGTTTTGTTGCCGTCCTAGTTACGCAATGCCAATTTCTTTCCCGCTGGACGGAACCCGTACCCGATAACTCTCTAGCAATTGATTTTCGGTTCCTCCTCCGTGAGTCTCCCACACCACAAGGTCTTCATCGACACAGATCGCCCATATACGCACTACATCACTCTATCCGATTACCACCTGCTAGTTAAACATATCACTCTCGATCTACAAGCTTTTGGTCTCACGCCCCGTCAAAGCATCATCATATATTCTGGAAACAACGTGTTCTTTCCCTGTCTTTCTGGGCCTTCTCATGGCCGGTGGCGCCTTCACTAGCGCAAATATCGGCTTCGGCACAGGAGAGTTGGTGCATCAACTGAAAGACAACGGCACCGTATTTGTGATTGCCGCTGAGAGCAGCCTCCACATGGTGATGGAGGCAGCAAAGGTAGCAGGACTACCATCGAACCATGTCTTCGTCTTCGAGTCGACGACTCTAAGATCAGGCTAGCCTGAAAATCCAGCCCCAGCAAGCACCCGTCACTGGACGGGGTTTGTCTCTCCAAGGTCAAAAGTTGATAACTTTAGCTGGATTGAGCCTTCCAACACATGCCCGGCAGCATGATGCCTCAACTACTCCTCGAGCACAACGGGTCTGCCCAAGAGCGTTGAGATCTCGCACTAAATTGTGTCGCCAACATTGCCAGAGTCGTCAAAGCCTCATAGTTACTGCAAGACTATGAAATCTCTGTCCAGCGTTACAAGAGTCTTCCGTCCTATATACCATGCATACACACAGACAATCTTCATTGCCAAGCAGGGGATCCCGACGCACATCATGCCGACATTCGACTTTATCAAGGTCCTCGCCCACATCCAATGCTCCCGCATCACTCCTCTGACAACTATGCCCCCTATTCTCATTGCGATAAATAAAATAAAAATCATCGCAAGACCAAAACCTCAGTAGCCTTGAGAAGGTTGATTGTGGCGCGGCGCCCCTCGCTGCGGAGGTGCAAGCCGAAACAGAGCAGCTGCTGAACAAACCTGGTTTGTTTGTCAGACAAGGGTGAGGAATGGCAGAGGCAACATGCTCGGCCTTGGCGTGGGATCCAACTAGTCGGGAACTCGAGAGCTCCGTTGGTGAGCTGCTGGCGAACTGCAGCGCCAGACCAGTTGACGGTACAGGAAAGGAAGTGTTAGAGGGTACGGTAGCAGACGTTGCTGTTGTTTGTGTTAAGATCCATAGCGAGGGGCCTCCCAGAGCATACATGACGCTCTCATCCAGCTATAGTAAGTCCAAGGAAGTAATCACAAAGGGATTACAGAGCAGAGTCGCCGGGTATAAGAGACTGAAGGGCAGTGTTGTTTCACTATATAATCCCTAGGAACTTGATGAGTATAAGACTGGGATATCTTTCATCATACGGCCAACTGCCTCTTAACCTAGGAAAATACTATGTCACGTTCTTCGTGAGTAGGGAAGGCAAGGCAAGAGGTCACTAATTGGAACACATTTATATCAAAGTCATCATGAGACGTAATACTACACTCTACATGCTCTACTTATACATTCTATAAAATCTATAATAATCATCTTTATGTATCAAGTAGGGTTCCTCCTGTTATCTTACCATACTATAGAAGTCTATATAGATTAGACCGTTAGATTTAAATAAAACATACCTAGCGGTTACAGTGCCTTAGGATAGGTCCTGTGTACGACGCTATGATTCGCCCAACAGGAGAACAAAACTCATCCTAGTCAGAGGCACCATAATGACCTAGAGGTTGGAAAGGCGTGATATAAAGTTGTTCTAGCCGTAAGATTTTGTATTGGGCTGCTTTGCTTATAGAGAGCCTTATTCATTGTACTAGTATTCTACCTATATAATTTCAATAACAAGGAACAAAATCTTCTTCATCATCTTTTGCTCCTTATCGTCTTTTTGGCGGTCTTTCTCTGCTTTACCCATCTCTTTCTCATACTCCCTGGAAGCCTTTTCGCGCTTCTTCTCTATGCGTTGGAGGTCCCTGTCCATATGGCGACCATTCTTGCTTCTCAATTTGGTTTCCTCTTCTGCCAACCCTGATAGTTCCTTTTCGTATTCTCCGCGTGACTTCCGACTATCCTTCGTCCATGCCTCGTGCATCTTCTGACGATCTTTCCTCATCTTCTTCTCTTCTTTTTTCCGCTGACCTTCGCTGGCCGCTGCGTGCATCCTGCTAAAGGGGTTCTCTTGCCTGCTGACTTCGGGTAAAGACTGAATTCGGAGAGATGAGATCCAGGGCTCCAGTGATGTGACTCGCCGCTGTTGCGCACTTAATGAATGTAGATCATCTGCATTCTCAAGTGGACCAAGAATCGGCGACCGATCGTTTATTTTGCCTCTCTCATCCAAGATGGGAATTCCAGCAAGCTTTGCCACCTCATCAAGCTTCACAATGCGTGCTCGCAGACGCCGAGGGCCGAATATGTCGTAGTTGGCTTGTCGCAGAAGCGCCTCGACTCGGCCCTTGGACATAGCCACAGTGGTTACCGTGGCTGCCACATTCAAAACTCCACCGACCACCTGCGCTGTGTGTAGGGGAACCATTCCAGCGATATTTCCAGCCAGACCTATGGCCTGTACTGGAGGACTTGCAACGGCTACTCGATTGAGGTGATCGATGAATTTGAGGAACAACTCGCAAGACAGGTCGAATCTACCCAAGGCAGGTGGATATGCTCGGAGGAAGGGGGAGCCTAGCTTGGAAGTCGTAGCTGGGATGGCGATAAGTTTTTCCAAATCGGCGGAACCAACATTGATCAAGGGTCTTGGTATGGACATGGCGGCGTCTGGATTTGGTACCGCTGCATACGCATACGGTGGAGGAGAGTCCATTTGACGGCCAGGATGGTGTGGTTCCCAGCCCTCGTTGATATGTTCAACAGGATGATGGCCCTGGTACGCATTGCCTTGGGGAACCTTTCCACTGGAAGCCGTAGAATAAGACATGCTGGCGGTCGAGATATTGGCAGATCCCAAACGCAACTGATGTTCTAGAGACTGGTAGGGATTCGTGTATTGACGAGGAGAAGACGTTGCAGAGTGAGATGCGGCCGTCATGGCTGCTGCGCTGTGCTCCTGCATAGTAATTTTAGAGAAAAGTGGCCAAAAGTAGGCGTTAATGGGCTGTTTCTAGGTCTGGGGCGTCGAAGCAGGGAATCGGCCGTATGCTCAAAATACTAGATGCTATTACGCGACATTTCAGGCCACTTATATACGTTTGCTGGAGGCATCCACGGTGTGCATGAAGAAGCCCAGACGTGAAGTCTAGACAGTAACCTCGCGCTCCATTACGGGATTGAGACTAGTGTATTAAATTGGACGATTCCGAAGCATTCACTCAAAGAGATAAGGCGATCTTTTCTGTCACGGTATGTGATTCGCCAACCTTGAGCCGCTTCGCCTTTTTGGGAATCCCAATGCGAGGTCCAGCACTGGTGGCTTTCCTCCATCCTCAGCCCCTTCGCCAGCCCCCGATGAGTGGAGAAGGCTAACAATCTGAGCTGCATTGATCCTGGCAGATCGACAGAATGCTGATCAGTTCGGGTAACCGGCATCAGGTATCTCAGTTACGTCATCATTCAAAGATCCTCACAGTTGGTTCCCTCGCAATCCACTCGATGTACTCTGTTCAACCTGAACTCCATTTTGTCTATCATGCTGACAATATGACACTTCTCAAACCTGGCACCCCAGTACGTGGACGTCGCAGCAAAGGCTGTGGGACCTGTCGGCAGCGCAAGGTCAAGTGTGGTACGGCGTCTCCATCCGGTAGCCGATGGGTTCATCCCAGCTGACATTCCTCCCTGCGTCTCCCTTTAGACGAGAGACGCCCGACTTGTGACAGATGTAGGAACGGTTTCTACAAATGCTTGGGGTATCAGGAATCTCGCGTCTTTATCAATCTCGGCCCGGGGTCGCATTCGCCCCCTGCAGCTGATGCCACCAAGTCTGATGCCGCTTCGTCCTCCTCCCTAGTCACAGCCACAGGGCTGAACGGCCCCACGGACATATCCAGGACTCGCTGCATCGGTTGTGCTATTCCCTCGACGCTGTCTCTTGCCGCATTCAAGAATGACATGGTCATCTCCCATCTAATGGTCAAACTGTCCATAAGCTCCCCCGAAAACTCCCCTCAGAGCGATACTACCACCATGTCAGCCGTCCTCTGCAATCCCGACAACAGTCCGGCAGCTTACGCGTCCGGACTCAGTGTTGCCGAAGCTTTCTTTGGTCGATTGTATCAAATTGACGACATGGTGGAGCATTCTGCACAACTCTATGGCCATGCCCTGCGCCAGCTGCGAGAGGAGTTGCAGGGCACCAATCAATCTGCAGATAGGTCCTTCGCAAACCTCTGGGGCTGTCTATTCCTTGCCATCTATGAAATGGTCTCCAACTCCAGCCCTACCAGCTGGCTAGAGCATTCTCGTGGGGTGTCGACTCTTGTGAGTTAACATCCTGCTCCTCCGATCCGTTGCATCGCTAACTGCGCTTTCAGACACAAATGGCTGGCCCGCATTCTTTCCAAACCCGGTCAGCGAGACAGATGCTAGAGATTAACCGATCTTTCATTGTGGGCGTCTTCCATAGTCGGCCCAATTATAGTCTACGGCTAATCATCTATTGTCTAGGTGACAGGAGCAATTGCGCGCAGAAAACGTTCTTTTTTGGAACACAGTGTCTGGAAAACGGTCCCATGGCTCCTAGAGCCCCATACCAAATCAATCGGGTCCATGTTGCAGGATGTACTCTGCGACATCCCTGGCTTGATGGAAGACGCCGACTCTGTGAAGTCAGCCGTCTGCCAACAACAGCGAAGCGTTGATCACCAAAGAGATACTTTGAGGTGTAAAATATCAGGCATCCATCGCCTGGTTGATCATCTGCGGTGGAAGTGGGAAGAAGAAAATCCCCTCGTCTGTTGGGAAGCGAAGCCCAATAAAGAGACGACAGTATCTCTGGATAAGGAAGGAAAATTCCTGTTTCCAACTGTTCTTTACTTCCTGCGACAGGATTTGGCCGTGGAAGCAATCCAATTCAGCGTTATAAGGTTGCTGTTACACTCAATATCGGATACCGCAGGTCTCTCGATGAGTTTTGCATCACAACCCCATGCTACTCAAATGCCCACTGGTCCATTTTCGAATCCTCTTCTTTTACCAGGCCAAGGATGTCGAGAAGGTCATGCGTTAGATATATGTCGAGCGGTGGACTACCTGGTAGTGGGCGAACATGACTCTCATGGTGCATTAATCTTGATTTTCCCGCTTCGGGTGGCGTTTGGTCAGTTAGAGCACCGCCCGAATGTCCGTTTATGGCTACTGGGCCTCTTTACGAAGATTTCAACTACCAAAGGGTTTCAGATAGGCGAACACGCCTTGAAATTCTCTCCGGAGACTATTAAGCATTCTGGTCAGTACTAGATGTACCATTACAAGTGTCTTCTTAATAAATAATTATAGCAGTAGACAAAATGAGATGAGACAATTTGACTGGATAAGAAGCTTATGTCCAAAGGTGTTAAGCACTAGGTAGGCTTATGGTTTATTTACTGCCTAGGAATATATACTAAGTCGTTCAATACAACATGTTAATATTTACTAGGCATGAATTTGCAGCTACCTATACGATGAGCTAACCTAGGTGTTCGTCGCTCGTGATAGTAGCATCTGCAATCTTTACGGCAAGCTTAGACTATAAGCGCCTGAGAAGTAACAACGAAAATGTGCCGTTGTCAATACGTTGCAGACCTTCAGCTCTAATGTCGCGAACAATACTGTCAATAATAGCCACTGGGTTGTCAATTATACCCATGATGCAAGTAACAGCGGCATGCGAAACGATCACGAGCAAGACTACGACAACATATAGGATATCCTCATTTGGCTCATGCGCTTTTCTGGTATAGTATTTATCTTGTTAGATTGAATAGAATTCAGATTTATGATGACAATATGGCTTTTGACGTTTAATACTAATTGTACGGCATCCCGAGATGCGATATATTGAGCAATTCGTCATCGATGTTCAGGAAAATGTATCATAAGTACACAGGGTTCACATCTTCGTGAAATGCTTCTGGTGCAAAGAAGGTTAAACTAAATACCTTGGTCTCTTTGTGTCTGAGTCTCATAACTGAGCTAGAGAGCTTTATAGATGCATCTTTCTTTTCATAAACCTGGTTCTTTCAGGCCCTGGCATACAAAGAAGTCGCTGCTCGGCCAGTCCTTGGGAAGCTGAAAGGTAACGCTTCCATTCATAATTAACTCTGGGGATGAGGTTGAGTGCAGCTATTGCCATCATGGAATTTCTCATATTTTATAGACAGCAGGACCTCTTGCGAGATAAAGCAGGTGTGACGCAGGGGCGCACGCCTCGTCTACGCCGCTTGTACGTGCTTGGTTCCCTTACGTTCAGGTTGCCTTTCTCCTCCCGCTCCTCAACCGAAGCCACTGGGAGTCTAGACTCAGCGGATCCTTGGGGACTCAGTCTACTTAATGGAGGGCTGTCCACCCACTGTTTTCTTGAAGCCCAGCTGCACTCTCACACCATGCTTTCACTCGTTCTTTTCACACTGGTACAACATAGAACTACTTCAGCCATGAGACAACCATTGCCGTAACTGTCACTATTGGCTTCCTCCAGCTCAATCTGGCCAGCGAGTCCAGGGTATTCAACGCAGCCATGGGAGACGTTCCCAATCGCGGCTTAGGCCAGCAGGCCGATAGCTCTCTCAATACAATGCTGCAATTACTTCCCAAGATGCGCCGGCTATTCCACCTGTATCTATAACGCCCACCGCCATTTCCGGGGGAGAAAACATCAAATTCAGGACCTAAACAGCTGCCAACGAAGACCCGCATTGTCACCCTCAGATCCTTGGCCCGTTCATTAAAGATGACACAATTACGCAAAATGTCCTCGACGACCCAAACATCATCCTGACCAAGGCCAATCAGGGACAGAATACCGCCAGAAATATGACTGTTACGGTTCTATTAGCGACGACAGCTTCAGAGCTTGGCGGGGGTACAAGCAACATTGGCTATTTCGTCAGGGCTGACTCTGGGTTCCACGCTGCTTCTCCCGCCGAACAGAGCGGCAACGCAAACGCAGCCAGTGTAATGACCCAATACTGAATTTCAAAAGTGCTCACTACCATTGATCTCGAGTCTCACAAGACCCTAGACATGCTAGACAAGCCTAAGCCCGTCTCCCCTGGTGGGATTGGCTCGAGGGATGTCGTCCCTAAGTTCATTGTGGATCGTGACGTTTCGTCAGCCAAGACAGTCAGTCACCTTCGAACATACACAGACTCAGTACTCGCAGAGTGTGGCGCTCAACTTCAAAGACCTTAGCTGGCCACATGTTACAGTTGCGACTCTTGCACCCACGGCCCCTTCCGCTCTCGTCTATGGTCGATTATTAGTCGACCGACACTCAAAAACGACTTTGCGTCTCCGACTCTGTCTCTCATTTCGAAAGGAAAGTCATAGAAGCGGGTGCTCCATATTTCATGCCAGCCAAGACTTGGGCCTACACCCCTGAATCACTACTAGGTTACGTACATTGTGCCTGTTACTCAATAAATGCGGGAATATAAGGGGTTCTCTCAAGGTGGGGTCGGCCCGACAGACTTGGGAACAGGGAGTGTTGATCAATGTGAAGCACTACGCCTCATTGTGAATAGTAAGCGACATCTCTAGTGCCCTGCCAAGAAACCTTAACGGCAAAAAAGAAAACTATGGGAACATTCGGAACATTCGGAACATTCGGAATCTCGAACAAGACCGGATTGCCGGGGCTATACCCATGGCAAACTTTAAGGATCCCTGCCAAGAACTGTTTCCTGATATTAATTAGGATCAGCGTGCGTCATTACCCTTGAAGGTTTACCAGGGTTTGCATGTCTTATGCAACTGCATTGATTCTAGTGTAGCAGATTTGAAGCAGGTCACCTGAAAAGCCTAAAGTAGCAGATGGCACAGCTACTATAGTTTGCTGATCCTTCGAATCCAATTATAATTGATCCATGAACGGAGTATTAATAATCGCTCAATTCCCCGAGTCCTTTACCAAGCTCGTCTTACCAACCGACTCTGTTCGTGTCACGTCTTTCATTAAATCCTTTTTACTATCGTTTGACTCATGACGCTCTTTACTTCATTTTTGGCCTCGGGCGTGGGCCTACTGGGCTTGGTGGGAGTCAACGGCGCTGCCATTAGCAAACCTTCAAGTCTTGTAGCATCTACGTACTTCGCTGGGTTTCATGCCAATCAGGGTTTCCCGGTGTCGGAAATGCCATGGGACAAGTACACTGACGCCAAATATGCGTTTGCGTACGTGCCTATTGATCAGGAAATGGCGGAATCAAACACTTACCTAGTCATAGGGAAACGACCCCTGATGGAAGTCTGGACCTGTCGCTCTCAGAGCCCGACCAGATCCCCATTTTCGTCGACGCTGCTAAGAAAAATGTCATTATTCTCCTTTCTTTTGCTTGGGTCTAAGCTGACTGTACTCTGTAGGGTGTGAAAGCGCTCATTTCCATCGGTGGCTGGACAGGCAGCAGATGGTTCTCTACTAGCTTTGGGTCGGCTCAGAACCGCACAGCCTTCGTCAAGACCTGCCTCTGTCTTGTTAAGGAACACGGTCTGGACGGTCTCGACTTTGAGTAAGATTATACACCGTCGGCATATTGTGCGTATTCTAATGGTGTTTCTTGGCAGCTGGGAGTATCCGAACAGACAGGGCCTCGGCTGCAACGCAATCAATGAGGACGACACTGCCAATTTTCTCTCCTTTCTCCAGGAGCTGCGCGAGGAGCCAGCCGGCAAGGATCTATTCCTCACCGCTGCTGGTTCCCTATTCCCCTGGAACAACGCGTCGGGTATTGCGTCCACGGAACTCGAAGGGTTCGCCAGCGTTCTCGATTACATCATGATTATGGTAGGACGCCGTGAGATTAATTCGTATGGCCCAACTGACATGGCTACAGAACTACGACCTTCACGGCGCGTGGTCTCCAACCGGTGGCCCAAATGCTCCTCTGCACATGGCTTGCGACAAGCGGAACACCCAAGGAGCAGGCGAAGAAGGCATAGACAAGTGGTTAGCCGCCGGTATTCCCTCGTCTCAGGTTGTACTGGGCGTGCCTGCGTATTCCCATGGTTTCTCAGTCAACAAGACCTCGGCCTTTGACGCTAACGGCACGCTCAACGAGTACCCTCCCCAGAACTCGTCGCACCGCTTTCAAGGGAGCAGCTGGGACTCGGACCCGCCTGTGGATAGCTGCGGCAATGCTCAGCCGCCGGGTGGCACGTACCCTTTCTGGAGTTTGATCACCGAGGCCGGATTCCTTGACAAGAGCGGTAATCCCGCTCCTGGTATCTCCCACACTTTCGACGACTGCAGCAAGACGGTACGTGATACTACATTAGCTTTACCTTGTGTGACTAACGGTTCCTTAGCCTATCGTTTACAACGAGACAAGTAGTATTTGGGTTTCATATGACGACGCACGCTCGTTTGCCGAGAAAGGTAAATTCCTTGTCAGCAAGGGACTGGGTGGATTCGCGATGTATGAAGCTGGTGGCGATTACAACAACATCCTCATTGATTCCATTCGCAAGGCCACTGGCTTGAATTGATCATGGCATCGGAAGAGAGTCATAACTGCTGACGCTGGTCGGTGCCTCGGAAAGTACGCGTTCAGACACCGAAACTACCCTAGACAGTCTAGTTCTTCACTTCCATCCAGCAGCCACGGTATGGCCCGTCCTACTGTCGCTGATAATTTCTATAGTCTATTCCACTGTCTCCTATGTGATAAGTGTTCACTTCCCATGTATTACAATTATTCGATAGACGCATTCCATGGCACTCATTATCATGTTTGCTCACTATTTACCACAAAACAGCCACCCCATGGTCAGATAACAGAAATAATTCCAATTTGTCAACGAGTAGCTCAAATCTCTAATTACCAATTCATCCCTAATTTGCAGATTCTAGGAACTAGAGAGAAAGATGCCGCAGGCCTGCCGAATCAGCGTTCTCGGGTGAATCTCAGTCTAGGGGGCTTTTTAATTGCACGGTGCCAATAATGAAGGGGCTTAGCGAGCTACCAGCTGAGTTTCCTCATGTTTGGTAGTCAGACCAGCAAACAAAGATGGGGATATTGACTGTGCGTGTCGTTTTAAATGCTCGAAGATCGCTGTCTAGGTTGAAGCGTTCAACATACACGGGCAACAGATTCCTACTTCGGCTTTCCTACAGTGGCCCATGTCGACTTCCATCTGGGTCTACATAAGAAACCTAAGACTCTGACCAGGGATTGACTGAGGCTGACTCAATCCTACGACTACTTCGTCCGCTGGTTCCACTGCCATTCTTAGGCTGACGGCTTTTGTGTTTCCGTCGACGACGCTGGTGAACCGGTGTAGCATCATGTCGAGCTACTTCCCCTCCAGATACGCGATTTCCAGCTGCAGATACAACATCTGATATGATCCCCTGGTCGCCCAGCCTAGCATCATAAGGAGCACCACCATCGCTGTCTTCGCTGTTCACGTCGACATGTTCATCATCATCTTCGTCATGCTTCTGGCCAGTCCCCAAGACTCTCGGCGCGCATAGCACAGGTGGCTTTTCAGCCATGCCAACTTTTGACATGCTCCAGTCCCACCATCCTTGGGTAGGAGGAACCCATTGTCCAATACCCACGACATAGTGTCTCTGTTCTTCAGGCAAGTTCAGCCAGACAAACTCCGTATTACTGTTAATTCGACCCTCTATAATAAAGTCGCCAATTTCCTCTGGGATCTTGAGCGCTTCAAGGATGAGGATTGGTTGGTATGCCGGGATGATGAGATGTAGTTTTACTGGTCGCCTTTGTCGTCCCTTCTCTTCAGCCCGACGTTCTTTCTCTAGAATGCGTCGTCTAGCTGCTAGCATAAAGACGAAGATGGTGTCAATCTGGTTGGTATATCCGCAGAACCGTGGATTAACTGGGTTCTTCTCCAGCAGGTGATAAAATTTAGGATACCAATCGTCATCCGGATGATAGACGAAAAACAGGTGGTCGCAGGTCGGATCATCAGAGGTCTGCCCAAGTCGTTCTCGAATCATTTCGTACACATACTGGGGAAACTCCTTTTGTGCGATAAGGGCGGTTTGGGCTGCAAGGCTTGTTGAGATGTCTTTTAGCCTGGCGGCTATAAGTTGGAGAACTTGGACGCCCTGGTAGGTCGGGACTATATTCGCGCCGATGCCAACAGCTATTGCTGCCACGTTGAAGTATGTAAATATCTTGGCACTGTCGCAAAGTGACTGGCCCATCACCTGCATTGAAGGAATGAAGTGGTTCAAGCTCTGCGCTGCTGAATTCACATTGTGGACTGCATCTCCAGTTTCGAGAAGATGGTAGCCTGCTTGGATAGTCTTGACAAGTGGCACAGATGTCTCGATGATTTCGGTGACCTTCTTGAGAGCTTTGTCCCGAATGTTCTTGTTGCCGAGTATCCACGAAGATAACTCTTTGACGCTCATGTTGATTTAGATTAAACGCCGAAATAGAGAAAAGAGCATATAAAAAGAGCGTGGTAATTATCGATTGAGAAGCAAAAGGTTCCAAGAGCAGGTAGGAATTTAACATGTGCAAGACACTCTGCTCCGCTTCACCGCCTTTCATGACGTGGCATCCACTCCGTATTTTGGTGCCTAACCATGATGCGTTTGAGGTGGAGAGATGCTGGTCGTGCTGATTGGACCATGGACTTGTTAGCCCCGTTTCTTCCTTTAAACCCTTTAAACCCCTGAGACTAATCTTTCCAGGGAGGGTTGGAGAGCGATTGCTACCTACGGAGTATATCTTACTTATATAACGCGACATAACGTGATTCCTTCATCCACCGCATCTCCATCCTTCCACAGTGTTTGGAACTCGCCGTCCTTGTTTGCCTTGATGCTTACCTCCATTTTCATGCTTTCAATGACTAGCACCAACTCTCCATTCTTCACATTATCTCCGTTCCTTTTCTTGACCGACAGGACTTTGCAAGGCATAGGTGCCTTTATCTCCTCCTGATGCTGCTCGTTTTGTGCTTGGAAGGCAGCGCGGCGACTCTCTGTGTAGGATAACAAGGTGTCCTTTCGGAATCGCACATGACACCCGAGATGTGGAAAGTGACAGAAAACGATCTGCGGTCCAGACTGATTGGACTTGTAAGCAGGGGCCATGCAGTAGGCCCTAATTTTGGATCCTTTCACCGCAGCCTCCAGCAGCGAAACACGCCCGAGAGTTTTCCAGCTGAGGAGTCTTGCCTCGATGGGAGATAAGGTGTGTTTTCGAAGCATATTGCTGACACCATTATATTGCCTGGCCATAACCTTGGCGGCAGGTTCGTCTTTATCACCAGCTTCCTCGCTTGCCTTCACTTCCGGCTCATCAACGGGAATGATGCTAACATTGCCGCCCTGTTCCACCTGCTGGCTGGAAGCTGGTTGCCATACCAAGAGGGTCGACTCAGTACTGTCGCCATCGGAGAAAGTTGACAAGTCGCTAGTAATAGCATCGCAACGGACATTCACCGGGTCATGATGCTGGTTGCGGAATTGAGAACGGATGTTCTGGAAAGGGCGTGGCTCCTTGCTATTCGAGGTCTTGTGGGCGAGAGCCTGTACAAAGATGCTTGGGATGACTGCCAAGTCTCGTGGAAATGGCTTTGCAGCGTGAAGCAGCTCATTGAGATGACTAGGGATGAAGGAGGTATTGTATTCCAAGTCTTGGAAGGCTGGACTCAGCAAGCATCTCTGGAGAAAGAGCTGGTTCGTTTTGATACCAAGGCAGACAGTCTGAGCTACGACGTCTGCCATCTTCTGCACGGCCATGCTTCTCGTTGGAGCCCAAACAACAAGCTTTGCAATCATCGAGTCAAAGTAGATGGACACTGCGTAGTCGTCTTGGACAGCTGTCTCGTAGCGTACGTCCCTTCCGGGCTTGAGGTTTCCTTGCGCTGTAAGCCAAGCTAGGATCTTGCCGTGTTCGGGGAAGAAGTCGCGTTGAGGATCTTCGGCACAGAGTCGACATTCAATGGAATGTCCGACTTGCTTGATGGCCTGAAGGTGTGGGAGTGAGCTGAGATCCCCGCCTGCCGCGACGAAGAGCTGCAGCGCCACCAGATCTGTTCGCGTTACTTCTTCGGTGATGGGGTGTTCGACTTGCAGCCTTGCGTTGACCTCGAGGAAGAAGAACTTGCGAGTCTTGACGTCAAAGACAAACTCGACAGTGCCGGCATTCGCGTAGTTGATAATCTTGGCGACACGGACTGCGACTCGTCCCATCTCACGTCGGATGTCGTCGGACAGAAAGGAGCAAGGACTTTCTTCGATGACCTTTTGATGGCGACGTTGCACCGAGCAATCCCGCTCAAAGAAACTGACCACGTTCCCATGGTTGTCGCCCATGATCTGGACCTCGATGTGCTTGCTGTTCTCGACGTACTTTTCCAAGATGCAGTCGCTGGAGCCAAATGACCGGGCTGCTTCGGATTGGACTCGCTCCAGCTCTTCACGTAGCTGAGATGCTTCCCGGACAATGCGCATGCCCTTTCCACCACCGCCTGCCGACGCCTTGAGCATGACGGGGTAACCTATTGCAGAGGCGGCTCGTTCGAGGTCGTCGACTTGGACGCTGGTTCCGGAAAAGCCGGGTATCAGAGGCACCTCGGGGGCGTTTTCCTCGAGGTATTTCTTCGAGCTTCGTTTGTCGCCCAGAGTTGACATTGCACTTGGGCTCGGTCCGATGAAGATCAGCCCAGCTTCAACGACACGACTGGCAAAGTCGGCATTCTCGCTCAGATATCCATAACCGGGATGAATTGCGTCAACCTCAAGGTCAAGCGCGGTCTGGATGAGGAGCGGGATGTTGAGAAAGGGGTTTATCGTATGATTATTGATGCTTCCCACGTTGATGGCCTCGTCGGCTTCTGTGATGTGTCGTGATCCTTCGTCTCTGTCGCCACAAGTCAGCCTGGTCTCTGACCCATTCTTCTCTCGCTACTCACTCTTGCACATAGATCAAAGCCGTCTGGACGTTCAATTTCTGACATGTTGAAATGATGCGGCATGCAATTTCGCCGCGGTTCGCAATTAAGACTTTTCGGATCACCGGGAGCCCCGTATCTACGTTGAGGGGGGTGGGAGCAACGTAGAGAGGTTGCCGAGGAGGGCACGCCTCGAAATGGGTGGACATGATGGATGTTGTACTTGTGAATGTTCTTTCGATATCAAGTCACACAGATTCAGTCACTTTACAGCATTATGAACTGTGTTCATGAGCATGGGATTCGGCTATTAGTTTGCCTGCGTTGGGCGGTCAGTCTGGATGGCGGTCCGGTTTGTTCTCCACTTCTCCGATCCGCTTACATCCGGACCGAGACGCGGAGAGTTCCGCTGAACCAGCTAGCCTCGGGATTCGGAATGCTCCTGAAATCTGGGAGTTACGAAGTTCGGGAAAAAAGCATGGTGAGGTAGATGAGAACGAAGTTTGCTTTGGTTCACTTCTAGGTAAAAAGTTAAGCTTGGGCAGATGCCGATTGACTTATTAAATCATTGCGCGACGAGCGGACATAACAATCTAGCCGCCTCTCGCCATTACATTTACAAGCGACTCGTCAATGTTGCCTTTGTTCTCGTAGGTTATCATCTTTATACAACGACATGTTCAATCATTACCAAACATGAACAAATGACTATACGCGCTGTCTCTTAGCTAATAAATGAACAAGTATCACTTTCAGTAGAATTATCAATAACCTGTTGTACCCAGTCTACCACTATCTTAACAAAACTGCCGCATCAAATCCTTGCTAAAATTCTTCCTCCTTCCACAACAGTATGTCTCCCGCCCGTAACAACCTCCAAGCACATTCCCAAGACGTCGCGGGTATCTCTCGGGTCAATGACACCATCATCAATGACCAAGCTACTGGTGGAGTAGCTCTCAGCATCCTTCTGAGCCTGAGCCCTAAATTTTGCAGTCTGCTCCTTGTTCTCCTGCGTAGGCGCCGAGAGTCCTTGACCCCCAACCTTTGCAGTCTGGATCTGTTCCATGACACCAACAAGCTGATCGGGCCCCATGACGCTGCATTTCCCAATCGGCCATGTGAAGAGGAAGCGGGGCTTATAGGCCCGGCCACACATGGCGTAGTTCCCTGCGCCGTATGATGAACCGAGAATGATGGATATGTGGGGGACTTGAGAGCAAGATACTGCCGAGACGAGCTGTGCGCCGAGTTTGATGATGCCTGCGTGTTCGGCCTTTGCCCCGACCATGAAGCCGGTGACATTGTGCAAAAAGATAATCGGAGTGGATCTTGTATAGTCAGTACTGCTGCACAGTTGTGGCAATTGGACTTGAAAAATGAGAAGAAGCGTACTGTTGATTGCATAGTCGAATAAACTGGGCTGCCTTGGCTGCCTCGTTGGGATTGATGATGGACACCTGGTTTGCCACGATTCCAACCGGGAACCCTGAGTTGTTAGCGTCTTGAAAGCTGGCTGTGGAACAACTTTGAGATCAATAGACTCACCCATGATATGGCTCCACGCTGTCAAAATGTTGGTGCCGTACTTGGGCTTGAAGATGGAAAGTCTTGAGTTGTCGACAAGTCGCAACACCACTCCCTTCATGTCGAATGACTTTCGAATATCCGGGTTTACCAAGTGCAATATATCCTCAATGGGATACCGTGGGGGTAGAGCATCGGCTGCTTGTAGGAGAGACGAAGAGCTCAATCGAGGCTTCAATGAAGCGACCCAATCACGGGCTTTGTGAATGGCATCAAATCTACCGTATACGTGGTCAGTGGATTGGCGCTAAGAAATGATTTCTCGTACATGGGAGTGGGAATCAATACTCACTCATCTAAAGCAAGCTGATCAGCAAGGCCGGTTTGTTTTGCGTGAACATCAGCGCCGCCCAGGGTTTCGGCGTCGACTATTTCTCCCGTAGCCATTTTGACTAGCGGAGGGCCTCCGAGAAATGCCTGAGCCTGGTTTTGTACAAAGATGGTGTAGTCTGACAGAGCTGGATGATATGCACCTCCAGCGGTGGAGGATCCGAATACGATGGCACAAGAGGGCTTGCCGTGGAGGGTGCGGACAGCTAGATCGTGGAAAAGCTGACCGCCCTTGTGGAAGACACGAAACTGCTGAGGGAGGAATACGCCAGCCTGACCGTTAAGATATGTCGTCAGCAAGTGCCAACGTTTTGATTGCATGGGATTCGGACCGGGTACATACAGATTGAACCAGCGATATAAGAGGGAGGTCGTTCTCAAAAGAAATCTCCATCATGCGATTGACTTTTATCACTTTGATGCCTCAACATTAGCCAAGTCTGCAAGATGGACAAGGATACCAGGTAACGTATCTTACCTGTCATTTCGTTCCATGCACCACCGCTTTGAGTCGGGATATGTGACATCAACAAACAAATCTGTCCACTGGAGATGATATTAACATCGCATGATCGGACGATTCTGGGTACGACTAACCTGACAAGTCCAATACCAGAGATCAAATTCGCGGACGGTGTCGAATTGGGGTTCTCGTAGCCCGCGAAGGGGCAGAGTTCAAGAAACGGGGACTCATTGTCTAATAGCAGTGAAATTCGGTCTCTTGCTGCAAGGTGTATTTGTTAGATACTCTGATCTCAGTTATGGGCCAGGCTGGGAGTGACCAACGAAGTAACTGGCCCCTGCTCTGATGACGAGCGAGTGAAGCATTGGTGCCTTCCCTGCAGACGTCTTGAAGGGATCTTTCGAACCTTTCTAGAACAGGAGTCCATTTGACGCGGTTATCCTTGTATTGCTGCTCCCTCAGATCGACTTGACTTTCTTGGATGGGATACGTGGCGGCCATGATGTGAGAGCAGTCCAGTCAATAGTCGTGTATTCAAGGAGCCGAGTGGTACTGGAATAGAACGACAATCCCGATTAACTTACTTGGTATGGATGGACTCGATATGATTGTGCCAAGTGGGTGCTCTGTATTGATCACTTCTGTCTGCACTTCGGGAACGGTCCGAAGTAGCGCACATGTGGAGTGAACCGACTTATTAGTCTAATAAATCGGCCTCGGACGGAAGTTCCTCGTCGTTAAAAAGAAAAGCACGGCCGCGAGGCTCGGAATACAGAGTACCTCGGCTTTCCTCTAAACTAAGGGATCTTTCTATACTGTCCTTCTTTGCCCCATCTATTCAATGGTACCCAACTCAACAAAAACGGTACAAGAATTGGCGTGGACACTCAGAGCACTCCGGACCGCTGTGGGGCCATTTGTTACCCACTGTTTAGCCCCGACGCCGACGCGAGTCTATCCCGATCTCGGTCCGCCAAGCGTATAGGCTTCTTGGGTTTGGCCATTGAATGATGTTTCTAGGGGTTTATCTGATCGGTGCCATTGGAATTATTGGAGCTTGTCTTGAAGACTTTGACGGTCATTGTACTGTTTCTTCGTCACCCAAATTCCACCATGGATCGTCCAAGCGTCAGGCTCGTTGAAGTCGGTCCTCGAGACGGCTTGCAAAACATCGCCCAGCAAGTACGGACAAACGACAAAATTGAGCTCATTCACAGGCTGGCCTCGACGGGATTAACCACCCTAGAGCTCACGTCTGTTGTTTCCCCCAAGGCTGTTCCACAACTAGCAGACTGCCGAGATGTTTTGAAGAGCAGCACAGTCCAGCAGCTTCTAAAGAACGGCTCGTATCGTCTGCCGGTATTGGTTCCGAATGTCAAGGGCGCAAAGATAGCTGCAGAATGCGGTGTGTCAGAAGTAGCCGTCTTCGTCAGTGCCACCGAGGGGTTCAGCAGGGCAAATATCAACTGCACTGTTGAGGAAGGCATCAGAAGAGCATGCGAGGTTGCACAGATGGCGCAGACTCACAACATGGCCGTTCGCGGGTAAGCTTCTATTTGGCTTCATTATAATTTCGTCACTATTGCTGATCTTGATAACCACAAAGATATGTATCCTGCATCTTTGCCGACCCATTCGATGGACCAACTCCCCCAGAAGCAGTGGCAACAGCCGCCGAGGCGCTCTTAGCAACGGGATGTTACGAGGTCAGCCTAGGCGATACCATCGGCGTAGGGACCCCACAAGATGTTCGCAACCTCGTTAAAGTTCTTTCAGACCGAGGAATCCCTCTCAGCCGTTTGGCGGGCCACTTTCATGACACGTACGGCCAGGCATTGGCCAACGTATGGGAGGCCTACAACTGCGGAATCACAATCTTTGACGGCAGTGTTGCAGGGCTTGGCGGATGCCCCTTTGCCCCGAGAGCCAAGGGAAACGCCTCGACGGAGGATATGGTTTACATGTTTGAGCGGGCAGGAATTGCGACAGGCGTGGATCTGGCCAAACTCGTCGACACAGGAGCTTGGATATCCGCGAAGCTATCCCAGAAGAGCAGCAGTCGCGCAGGAACAGCTCTCGCGAGCAGGAATTCTAAATCCAACGACTCCAGCCAGCAAAGCCGCAGGACTAAGAATCTCAAATGGGCCTTGACACACGAGACGAAAGACTTGGTAGTGCACCGATCTGGCGCCAACCTTCGAATTACGATGAACAGGCCAAGAAATGGCAACGCGCTGACGGTCGCGATGATTGAGGATCTCACCAGGATGTTCGCAGATGCTGGACGCGATTCATCAATCAACCGCGTCGTCGTTACAGGCAACGGCAAGTTCTTTTGCACCGGCATGGACCTCGGCAAAGGCGACACTCAGGTTGGTCGCGACAGTACCGCATCTACGGACGCTCAATATGATCGCCTAACTTCACTTTTGAATGCTATTGATCAATGCCCCAAGACAACTATTGCTTGTCTCAACGGCCCGGCATTCGGCGGCGGCGCCGGAGTAGCCTTTGCTTGCGATCTCCGAATCTGTGCAAGCAGCGCAAAGGTCACACTTAGTGAGGCAAAGCTTGGCCTTTGCCCTGCAACAATTTCCAAGTTCATCATCCGAGAATGGGGTGTGCCATTTGCAAGGGAAGCCATGTTGACAGCAAGGCCTGTGTCGCCTTCGGAATTGAAAGTGAGAGGTATCGTCATGGACACAGCCGACGATACCGAGCAACTTGATATTCTGCTAGAGTCCTTGCTACTCCGTCTTCGTGCAGTTTCTTCTGAAGCCTCCTCCATGTGCAAGAAGCTAGTCGAGGCAGGTTGGGCGTATGGGGGGCAGCATGAACAGGCCGTTGTGATGAAGGGGTTGTTCCAAAAAATGATGGCGCCATCATCGGCGGGGTCTTTTGGTGTGAAGGAATTTCAGGCTGGTCGGCAAGTGAATTGGGATGAGTACCGCGAACCAAAGTCAGTCAGTAAACTGTAGTAAGAGTTGAAGATATGTACATTGTCACTAGTTCTTGCAGATATTGCCAGCTATCTCAATGTTTGGTCATGTGTGCCACCCTAACACTGAGACTTCTTTACTAGACTTAACAGAAAGATCGTGGAGCCTCTTTGGCGGTCTTTGCAAATGGAGAGAAACATGGATAGGTGCTCGTTTTGATCCGGCCTAGGGAGGTTGCAACTGTAGTGTTCCAAGCGTGGCAGATTGTTCTAGCGGGTGGAAGGACAATGAAAACCACGATGAAATTCAGAGCGGCAAAGCTGGGTTACCGTCATATGCATTGTACGAAGGGACGAAAAGATCAATGCCGAGCGAATCCCGGTGACAGACTCGACCGGACCGAACCAGCCCCACTTCCTCGGAGATGAAAAGAACTGGGAGGGCAAGTCAACAAAACACAATCGGGATGTACACCAGATTGTGCAGTCACTGAGCCAGAACATTGTTAAAAGCTGTAGTTTTGGATGAGGTCGTGTGAAATGCTTGTGGGAACGCAATCATAAATGCAGGTGATTCATTTGGGATGCCTACTTTGGGGATTCGAAGTATCCATCACATCATTCTCCATATTACGGAGTAGGCACCTCGGAGACTCGGACCGCTCCCTGCCATGTGGATCATATACTAGTCATCTCAAGGTACAAACGGACAGCATATAACAAAGTGTGTGCATTTTCTACCTGCCAAGTGAAAGAACCGCAACAACGAATATCTTTCTTCACTTAGATACTTCAGCCACATATCACCATGTCTATCGCTCCCTTCGCCGATCCCCTCTGGCTGTCGAGGAAGGTTAGCCCATACTACAACGAATCTCACCGCCATCTACAAGAGGCCGTCCGAGCATACGTCGACAAGGAGATTGCCCCGTTTTGCGACGAGTGGGAGACAAACGGCGTAGTGCCACCAGAGGTCCAGAAACGTCACGCAAAGCTCGGATATGCCGCCGTTGCAGCCTTTCCGCTGGCACGGGACTATCTAAACGGTCAAACACTGCCTGGAAACATCAGTCCACGGGACTGGGATGGCTTTCATGATTTGATAGTCATCGATGAACTCGCCAGGTGCGGATACCTGGGCATTGTGTGGGCGCTGGGATGTGGCAATTCCATTGGGCTACCACCAGTGATTCAGTTTGGTTCTGATGCTCAGAAACGCCAATACCTCCCCGACGCACTCTCTGGAAAGACAAGATTCTGCTTGGCCGTCACCGAGCCAGATGGTGAGTTTCACGTGGGTTCGTATTACAATCGCTACGAGAGGACTAACACTAGTAAGCTGGTTCGGACGTCGCAGGAATCACCACCACGGCGATCAGAAAGGGCTCGAAATATATAGTGAATGGAGCTAAGAAGTGGATTACTAACGGTGTCTTCGCCGACTATTGCACTGCAGCTGTCAGAACCGGAGGTCCTGGAAGTTCCGGCATCTCAGCGTTGATCATTTCTCTCAAGGCTCCTGGTGTCACCTGTAAGAAGATCGAGAACGCTGGTGTCCATGCAAGCGGTGAGCTATCTTCTCGTCTCTTCTTGAATTAGAACCAGAACTGAAAGTTTGTTAGGATCTACCTACATCGAATTTGACGATGTCGAGGTTCCAGTCTCAAGCCTTCTGGGCGAGGAGAACAAGGGATTTCCCATCATAATGAATAGTGAGCCTGCAATCGTCGCCCACCAGGCCTAATTTTACAAGTGCTAACCCCATTTAGACTTCAATCATGAGCGCCTATGGCTTGCTTGCACGGCGTTGAGACTCGGCCGTGTCTGTGTAAAGGACGCATTCAATCACGCCCTGAAAAGAGAGACTTTCGATAAAAAGCTGATCGAAAATCAAGTGATTCGTGCCAAGTTCAGCGCCGTCGGCCGTCGGCTGGATGCGGCTTATGCTTTGATGGAGAACCTCGTTTACGTGTCTGAAGCCACTACAAAGAACAGAGGCGATGCTTATCTCAGCGGGCAATTTGCCAATCTCAAGGTTTTCGCTGGGCAGACGCTTGAATTGGCAAACAGAGAGGCACAGCAGGTTATGGGAGGGATTGGGTACTCTAAGAAAGGCCGAGGGGCTCGAGTCGAGCAGATCAGTCGCGACGTTAGGGTGTTGGTTATAGGAGGTGGAAGTGAAGAGATCTTGGCAAACCTGGCAGTCAAACAGGAGCAGAAGGCAGTCAAGAAACTACTCAGCAGTAAGCTCTAGTTGCCTTAACATAGAGGGAGATGCATACCTGGCTTAGTGCATCTATTATCTGGGATTTGGAGCAATATTCAAGATCATTAATACTGAGATTCGCTACATCGATCCCGGCTACAGGACCATTCCTAATTCCACAGGGTAAGATATGGAGAGAGGGGGGTGGTAATGCCATCGTGAGGCGGTCCGATATCCGTTGGAGCTACGGAACTTTTCGCCGCATCTCCTCTCCACTCAGCACTTTGCGGAACAGCAACTCTTGCCGAGCTAACAGTTTTAGTGAAGACAAATACTCAAGAGTGTCACGTAGTTTCTAAACTTGGAATAGTGCTGCTATTTACTTTGTACTAAAATTATGAGTGGTATTTCTTGATACGTCGTGTCCCATGGCTCGTCTCAAAGCGTGTTTTGCTGCAAGTAATTATGGAAGTTTCAGAAGAAAGGGTGATCACTATAGCTGTGATTTGCTTTTCTTACTCACAGTTACCTTATCGATTTAAATCCGGTGTGCTCCTTGCATTCCAAACCCGCCCTCCATTTGTGCCTCCTCTCCTTCGTATCTTCCATAACGCAGGTAACCTTTAGGTAGACAGCATAACTCCAGCACAAGCCTCCGTTGTATCTTACTGGACATTCCTGGCCTTGACGACGGTGGACAAGTCCCCAATGGGAAGCTGAAACGGAAACTGCATAATTGCGAGCATGACAGAGACAAGAATGTACCACCCAGCAGCGCAGGTCACCAGCAAAATCGCACCAGCTCCCTGTGAAATATTAGCCTATGTCTAAACCGAAAGCTGGGGCCAGATAAATCATACCACAAACAGCTTGCGCGCGGTTTCTGTCGTCCCCGTAAAGTCGGCTGCTTGCACCCAGAACGCTGCAGTCAGAAGAGCAAGTGCCGGGATTATACTCAAGAACATGATGGCGAAAACAACATTTGTTCGAAGTGAGCAAATAAAAAAGACAATGGCGAGTAAAGCCATAGCCAAAAGCCAAAAGCCTGAATATGGAAGTAGTCAGCAGCGAGTCTTTCGTCAAAGCACAAAGCAACTGCACTAACCTAAGCTTGCGTTGAAACCTCCCGTTGCCAATCCTTCTGCTGTGGATGTGGCATCTGGTGGAGCATAAAATGCATATGCTCCGAAGCTCGGGTTAAGAATTCCTCCCAAGGAGAACCAGAAGCAGCCAAAGGTGCAGAAAACGATGGACGGGAAGCTGTTCCCGATAACCCATTCAAGGATTCCACCCAAGAACATTAAAAGGCCTCCCATGAAGAAGTATACAGGGCTAGACATATGTGCGTCAGTATCATACAACCTATATGGAATTAGATGTGACAAACATGGTTGCGGCTCCGAGACCACCAGCACCCCTCCAACCCATCAGGTCGCAAGAGAGTGGCGTCAGGCATACCAGGAACCCAATCAAAGCACTAAGTGAGATGTAGTCAGTCAACTGCTGCATTGTTACTTGCTGTCTAGGACGCATCGCTCTTACAGGGGAGTTGGATTGCCGAACGTCTCTCTCAATTCGCCCTTCGCCTTGGTTTGCGGCGAAAGGTAAAGTTTCTCGAACAGTTCTGCACTGATGGTAACACTTCCCGAGGAAATGGTCTCCTTCAGCGCATTAGTGCGGCCCTTTTCAAGGTCAGAGTGATCCGGCGTGTGGATAGATTCGACCTCGGCCATGGTGAAAGTGTGGTTTGGGGTAATGGAGTAAAGTAGAGAAAGGGGCAATTGCTCAATCATGCAGATTCATCGCATCTTTAATTTGAGACGAGGTAATGCTTTATAGGGCTGTCGCGGTGGTTGTGAGAAGAAGAATCAAAGACGTATCCTCAGCTTGACTGACTCTCAATCCGGGTATTACATACCCGGCGATCAATGAGGCGTCGGTCGGACCGTAACACGGCTGCAGTTGGCGTGCCATGGTCTTATCTACAACGCAGCTATGCCTTCCGAGAGATAGGCTTTAGATTGTTATGCTGCTCAATACTAAACACGGCTAAGATTGTGCTGGGGCGACATATCTATGATGCGGAGGGCAGTCTTGAGCGGTCCGAGATTTAGCGCGCGGGGAGGTTGCCGTGAAGTACTCGGTGATACCTAGGCTTACAACTGAACTGGCCGGAAACATGGGCCATATTGAGTGTAAGCTAGGCCTCTCTCCCTTGCGCCGATTCCGTGCCGGGTTACTCACGTCCAGGGCTAACTCACATCTAACTGTTCATCTTATGGTCTTGTGTACCTTCATCCAAAAAGCCATGTCACCATTTATCAGACTCTGACCCTACTGCTCAAGGTTAAGGGTATTGTTAATAGTATTGTACAGTATGTACCCCGGAGTAGTGGCCCTCTACATACATCCAGCAACCGCCAACAAGTCACCTTCCAACTTGACGAGTTAATCACTTCAAAGCATCGACCCAATATTAGAAATAGAAATACCCGTAGCCGTCTGCCCATTTTCGCCAAAGGTGGAGACTCCATAGCAGTCCTCAGTTGTGCCATATTCCATCTCCAAGTCCAGCGTTTCGGTGTTACAATTGTCTGATGCCTGGGACTCCAAGAGTGTCTCTATTGCGCCGAGACTGTTACACATTTTGTCATAGTTGACCATGGACCAGAACGTCGCCTCTAGTTGCGGGTCGATGTCATCCATCGTCTGAGGGTCCAGAGATCGGGCAAGAGCCGAGCCCTGCGCGTCAAACAAGAGTAACTGAAAATGCTAAGGGTGAAAAGCTGACGTTAGATGACGGTATAGGAAGAAGATGAAGTCACTGAAAATACTCAATACATACCATTTTTGATGCATGCTCCCATGTCTGACCCATCCTTTCCAACGTGTTCAGCGCTTGTTGGCTGCCCGTGATCAACTTTGTGTCAGCCTCCTTGCCCATCACCCGGTCAGCACAAATGCTCAACGATAGAATGCTGCCGGCTACAGCAACCGAGTACGCATAAAAGGAAGACTGCACATGGCATCCTGCAACAGCCGCCGTATCCAACAGGTCTACGAGTTTGCAAGCATGATCGAGGGAAGTCTGGACGGTCTGGGCCCAGAAATTTGGTGGCATCCGACACTTGAGCTTCTGAAGCCGCAGTCGGAGTAGAAACGGATGGTTGAGGAGACAGTGACACAAATGGAACATGTTGCGAGCGAAGATAACCCATCCAACTGTGCCATGGTCAAGATCGCCATCTGGCAGCCTATTTCGAGAAACGATGTCGTTAACGGGGCAATTTTCAGACTGCAGGTGATGCTCGACTAAGAGGAAGTTCGAGTTGAGAGAAGCAAACTTGGATTGCGAATCCCAAGGCATGATCTCGTCCATGTCTCGTTGATGGAGGACATAACGAACGCATCGGCCTAAGGCCGACGCGGCTAGGATCGTAAGAGAGAAAGTTCCGCATGGAGGTCCTAGTTCCGTGTTCCACTTCAGCAGCTTGTGTAATGTTGGTGTGTCTGCTACAGCGCCGTCACGAAATATCTGTTGGTTGCATGGGAGATGGACGTGACAATCGTCGTCGGATATGGCGGGTGGGCGGCCTTGTCCGCATGATACCAGTTTGTCCAGCAAATAGACAGACCAAAAGGACCTTCTTCGCTCTTCTTGTTCAACGATAGGTAGGTCACTGTTGGGCTCCTTCATAAGCTGTAAGTCTTGGGAAATACGAACAGCCAGGCCAATCTTGAGCCAGCCTGAACTAGTGCGACCAGCTACTTTCAGTTAGATGGAGGAAGAAAGGAGGTTCACACAATGCTGCTTGAGAACTAACCTGTGAAGTCTATAATTGCAAGCATATTTGTTGCCTGAGCCACGTAAAGATTGAGACAGTTCTCAGCTGTCATATGGTCGCTAAGAATAGACAACCAGGCTTCTCGGGCGTAAGCTTCCGTGGCTTCATGGATGGAGCCTTGAAACATTTCGACGTCCGAGAAACGGAGCGCGGATGCTAGTACCGCAAATACGATGCACTTGGGTAGCAATCCATAGGCTAATCTATCCCGGAAGCTTTGCTCGTGGAAATATGAATACGGTTGATTGTGCACATGGAGGAAGAAAGAGTCGACGAGGGATTGCATCACAGAATGACGAGGGAGTGTATTAAAGCGCCTACAGTTTCGATTAGAACGACAGTCAAATGGTTGAAAGCACTTGAGCTAGAACATACAATGTATTTGGTGTTCTGGATATTGACTCTGTTTCCGATGAAGTTCGAGGCTGGGAGGAAGGAGAATCGGTAATCAATTCGTTGAAGAATGCTTCTTGGTCATTGAAGGCGATCGAAGACGGGTCCGGAGAAGGCGTTTCCTGTGATAAACTCGGCCTAGAAACGCATTTGTCAGACCCGCACAGTTGAATAAGGTAGTAAACAAGGGAGCCAAACCCAGGATTTGACAATCCTTTGCCACTCAGCCGGGCAAGGTGCGACTCGATTGTTTTAATCCTGCTCAACAGCTCTGGCTTTCCCGAATGTTAGCACAGACTGGGTATATCTGGTGGACGTCTAGTCTAGAGACCGCTCACATTGTTCACACCCGTAGTAGATAGGAGCGACGGAGCTCCAGCAGCAATTTGCCGGTTATTCGTAGCGGAGGACGATGTGTTGGCGGCCGTGACAGAATATGGCTCGTATTGGCAAACGCGATCGACCCTGCGGCAACTCATACATTTCGGTCGGTCGCCAGAACACTTTGTCTTCCGATTCCTGTTGCGCGGTCAGTCATCTTCGGATTCCACACATCTTGGCTGGGACAGTGGAGATGCCGCATACCGACAATTGGTACAGGCCTGACGAATGCGGCGGATGCTGCCAGGTAACGAGTTCGTGCTCGGCCGTCGTTCGCGAGGTTGCCATGGTGAAGCATGAGACTCTGCATCGCCTATATTTCCTTGGTTTGACATCTGCTCGAGAGAATTGGTTGGAATCATGATGTGATGATACTCCTTTTTCTGGAGGGCCGAAGATGTGAGATTGGATAAAGTTGCCAGGAGAGATCGGGTATTTGATATCCGGAGGTGGAGACACGGACACGCGGGGTAGTCTAGCACCCATATCTTTAGCGCGTCAGCAAGTAATCCCCTTCGTCATTGGCTATCATATTTCCAGAATGGGGGTCTAAGTCAGGGGATCATGAGTCGCAATACCGAGCATAGTCCGGGGAAGCTAGGGACAATGAAGGATGTGCAGAGGAGTCGAGGAAGCTAAGATCTTTCCCCGGTTTAATACGGGGAGGCGAACTGTGACGTAGTCCAACCTTCACAAAGACTGATTGATATTTGTTGTGGCATTCAGTTAGATGATATACGCCCACGTGCTCAGTGGCTGAAGCTCTAAAGCTTCGCCAGTGGCATTCCTCGCTTCTTCTTAACCAACGAATTCCCCAAAGCACGAACCAGGTGCTTCTGATACTTCCCGCTTCCTGTTTTCGGGATATCCTGACCGACATCTGCCTCTCCGATCCAAAAGATGTGCTTTGGTTCTTTGTGTCGACCCAATTTCTGCTTCACCCACTTGCGGACCTCATCGTCCGATGGCCTAGTAGATCCGTTGTTGGCTTGCTTCAGGAAACATGCCACAGCCTCACCGTATTTGTGGTCTTCAAGGCCGACCACGCAGCACTCGCTAACAGCAGGATTCTCCAATAGTCGATCCTCAATCTCACCTGGCGAGATGTTCTCGCCTCCTAAACCGAGCACCATGTCAGTTTCTTCAATACGATTAGCCATGGAGGCGTACGTACCACGGATGATCAGATCTTTGACCCTGCCAGTGATGTGTCCGTATCCCTCCGAGTCAATGAATCCTTCATCGCCTGTATGCATCCATGTTGTTCCGTTCTCGTCTTGCTTCATTGCTTCTCGCGTCTTCGCCTCGTCGTTCCAGTAGCCTTTTTGGAGCGCAAAGCCAGAAGTACAAATCTCTCCCCGTGCACCGATTGGGACGACTTTGCCATCTCCATCCACAATCTTTGCCCCGGTGTGTGGCAGAACCTTCCCGATGGAACTGAACATCTTTTCTTCGCTGTCATTAAGCGCAGTGATGAACGTCACGGGGCTCGTTTCTGTCATGCCATACGCAATGAGCATTGAATGAATATTCATGCGTTTTCTGAGGCTCTCCATGAGGGAAGGGGGCACTGGCGAGCCGGCTGCTAACCCTGTTCGAACAGTCGTGATCGGATGAGACTTTTCCGTAAGTTCATCGAGCTCGGCTATAAACATCGTTGGCACCCCAAGAAGGGCTGTAGCTTTTTCGCTGATTACAGCATCGAGGACTCTTTTGGCGTTGAAGGTGTCAGATGGGAAGACAATAGAGCTTCCGTGGCAGAATGAGGCGAGGAACCCCATGACTAGTCCAAAGCAATGAAACAAGGGTGGTGGGCAGCAGACAACGTCTTCTTCCGTCAATCGCATCGCCTTGCCAACGAAGTTCGCATTGTTTAACAGATTTCTATTTTGCCCGGTGAGTACAATGGCAAAGACATTGATTGAGTCGTAAGTTCAAACCTGTGTGTGAGAGAAGCTGCTTTTGGCAGACCAGTAGTTCCTGATAAACCTAGTAAGCTCAGTCTTGACGTAAGATTCCGAATAACGCTGCATCATTACCTGAAGTAAATTGAAGATTTAGAACATCCAAATTGGATACTCTCTTTTCTGCCGTCCTCAGAGCCATCTCATCGGCGGCAGACAATGAACCACCAAAGAATTGTGAGTAGGAGTAAACTGTTTTACCACTCGGTGGGACATCGGATTCCTCTAATATGACAAGAGTCTGGAGCCCTGTCTCTGGTTGGTTGTTGGGGAGTACCTTGCTGATATGCTCCGAAAGTGATCGCGGTCCAATCGCCCGCGCGATTACCAGTATTTTACATTCTCTCATTGTTAGCTTCGCGATGAATCCAGGTGCGTAACGATGGGGATACACCTACTAACTCGAAGAAGAGCTTGCTGGAGCTCTACCGGGGAGAACATGCTGTTCATGACCACAACAGGACAACCGAGACGTGCGCCACCGAGAAACGTCTCTATATACTCATGCCGGTTCCCAGCCATAATCGCAATGCAGTCTCCGCGTTGTAACCCGGCAGCTAGCAACGTACCAGCTACTAGTCGGCTCCGTTCTGCCAATTTTCGGTATGATAACCGGATCGACTGCCATGGGAACACGACCGCATCGCGCCCTCCGTATCTAACTGCGTTCTGCTCGATCAAGGTACCAAGAGCTATTTCCAGTAATGGTGGCGTCTTGGGGCCGAAAATAATAGAAGGTCGTTGTTGGACTTCGTTCGGAGGGAGATCTAGGGTAGCTTGGCCGGACGCCGGTGGGATCTTCATAGTGAACGATGCCTGCAATCAGGAGCAGCGGGAAAGGACGTGATTATTAAAAGCCAAGAGAAGCCAAGTTAGAGAAATACGGTGCTGCGTATGGCAGGTTCGGGGCTCACAAAAGCTTTAATCTTAGTTCAATCTAAGATTTCTTCATTGGTTACACCTGTTACTAGACAGCCCCGGGTCACCATCGGTCCGCCCAGTCTCTCGTCGCCATCGCTAATTTACTCGTTAATAGGGCTATCATAACCACTGCAGAAGTCTTGTCCATTTTCTTGAGCACTGATCCTGGTTTACTTTGCTTGTTCTTTGGCTTCTCCCTCAAAGCCCACCGAATTTCCTCTTTCGGCTAGTTTTCAACGGTCCGAGTCTCGGACCGAGCAAGGACCCACACTTGTCCGGCCCCGAGCCGTGTTGCTTACCGTGCAGTCCGAAATCTGTCCGAGGATATTGTGTGGAGTTGATTGCAAGGGCGCATGTAACAGGTTCCCGAGTAAAGACTGGGCCTTTTATATTAATTTAATCTGACTCATAGCTGCATGTAACAGGTTATTCCAGTGAATCCCACATCCAGCTAATCTTCCGACCGCTCAATGCAGAGTAACAAAAGTAAAGTTCCAGAACAGCCCACCCAAATACCATGCTCAGACATTTATCCCATGGAGACAGACGTGGATCTGAATATGGTGGCTGCGGTTGTTGAGTGTAATAAAGGTACATTGTGTAAGGACCATGCCCCGATCGTTCAGATCCGCCATCGGAGGCTCTGAGGCTCTGAAATTCGTCCCAAACTCTTGGGCGACTTAAGTCTGATAGTTTGGACTGCGTTGCCAACCGCATGGTATTGACGTACGTGAGCTACTGTACTCCCGCTGCCTGGTATCTGGCCAGGATGTCATGGTCAAGGATGCTGTCGTTCTTCCGAAGGCGATTTAATCTACCTGCCTTTGCTGGAGGAACCTAACATCACTTGGAGGTAGGCCGGTTCAAGCCATTTAAAATTTTGGATTGTACTCCAGACTCCACGAGGAGAAGATTGAAAGATAATAACTATGGCGTGGTACACAACCATCAGAATTAAAATGGGGAAGAACCAAATCGAGCTTTGAGAAAGGAATCCGTTGAGAGATAGTCGCATAAATCCATAGAGAGGATATTTACCCAGGTGACAACGAAGATGTCTCATCTTCTGCTCTCTCTCTCGACTCTGATAACATGGCAAGCCTGTTCGACCTCAACCTGGAGATGCATCGACCAGAATGGTCACGACTCAAAGTAGAGCCGAAGATTACCAGTAATGAGAAGGCACGGCAATAAGGGGCTAAATCACAATAAGGGGCTAATAGATCTTGCTTCTCGGGCACAGGATCTCAAAAAACATCAGGGCAAAAGCGAGCGTGGGGCCGCCCTCCGAAGGCAGTGGTTCACAAGAAAGCACCTTTGAGGAAGGGCCAAGGTGCTCAGTGATTACGGACTGCAGATGGAAAAGCCATGGATGAGGTGAAATGATTTTTTCCTCAAATTACGTGCAGTGGTAAGGTTTGTTGATATCTTTGAGTAGACCTCGCCGACAAATTTTCCAAGCTAGGCTTTGTCGATAGTGTCAGCTGGCAGCTTTTCTACTAACACCTGATAAAAATATTCCTACGCTATTACCATCCATTGGACGTAATATGATCTTGCATAAACACTTTAACGAGAAATAACAACTGGTTAGGCCTTGAATTGCCTCCAGTAGACGAACAGTCCTGTTTATTCAAACATCTGGCGTGAGGCTAAACCCCGCACGAATCTTACGTCACAATATCATCAACGATGCTGAATACTATCAGCAGTCAATCGTTGGACTGGGAGATGCACTCGATTTTACTTCTGTTCATTACCCCGCGTCTTTCGATTTCAAGATTTCCGATGAGCATCACGTCGAGTCATGGCAGATTCCTCTGCTCTTGTATCATCGGATGGACCAGGTCCATCATGGCCACCTTTTGATGGCGGCAGTCCTTCTGCAATAGAAGGATTTCTCCTCCGCTTCCTCACAGACCCCCAGGCAATGCAGATCAGTCGACAGTTCCAGTCTTCCTTGCATCGAAACAGGCAGGTTATGTGGACTGGCAACATTCGCGCCAAGGCACAGAAATGGGCCGATCGGAGAGGGATGCGAACATTGTCGACAGCAATGGGGCCGCTTGCGAACGGTGACAGTCCACAATGCGTCCAACTGGCTCAGAAAAAAAAGAGCCGATCTAAGTACATGAGAGGTGCCTCGGCTCTTTTTGCGTGGCACATTACTGCCGACGACGTTGTCACAATCCTCTGTCCGCCGCCTCCGTACCGACTTAACCCGGGAGGAGGAACGAACATGCAGCTAGTTGAGCTCCCAATACTGACTGGAATCGTGGGGGGCCATGCTGTGTCCCGAATCGAGGCTATTCACCCCATGGTCCAAGGTGCTGAGGACTTCAGATACCAGCTCTGGCCGGTTGATGAGGTACATGTTTGGTTAGATACATTTGGTAAGGTGGCTATAGGGAGGACGGTTTGGCTACAGCGATCAAGATCATCCCAGGTTAAGCAGATCGAAATGTTTCTACGATCAATGCTCAGAGGTCCCAAGGAAGACGCATTGTACCACGCCATATTGCCCAACGATGGCTCAGCCACTGCACCGATAGTTACAAAGACATTGGAAGTAGGTCGGCCATGGATATGGTCCATACAGCTGCACACTTACTGACACCTAAGCAGAGCCGCCAACGAGAGGTGGCGCTACAAGCTACAATTCAGCCAAAGGGCACCCATCTTACCACCACTCTGCCTAAGTTGAGCAAGGAGTCCAAGGGCACGGGTGTGGACTGCGGTGCACCGTCAGCTTCTCAACCTAAGGCCCCCAAGAAAAAGAAAAAGAAGAACAAGGGCAGTGTTTCATCTTTGGGGGGATCGACGACAGTAAAGGAATCCCTAAAGAAGACCAGTGGCAGAGAAATCACCAAGACTACCGCCTCGGCAGTAGCTAGTGCAGCCATGAACAACCCAGGAAACAACACTACCACCCCTCCAAGCACGACCAAGAAAGCCGGGAAGATCAAGGCAGCTGAGGAAAGCGAGAAGAGCAAGAGGAACAAGAGTAATGTTGTACCTTTGGAGGGATCAATCACAGTACTGGAGTCCCTCGAGAAGGCAAGTAGCAGGGAAATCATGAAGACTACCCCCGTGACAGTAGCTAGTGCATCCACGAGCAACCCGGAAACTAATAACACTACAACTCCAAGCGAGGCCAACAAGGCCAAGAAGACTAAAGAAGCTATGGAGAGCAAGAAGGAAAAGAAGAAAAAGAAGAAAGCGAAGGGCAAGCGAACTCGATTACGTCAGGGATCGTGGATGCTGGCTATTCGCAAGGCTGGACAGTCGGCTTGTTGTTGCATCGTTTGTAAGGACAAACGCCCTTTTCCATCCACAACACCGCCCCCCATTTTGGATTCAAAGCCCAAGACAAATGCCTTTTTGACATTTACTATGCAAACGTTGCGCGCACAGGACACAGTGAAAGCTTCAAGCCATCTGATCGGGTTGTCAGCGGAGTGCAGTCCAGCTGAGCTTTGCACACGGTCAGTACAGGCTTCTTCGTTCGTTACCCTAACAGCTAGCTGCCTTGCACTCAAGAGATCGCAGTGTGAGGGACAGTGAAGTATCGGGCGCAGTGTCTTGGAAGCTTGGTTCGTGTGTTTTCGGCCGTAATGGCTAATGCGCATCGAATGTTAATAATATTAAACCTAAATTGAACATGATAATAAGTTTCTTGCTGTATGATTTCCTAGATTGTTCTTTGATCATAGCGTGATTTGGTCCAAAAACACAGACTATTAATCCTAAGCACGCCCAGCTATCGTTGGAATCCTCGCGATGGAGACTCCAATGTGAAACCAGGTTTCTCTAGGCAAGCTAGGTGTGATGTAGCGATTAAGATTATTTATGTGATTTATATACAAAGCAAGTATATCTTATAGCCTAATTATAGCCGACACATTCTGCCGTTAGCCGCTACACTCCAGGCCTCACTGCCAACTCCTTTCAAGACGTAGAAGAGGTTGCTAGGATCCCACTTCAACTTGATTGCGAGCAGCTTGGCATAGTTGTCGCCATAGAAGACCTTCTGCCAGTTCGGTTGACGGAAGTCGGCCTCGTTCATGTATGATCCGCTGCCGGGAGTGACGGCTTCAATCTGGGGCATGAACTCGTTCGTCATTCGCTTCTGGGCGGCCTCCATGTCTGACCACGGTGCTTCAGAGTCCCAATTAGTGATGAGCTGCATCTGCATAATGGTGTTCCTCCAGGCAGGGAGCACGGAATTAGGGGGTGAGCCCTTGGCCTTGCTGTACTTCGCAACGCTGCCAGCGGCGAGAATCCCATTGGAGGTGAGGTTGTTCATGACCTCCTGGAGGCCTTTGTTGTTGTTCTCGATGACGGATCTGGGGATCAGACGTCCACCGAATTGGTACCGCGCAACCTCGAAACTTCCTTGAGGCAGAGGTCCCAGGTAACGATCGTAATGATCCCGGTACGAGAGCTCGCTATAAGCGACGGGCAACGTAATGCCAATATCCTTGACGGCCGCAACAAACGGCGCCAGGACAACGTCACGGACATATGCAGCAGTAGAGTTCCACACAGTCAGAGGCTTCACGGCGAGCAACTGCTGGTTGGTGTAGAAGACAACCATCGCGCCCTTGTCCGTCATGGCAGGAAGCAGCTCGTAGAACTTGGACACGACAGCTTGGAACTTCTCTGGCGTAGTCGTAGGCGCAAGAAGCTGGAATGCCGCACCGCCTACAGTCTCAGACTTGTAGGCGCGGACTGTCATGCTGACAACAACACCAAAGGTTCCGCCGCCGCCACCACTGAGCGCCCAATACAGATCGGAATTCTGGCTGGGCGACGCAACGACTGTGCGGCCATCTGCGGTGATGACTTGGAACGCGAGGGTCTGGTCAGCAGCGAGGCCGAACTGTGTGCTCAAGGGTGAATGACCACCTCCTTGCGTGAAGCCGCCCGCGAGACCGACCGTCGCACATTCGCCGCTTACGACGGTGAGACCCTTCGCATGCGCGGCCTCCACGACTTCATACCCGATGACACCAGCACCGACGGTGACAGCAGGGCCCTTGTAGTAATCATCAGACCAGTCGCTGAAGTTGATAGTCTTGAGATGTTGTGTCCAGATAGCGAGTGCGCCAGCACCTGTGGACCGCCCGAGGAAACTGCAAAATAACAAGTTAGCCATGGTCTAGCTGGTACTCAATTGGGCGTTTATAGGAAGACTTACTCATGGCCGGTATTGCGAACAATGACACGGATGCTGTTGTTTCTGGCAAATTTCAGGGCTGCAGCAATGTCGGAGTTCGTCCTGACATCAACGGCGTAGCTGACGTAGTTTCCGAGCGTGCAGGGTATCGTTCGATCTGTGAAAGGATCGCAACTTTGGTTTGCAAAGTATGTCTGCATAACCGAGGAAGATGAGGGAATGCTACACCAAGTCAGAGACTGTTCGTGCGGGGAGGCCAAGCTGCTGGGGTCTTACTGAGTCAACGGGTTGTTCCATTCTGCTTGGAGCTCTGCGCAAGCCGCTTCATCGTATGTTGGATCATGGCATGGCGAGCCGATGGGCTTAGTTGCGACCAATCTGCCGCTGACAGTAGAGTTGAGCTGAGCCCACGAGAGCTTGGAGGGCCAGCAAGAATCGCCCGGCAAACAGCGACAGTTTGATAGAGTGATCGCCGACACCCACTGACCAGCGCTTAGGATCGCCAAAAGTAACGAAGAGGTCTTCATCTTGGCGGATGACTTTGAAACGCAAGAAGGAAGGTGTTATTCGTCAGTGAAGTACAACCTCAGTATCGGTCTTCAGCCAGATTTAAGAAGCCAATAACGCAATCCTGGCTTTCCCCTTTTAGCATTTTCTCGGATGCCGAGGCACGTAGCGCAACATGGGTCTCGGGGGATCTGCCAGACAAGCAAATCCTCCGAAGTTCTCGGCACGGTTGGCTTGGCACCTTTGTGTACTATAGTAATAGCTCGACCAAGTGTGCGGACAACTTCCCGAAAATGGACTCTAGGCAAGACAAGTTTCATATTCACAGCCTCGTAAGTGACCCCTTGAGTTTTCAGCTTCCTATCTTGACACATTAGTGTGCCTTGTTCCCGATATAGTCGATGTCCGTGGTTGCATGTACCCCTGCAGGCCCATATATGTTGGTGGCAATCCCGAGTGTCGTCTCCACTCCCCCATGAATTTTTCCCTGCACAGTTAAGGAGCAGATGAAGCTAGTTCTGGCGTTTGTCTGATCCTGGGGTATTGTGCAGTTCTTTTATGGAGCAGCCGGGGAAGATAAGACGGCCCTTTTAGAGTCAATGCTGGCTTGTTGTAGAAGTCATCTGCGTGTCTCAGTGCCATGCCGGCCATAAAGGGACAATGCCCGACATCGCGTCCTCGGCCGATGAACGGTGTGGCGAGCTATCCATAACATAGTTCTTATGCATATGCGGGATTTGACTCAACGGTGTTCCCCAAGACACACTAAAGGTCTTCACTGCGGCGCAGGCGCCCAGGCGGCCGGGTGGCGTCCCAAAGTCAGGGGCAGCCAAGACAAAACACCCGGAACAAGCCACAACGGAAAGGAACCGACCGGACCTTGGTTCTCGATCAAAGAACGGCACCGACCGACACAACGGATGCTACATCAGGCGGATTACACGCTAATACGGCCACGGTTCTGCACGCTTTGGAGGTTGCCACCCTCACCACCGTCTTAGCTACCGTCTTAGTTGCACACAGAAGTGGCGCCGAGGTCAAACTAGGTTTCGGTGTGTTTCCAAGCTGTCAAGTAAATCCCGCCATGAGAGGTTTACAAATTCTCCCCCTTCCCGGGGTTTCTCATTTCCTGCTGGAGGATCGTCATCTGCCCATCATCAATCCCAAGGCCGTACTGCAACCATGCGTCTCCTGTGTCGTCTAGTGCTTTTTTTCTTCCTTCTGGTGTTTTCGGCATCTGTGCAGGCGCAGGGCTCGTCGCCAAGTCTACCTGGATATCCAGACTGCGCAGTAAGTGTCTCTGTCGTGGCCTGTCGGGCCGAGGACTTGACTGTGGGCATGTGACTGACACCTTGGCTCTATCTAGGCGGGATGCATCTTCAACGCTTTTGCAGGAGGGTTATGCGCACCTCAGAACACGACGTGCATTTGCACAAACGAGCAGTTCCAGCTGAACGTTACCGGCTGTGTAGCCGTGAGCTGCACAATACCTGAAGCCTTGAGTACGCCCTCTTCACTCCAATTTATCCGTTCTGCAATCGAAAGACACTAACCACGATGCTCTGTCAGTGACCAGAAACTCCAGCTTGACAAACTGCGGCGCTCCCGTGCGAGACCGTTCAGCGGAATATGTCGTCATCTCCAACGTGATGGCTGCCTGCGCGGGGGCCTTCGTCATAATTCGATTTGGCTACAAGATATTCGTTGCGGGTCTTGATCTTGGCATCGACGACTGGTTCGTCTTAGCAACCCTGGTGTCCTGTATTCCTAGCGCCATCATCACCGTCTATGGCACAACTGCCAATGGCCTTGGTAAGGACATCTGGACGCTCCCCCCTGAAGAAATCACCAAGGTCCTCTCGTTTTTCTATATCATGGCTTGGCTCTATTTTCTGCAAACCACACTTGTCAAGTTATCCATCATCGCCTTCTACATGCGCATCTTCCCCGCGCGAGAAGTTCAGCGGTTGCTTTGGATCACCTTTACCCTCACCAGCCTCTGGGGTACTGCATTTGTCATCACGGCAGTCTTTCAGTGCTGGCCTATTCCGTACTTCTGGAAGCAGTGGGATGGAATGCACGAGGGAAGCTGCGCAAACGTGAATGCCATCTCGTGGTCGAACGCGAGTATGAGCATTGCTTTGGACTTGTGGATTCTCGCTATACCCATGTGGCAATTGAGGAGTCTGAAGCTTCACTGGAAGAAGAAGGCCGGTGTTGCTCTGATGTTTTGCGTTGGCACACTGTAAGTCAACCCTTCCAAACCTATTTCGCTCATTACTGACAGACCTCACAGCGTAACCATCGTGAGCATCCTTCGCCTCCAAGCCCTTGTTCACTTTGGCGTATCCCCCAACAAGACATGGGAGTTCTACAACGTCTCCGTCTGGTCCACCATCGAGATATTGGTGGGAATCATGTGCGCCTGCCTACCCACACTGCGTATGGTTTTAGTCAAGTTGTTCCCTATTATTGGCGGCTCAACACAACGCAGCAGGGGCAACAACTACTACCAGTACGGGAGTGGTGTTCGGTCCAAGACAGCTGGCACTAATGGCCGTACGATCGGTACAGTTACCAGTGAGAGACCAAATTCGGACCTGCAGGCCGAAGGGTCGGGGATTGTGTTCCAGAAAAGTTACGCGGTGCAATACAGTGACAGCGATGAGATAGGTCTCGTGAATATCATAAACTCGAATACGAAGGGGAATATTCGATGATGAGTTATTGAATTTGGCGTTTGGGAGTAATTAGTCATTCTTTAGCTTTCAGCAGGACCGCAGAACTTATACCCATTTTTCATGTCACAGACCAAAACCCGAATTTATTTAATTTTGGGCTCAAATCCTTGAATGGTGAGACCGTTGAACAATAAAATAAGCTCCGATTTAGCGCAGTTATTAAATGACCAATTTTCCTTCTTGAGGTGTATTGCTACGTCCCTGATCATATCGCTCAGACGAATCTGCGCTTATCAATTTTACCCATATAGGGTAGTACACTTAGAACGTTCACCACAGCGTCACCATACGCCATTGACTTCTTATACTGCCATTTAGCTAGTTCCGGCGCTATCTAATAATTTGAGAAGACGGCTGCCACTGAACTGGATACGGCCATTTACTGCCGGAGTTTCGCCTTGAAGCACCACCACTCTTCTATTCTAATCACAGTGCTGAATTGCTTCCTCATTCATTTGTGGAACAACCCGGCTGAGCCACTTTCATGAAGAGTAGAGGGGCACTCAAAAGTTTGCAGAAACTACTGCAATTCTAGAGAATTAGCCCATCAAATTAGTATTAGTTGGTGGGCCCTTAGCAAGATTGGAAACAGTGACATAGCTCCTTGTGATTGAGTAGCACTGGTCTGTCGGCACAAGTTACGGTGACACTAGCTTTGGTAAGATTGAGAAATTAGTGTTTGCACAGCCTTGGTGTGTCACTGGCTCTCTTGTCTCCTTAAAGGCTGTCAGTATTAATGTCAGTAGCTAGGTGTAGTTGCACTGTAACGTGATAAGCGGGTACTTCGGGTGTCGAGAAGAAATCCATCAATAGTAAATGTTTGTCATTGGGAAAGGAGCCTGAGAGTCTAAGTACTTTGTAGGCTTTTCAAAACTCTAGGCTAGCTCCCTATAACAAACACTTTCCATCTCGCAATATTCGCATCAATAAAAAAGCAGAAGTGCGCCAAGTATTCACTTAGCACGAAAGTCTCCGTACCCCGACTACATAAACCGATGCTAGCCTCATCCTCCAACTAAGAGAAACAAACTTGCTTCTTTCACAACTTAGGTGACGAAACCATAGCAGCCAGCGTGGTGTGAAATGTTCAGGAACACTGGCCGCCACCATGATGGGAGTAGAAGCTCGGTTCGGTCGGGAGGCGATGTCCACTCGTCGTCAGGCTTGTTCCCGCAGAGTAACAATTTCATTGTCCCCTTGATTTCTTCGTTCCCATGATCCTGTGGTGGCAGTGGCTATTCACGTTCTCTTGTGTTCATGATGTCACGGGGGCTTCGCGATGACGCCCTCAATTCTCCACAGGGGGTTCTTTAAGAACACTGAAGGCTCGAGTGAGGAATCTATTAAGACTGTAAGTGTGTAGATACTATTTATGTATCGTGCAAGCTCTTCGCGATCCTGTGCATTCTTTGTGGCCACCAAGTCTCTTCCGGAGCTGCTGAGAAGCCAACCCATTCCTGAGCTTGCATAAGAGACACCACTCGCCCTAGCTCCCACTCTCCCATGCCGCCAACCCACCAAACATCATCCAGGACCATGACTAAGACGAGCCAGTGCGCGAAGATGTCCATGGCCAGCTGAGAGGATTTACTGGGCGGCAATGATTCACTATCAACAATCTCCCACGGCACCAGACTGTCGTGGTTAGGCTCAACGGGCATCTGGTTTAAAATCGACTCAACTAAGTCCATAAAGTTCGGCGGAACTCGGTTCAGGAACCCCATAACAGTCCTTCGGACCGGGCTGGATGCGGCTCCGGATGTTATATCGGTCAAGTAGCTCGCCAGCCACGAAGGGACCTCGGAAAGTGAACCAGGTAGTGGGCGCTCATGAGTATATACAGTGTCTTCGAAACTTCTTCGGACGGTGTCTTTTAGAGGGAAAACTGTCGCAAAGACATCACAAAGTATCTCCAGTGATGTAAAGCAAGCCTGAAGTTCTGAGTTGTGCCTGACAGAATGCTGCTGCCACGCATGAGAGTCTTCTGCACTGACTGTTGCCGAGTCATCGACTTCCCCTGCCATCCTGATAGATTGGGCCTTGGCGTAAAGTTTATCGAGGGCAGTGTAAAATGTGGCAGCTACTATTGGGAAGAGTAAACGACTAGTCCCCTCTGGAAGCTCGTCTTCTCGAGAAAGGACATTGCTTCCACTTAGAGCAGATATGTCACGTCGTGGGGTGCCATGCGGCTTTGATGCGGCTGGATTATCCGTCCTTGTACCTAGAAGACTGTTTGGGCTATAACGCAGTCCGAGGTGAGCTGAGTGAGCTGCGCGGATGAGAGAGATCCATTGAGATCCCGTCGGCAGCAGCTCGCTAGGCAACCGCTTATTGCTTAGCGAAGCTATCTTGGCGAGACGTATGCGGACAGAGTGTCTAGCGGAGCCATATATAGCCATGAAAATGGCATTCAATAGGACATATTCGCAGCGGTCCGTGGTAGGGATGGTGGCTTGTATCTGCTGAAGCGAAATCCTGTGGTGCTCGTCTGCAAAGACAAGCAGGTCACAGATCTCGCCCAAATTTTCCAGAGGTGCCGAGGAGTGATTGGTAATTTGGAAGCACTTGGAAACCGCTGCTAGCGCGAGAAGGGAGGCCATAAGAGGCTTGTTGTTGAAAGCTAGGTTGGGAATGCCAACCTCAAGAGCATAGAGATCCTCTTTGTCGGAAGCGGTGATGCGACTAGTATGCGTGATGTAGAAACTCAGAAGTGACAGTTCCATCGCGTTGAGCATCTCGGAAGATTCCGAATGAGGATTCCACTGCTCATCCTTTCTGAAGCTGGGATAATCGGATGGTGATGCAGAGGAGAAAACGTCCGACGCCAACGGTACGTCATCGGAGAGTGTTATCGAACTACTCGAAACGGGAGAAGTAAGGCTCAGGAGATGGGTGTTGGAGGTATTGAATAGAGAGTTCGGCTCCAGGTTTGATTCTCCTGAGGCCTTGAATGCATCTCGACTTTCGGGGTACTGGCAATAATAGTTGCCCGCTATACATCTGGAACAGTGCGGCATAACCTCGTCGCACTAGTTGTAGAGGTCAGAAAGCGCGAGTGAGTATCTAAAATCAAGATCTAACATACCTTCTTTCTTTGCTTTTTGCATCTAACGCAGCCTTTTCTAGACTTTTCATGCGCTCTTCGCGCTCTGAAGTCGGCCTGCAACATATCCGCACTTTGGACCCACGGTCAACGTCAGTGTGGCAGTTTGGTGTTTCGGGACTTGTCGCTGAATATCAATATGCATTGTTTTTTTATCAAAACCAGCTGAATAGAAGGAACCGATTTCAAGACCTCCATCTGTTCGTCCGTCGATTGGTGGTATGGAGATGACCCTTAAATCGGTGCGGCGACACAGCCGATAAAGCTCAGCCCCAAGACTCCGCCCCCAAAATTCGTCATCTTGGCTGAGTACAGATCACCTAGACAATCTCTCTATTGGCCAGTCACGTCTCATCAGAGTGGCTGACGTTAGAAAACCAACCCCTAGCAGCCCCATTTCCCGTGCTCCGCCTGCCGGTATTACAGGGCAAATTTCCCAACTCCAACTCTACCAATCCCCTCAAATTACAGGTGGTGAGCTTCAAGATAGGAAAACATGACTTTGTAACCCGCAGTGGCATTTGCCGACAGAGTTAAGCCATGGCCCGTGGCTGGTTGTTGGTAGGCTGACACGTCGCTTGCAGCAGGGAAGAAAGCCTGCAACGCTTTGAGGTCATACGTATTGTTGCAGTCGCCTCCACAGATTGGGACGTCGTATTCACCAATGAAGAACTGGACACTCTTGTCAGCGCATGCCGTTACATTCTCCCGAGGCTTTTACTCACTTGGACCGGCCCCTTGTACGCTGTCGCCGGATGCGCCAGCGGCAAGCTACCAGAAAGAAGCTCGCCTACTGTGGCCGTCTGCTTTATCGACTCGGCGTAGCGTAACATCTCAGGTTCAAAGGTACCCTTCTGTAGGAAGATGCGCTGGACGTTGCTCTCCGTTGCCTGCACCAGGTAGCCAGACGGGCGGTCACCAAAGCGATGCGCATCATTAGCTGGTGCAAACTCATACCCAAACTCCGGCGTCTGCGTGTCCTCCAAATGGCTGCCTAGGATGAAGCCCGTCAGGATCGCACCGTCACTCAGCTCACCGTAAGACGACAGCATGCCTATGGTGATGATGGATCCGTAAGAATGGCCGACATGGACAATCTTGCTAGGCTTGTACGAGCGGATATTTCTATCCGACTTGATTTGGGAAGACTCAACAAGCTTCCCACTGCGCGCCAACGTCGTCAGCTCCTTGAGCACCTCAACTTCCACAGGCGATTGCACAACAGTATAGGCGTCTGGCTTCGTGGAGTCACCCGTGCCGATTCTGTCGTACGTGAGGATCGAGTATCCTTGGCCAAGAGCTGCATCGACATAGTTGTGCTGCTCTGGGTTCGAGCTGACGTCCCAGTATCTGGAGACTTAGACTTAGCAGTCATGTTCATTGTGCACAATGTCAATGGGCGGGGTCTACCTTTTATCGAATGCAACTCCGTGACTGGCGATCTGCAAGATATTCGATTTATTGCTTGCAGTAGGAACGCACAGCTGGGCCCTGATGGTGAACACCTCGTGGATATCAATGGTGCCGGTGATGGTTGCTTCACCGGTCGGGTGAGACCAAGTATAAGTGTCCCACAACCAGCCCGCGGCGTCAATGTTGCTGTCGATTCTTGACGTTTTGTAGCGAAAATTCGTGGCAGACACATCAACTGGGACTTCCAGCTGAATGCATTGCTTGGATGGCTCACCTGCCGGTACTGCTGACACAGGTGCCAGAAGCAGCACAGCGATGGGTAAGACACTCAGCAAATTCACCATGATGGCTTGTCCTTGTCGAGGCTTGTCGTTGTTGATAGCCGAGGGCAGATTGATAATGCAAGGTGCACCTGGATCGTGATAGCTAAATGAAGTATAGATTGTAGAATTTCTTGATGAGTTGATCTCTAGTTGTGTTGGCGAGTCCTCAGGGTTTTATAACTTAAAAGCCACTTTCCGCTCTACCATGACTTCAAGTGATGTGAGGCTCTTGTCTACGCATCCCGGGTCAGGACAAGGCACATGTCATGTCCGACCTTGCGTATTCGCCTCAATTGTGTAAAGATCGCGTTCGGAAACGTCAGGTGCGACGATTGCCGATCTGGAGCTGGGGGAGCGTATTCGCCTATGCAGGATCCCTGTAAGCCGCCATCTCAGAGCGTATTCACCCCACAAGGCGATCTGACAGAAACTCCATACCTGGCCTGCGAGAATGGAATCCAACCGGGCAGATCAGCGTTTCGATTGAGGAAGTGAAGTGGCTAGACTAGCCCATCTGATCAGCATCTGACAAATACGTCCCAACTGGAACTGAGCGATACTACTGTGAACAATATTGTCAGTTGCGGTAATCGCCGTATGCACAGCCCTGTCGGGTTTCAATAAGATCAATTTGGTAATCCAGCCAAGCTGCCCTGATGCCTAAGGAAAACCCCGTCACAAGATATCCTCTTCCACAACCTTGACCTCGACCTTCATTCCCCAGCCATCCTCCCCTCCGATCCAGTTCTTCTTCTTCCCCACCTTCTCCACTATCTTCACATGGTCTCTCAACGCTTTCTTCAACTTTGCAGGGTCATCCTTCACTTTCTGCACCGAGATGACCAGCCGCACACCTTCCCTCCTCTTCTTGCGCCCCAAGTCCCAAGCCCATTCGGACGAAAGGACGACTCGCGGTTTTCTCTCTTCAATTTCCCCTGCAGGATAGAGGCGGCTGATCAGGTATCCGACCCTGCCAAGGTATGCAGCCCACCAAACTTCCTCTGGCGTGATGACACGACGGAGCGCCTCCATGAACTGAATCTCGCGCGGGGGCAGCTCGCCCATATATCGCGACTCTAGCATGAGGGCAAGTCTGGCTCTGTCCTCGTGCGAAACCCCACGTGTGGACGCGAGGAATCCGGCGCTGGTGCTGTACAGGGCGGCTGTTGAGGCCAGCTCCTTGTCCATCATGGCGTGGGCGTACAAAACATTGGCAAATGCCCGTATTATATGCGGACTAATGGCCTCGGGGAAGCTGCGGTAACCGTCCTTTGAAGGCCCGGGAAACGAGAACATGAGAAGGCCGGATATAGCTTGGACTGACGCGGGCGCCACACGCTGCGTTGTGACTTCGAGCGGGTCCTGTGCTCGGATGCTTGGTTCGAGTTCTCTGAAGAGCAGCCCTTCTCGCACACCTCCTTGACAGAAGTGCGCGATTCGGATTCCATGCGGGATCGCTTGCGATAGCACGTTGATCAGGAACGCAACTGCGGGGACTTGTTGCCTTCGCCGGTCCGACACGCGGAAGACGGAATGGGCAGTCCGGGCAACCTCTTCCATGGCCTTTGTGTTCTCAAATCTCTCTCTCCCAACCGTGTACCCATTGATGATGGATATTGGATGCGGGTGCTCGCTGACCTGGCTGATGTAGAGCAGCAGATAACCCCAGCCTCTGAACCCACCTCCCGAGAGATACAACGGGAATCCGCCTTCCATCTTCGCCTTCATTACCAAGCTCTCGGGAACACCAATTTTCTCGTAAGCATCCTTGAAGTTTTCGATCATCTCCCGGCGTAGCTTTGCCAGTGCTTTGTCTGCCTCGTCCTTCGACTTGCCCTTTGTGACTTTTTCAAGAGTCTTGGTCAACGCAGCAGCCCCGTACGGGAAGCTGATAGACCCCTTGTCGCTTATGCGGACGTTTCCTCCTTGGGATATGATCCAAGTAATCTGGGTGCTGCCACCGCCAAGGTCCATCATGAGGCCTCTGATGTCAGAGAAGCCACTCGCAACCCCCAAAGCGCCGATGCGCCCTTCGTCTTCTTTGTGGAGCATGTCGACGGAGAGTCCGGTCGCTGATTTGACTTGCTTCAGAAATTCTGCAGAGTTGAGGGCAGAGCGCGTCGCTTCAGTGGCGACAATGTGAATACTGGTCTCGGGAACGCCGAGGTCGACACAGACCATTTTGAAACGATTCAGAGCAGCAATGACCTCGTCAATGGTATCTTGGGGGATCGGTATCTTGTCCCCGGTCTCTGGATCAAATTGCGCATCGTAGAGTGATATGTCAACACGATAAACGTGGACTGTTGGGAGAATGCGAGCGAGAGGCGGGGATAGGTCTGTGACAGAGAAGCGGATCCCGTTGCTAGAGTATAGCAGTCAGCCTACAGGTCAAAGGCATCCTCTGTTACACCTAATTGCCATTCCGTCAAGACTTATTCAAGCCACCTCTATGCGGTTAGTGGAAAATAGAGTGTTGCTTACCTTCCCATGTCAACTATACCACGCAAAAACGGGTGCATCGGCGCCTGAGGTTCATTTTGAGGCCTATTAATAGGAAAGTAAGGCGAGCTCGAGTCGTCCACCATGTCAAATTCGGAGTCGGAGGAGCCCATTGCTGCTTTCGAGAAGTTCAGAATAGCTTAGACGGGGTGTTCGTTGTTACCCAAGTAATATGACCACAAATGAAGACAGAAAATGGTTTCATTTTAAATGCTTGCTAGAGTGAAAGAGTGGAATCAGCCTCGTATTTCTAGGGCTTGGGAATTATACGTAAACCACTCCATGACGGTCAGGTAAGAAACTCTATTGCCTGAATCTCTACTTCGTCAGAACGATTGTCACGTAAAGCTGGACCCTTGAATGAGGCAATATGTACGTCATGTGGGGATCAATCATGGCGGTGTTTGCAGAAGGCTTAAGGATAGCGTGGGTTCATGCTACTAGAGCAGGCCGAGTACAGAAAGTGACTTGCTTTAATAAGCTGGAGGTCTGTAGGGTCCTCCTTTATAAGATCATGCATCCCTATAGGGATATAGTTGGTAAAGAAGTAGACCTTGGCCTGAACTATTCTGATGGGTGCGAAAGAAATAGGGTCTATTCTGAAGATCCCTTGAACTCTTGGATTCCGGGACTAAGTCGCGAAACAAGACGCTCTTACTACATGGTACCAAACCTCGACACGGGCGGCACTTCCCATAAGACTGTCGTAAGGGCGCCCAATCACTGTCATGGGAGAGCCACGTCGTATTTTGTGATGCGGCTTCAGTACATCAACACGAAAATGTGGCTGTTGCAAGGTTCACGCTACCGATGCTAATATTGAAAGGCAGTGAAGATGGTCGCAGTAACAGGATATCTTCAGCCTTCACCGGCCCTAGGGTCATGTGAAGAGCGATTGGGGCATGGTAAAGCTCTCGGTACTAGACTACCGTTCTGTTATCTGCGTATGAATCTGTCGAGCTCTGCTTGCACCAGGCGCATATGGCAACACTAGCAGATGGTAACAGAGACCACCTCGCCTAGCTTTTTTCTTCAAGTGCCATCTCGTAGCAAACCAGGATAAGCACATGCGACTCACTCCGGTAATTACTGAGGATAATGAGGATACTGAGGGGTCTCTGGGCGGGGACTGGACAAACGTCATGCCAAGCTGAGCTGACAAAAAGGCTTCAGTCTATTTATCCTCACCGCGTGTCTTTAGCACTGATGTACTTAATGCTTGTCTCATCAGCATGTGAAAATCTAGAGGCAGTTTTTATTACGTTTCAGAGCATCACCGGCCTCAACACAGATCTGGCTCCCCGCTTGTGGCTTGTTTGGCGTACATTACACCTCCATGATCTCGCAGCCCACTAGTGCGCCAGTTCTCCCTCTTAAAACAACGTCCAGGCGGGGTTTCCAGTTAAGCAATCTTGTAATCCTGGTCTAATGGGATGAGTGAGGTTTGAAAAGTATGCCTGTTCGCCCTTTCGATAGCAGATCACAGCCGTACATTATACTCAACGATGAGAAGCCTAATGTCTGACCCACAAAAGTAAAGACCCCTGACCGAATTCACCTCATTCTCATTGGGCAGCAAAAGCAGGCCTGCTTGTGTCACATGCACATTACAGCAGGATGGGAGTCGCCAAGTTGGTAACCAAGAACCAACAAGACACTTGCTCAATCATATAAAATCACTCAAATCCGCGTTCCTCCACTGCAAGACCTTTGTCTTACATCTAGCGACCATGGTTCTCGATGAAAGGAATCCTCCAGCCCAAGCGAGACCTAGTCGGCCTAGCCAGCCAGCGTCTCTAGAACTACTCCCGTCTGAGATCCTGCTTCAAATCGTCATCAACATTTCCGGCCTCGATACGCTCTGGAACCTGCTGAAAGCCTCACCTCACACATTACGACTCTTCAATAGTCATGCTCTCGCCATCACTGAAGGCATACTCTCCGGTCCGAACTCGATACTGCCACCAAAAATCCAACAACTCATTCGTGGACTCATACTTGTGCGCTCCAAGGTCCTTCCATTCGAGAATCTCGATGACTTCCAGGAACGATTCATGCGCCCCATGCTCCCTTTCAGAGTATCACAAGCCACAGAACTCAAGACTCTTGGCCCTGAACTGCTGTCGGCCTCAACCGTGTCAGCGGCGGTACTTCGGTCCGTTGTCGCAACAGCATACCAAGCAAATTCTCTATCGCAAGCATGTTTGGAATCGTGCCTAGCACGGGTGAGAGCCCCGAGCTTTAGGCCGTTACACGCTTTTGATCCTCAACCTCACTACACACATGGTTATCGCAAGACCGGAAAACGTCCTTCAGTCTGGGATATTCCAGCCTGGGATCGCGAGTTCATCGGCACGCCCGTCAAGGTGGTTGATGCAGGGCAACCCACCTGGGTAGAGGAAATGCGAGCCTTGCGCGCCATGTGGCTCATACAACTAACGGGCGAAGTGCAATGTCTGGTTGCAGATGAGCCGGACATGATTGGATGGTCGGATGAAGATATAGACAGATTGAGCAACATGGATCCGGTGGAATTGTTAGAGATACCCCAGCTTCGTTTTCCCCGTCTTTCCGGCGCTGAAGAGGTGAAGACGGCGATGCAATATTTGTTAACAATCGGGGACGCGACGAAAGATGTATACTACCGATTGCCCCGACCGCCTCCAGCCTCAGCGAGTACCAGATGGATAACAGCACTGCCGAAGGAAGAAGAGCACACGATGGTTGTGTGTGGCTTTCGTCGGAACAATGAGTTCTCTCATTTGCCTAAAGGGTCACCTGTTCCGGCGGATGCTGAACCAGCCAAACTTCCAGTACTCACTGACGACTTTCATTGGGGCCAGACTAAAAGCGCTTTGGAGTTACACTCTTTTGGGGCGAGCTTTTTCAGAGAGGTTACACTTAAAGTCGGTGCCCGCCCTGAATCACCCATTATCGGTGTCAAGTTCGACTCTTTCCGTCCGCTAGGTTTCGCCTTCTGGGATCGGCTGAGGATGCATCTCCTCGGTCTAGCTGTTGGTCTACATCCGAGGAAAATTTCACGCGGCTTTTACATCTTTGCATGGGAAAGTATCCTACCCCTGGAAGAGGTTATTAGTCTAAAGGCTGCGCTTCGGGAGGGAAGGCAGGCTGTTTCGGAATAGTGCCTACTGCCTCCCTTTGAAGATTCAAATTCCACTTCACTACTAACTCAGGGCTTAGCTAGTTAGTAAAGGCCAAATTAGTCAATATGTCATGTTTTTAGTGTATTTAACTGCTTGTTCCTCGGTTGGTGCTGAAGTCAGTATTGAAGCTGAGGATATTCAATGTCTCAGGGTTTGATAGTCATGAATTCAGCAGAACGATAACTTGCATTTTCTCTAATAGAATTGTAAATACCTGGTACTGAATAGCCTCAGACCCATCCCCACAAAGTCTAATATCTTAATTCATAATCAAGATACCGATCTATTGCCCCCCCGAGGTCGAAGTAATCATGGACCCCTGGGATGAGAAGACACTGGGTAATATCCGCGTTATAGCCGAGCACATGACATTTAAACAGATCACCTGCAACTTCAGCCCTGTATCCAACCCAGCTTCTTCAACATTATTGTCAGTAACGTCCTTACTCATCTTTCTGGATCAACCTACTCCAAGCATAATTACTAGTACAAAGTCTCAGTCTCTGACAAACGTCATCATGGCAATGTACGGTACAAAGCTCCCATACCAGCACACCGAGGCCGACTTGAAGGACTTTTTCGTGGCTCCTGGATGGGAGCTGGATGAAGTGCAAAAGATTATGGATCGCGCTCGGACTGGCGACTTGGTTGCCTTCTCTGTCCCACCCACAGTCCTCCTTCAGGCCATCGATCCAGCCACGGGCGACTCGCTTCTGCATATAGCCGCTCAGTTGACCTCCCTGGACGCCATTCACAAGATGTTGGGGAGGTTTGGTCGAGGAACGCGTCGCTTCTCCGTATGGGCACATCATGCCCTGCTCGTCCATCAAAATCACAGCGGCGACACAGTGCTTCATGTCGCTGCACGCTCAGGCAACCAGACTCTCTTGACCATGCTCTATCGATATACCATGGGGCACTGGTCGGCTCTCTACCCCGAGGAGATGGTCATGGACGACGGACCGCCAGAGATGATGGTCTACCCCGATGATGTAGAGGATGATGACTCTGCGCCTAGCTTGCTGTTTCTCATCACTGAAAACAATATGGGTCGCAATGCTGCCGCCGAGGCACGCTATGCAGGGAATGATGATCTGGCGCAGTGGTTGGGTGACGTGATGTTGAGACTTGATCGGGACGGGACGCGACGGACAGAAGCCAAGGTGGCCGAGATGATTGCGCTTGTAAGACACCAAAAGTGGCATGACTTGATGGAGGGAAGACTACAACAACAACAACAACAAGAACAAAGGTAACACTTCAGGTTCAGCAGTCAGACCAGGGTCAATTTATTACTTCTCATTGACCTCGATGAAATAAAAAGATGGAGGCCCGAAGACCTTAAGGCTCGTAGACCTGTGCAGCGTGACCCTAATCTTGAGTTGTATAGCCTGTGTGGAACTCTACCTTCCACCCGTTCCCGTCTTCATCGCTACGACTTGTGTAGTCATATGCAACGGCAACTTGTCCAAAAGTCTCCGGGTTTCGATAAGCGTGGTCGAAATCCAAATTTAGCATCTGACTAGTTTCATAAATCTCTCCGTCATCTGGATACGTGTCCGCGTTTCCGTCCACCAGGTGGATCAGCTCGTGAAACAAGTTGATCGACGTCGGGACCATCTCTCTAAGTTCTTGGTCGCCTGCTCCTGGCTCGCCTCGTCCTTTGGGAATCGGGGTTACAGATCTGATCTTGACCACGTTTTTGGCCGTCAATGCAGAGTTCGAGGTTCCAAAAGCCTTCGGGCAGAGGGTGATGGTGCTCTCCGGCGTTTGATGTTGAGTGACCCCCCTGTTGGGGGAAGGACTGCAGTAACCGGCTGTCTTGCCTCCATACGACAAGTCGAAAACGTACGAATTTTGGTGCTTGGCCCAGTACTAGGCGAAATTTACGTGAGCTGAGAACAACGAGGCAAATGTGGGCATCCATGGGGAACTCACTGGGACAACCTTTGGATTCGGGTTATCTTTACTGCGTAACAGGTTCTGTTGGGCCACCTTGACTGCTCTAAACTCCTGGATGTCGTTTATTTTCGCATGGATAGGAAGGCCGTTGTCAGCCGTCGTCAACATCAATAAACCTTTTGTGTCAACCGCAAGATCATCCATGGTTTGCTTTTCCAGCCACGTGTGGTGACAATACAGCCGCGGCGTTTCACTGGACTCATCGTCATCGACTGGGCCGCCATTGATAAGCCAGTCACGAACAGCAGCGAAGCGATCTATTGATGGTAGATGTTGTCAGCATATCTTCTGCCGTCTTTGGTTGTGTCATTCGCCGAGTCTCGATTCCTACCTTTGATTTTGGACAGCTCAGCGTTACCAAGCTTCTCATTTCCGTTTCTGAAGAAGGCGTTCATGAGCCGAGCGGCCTCGGGCTTACTGTCGAAATCTTCGACAACTGCCACTCCAGCCTTTGCTAGTATGAGACATTCATCAAAGATTTCATTCATGATGTCCTTGCCCACATATCCGCATCCACCAGAGCCTCTCTTGGTAGTCAAGTCAACGTTGAAACGATCGCTGATGGAAAGGGCGGCGACGCAGGAACACAAAAGTGCCGGTATGTTCGAAAAATACCATCACGAGACGTATGGTTAGCCTCATGCAACTGCAATCACTAGTTTCTTTGACTCCCTAGCTCGCAATGAGCGACTATTCAGCTCGCTTCCCAGGTGGGTTAACCTCGGAAACCGACCAAACCCGCTCAGCGAGTCCCTTGCCTAAAAGCACTTCTGTATCCCCTATCTAGACTGGCAGACAAGCAAGACGACTCAAGCTTTCCCTCATGTTCTTAGCCCGGCTTCTCTAGTAGCCTCACATCTTCTACACAGCTTAGAACCTTGTCATCTAAGCTAAACAGACCGTCCATATGGTGCTGAGCACGCTTGGTCGACAGCAGGGGAATGCCTGGACGACTTGGGCAACCTTTCTGCTGCTGGCATCCCAATACTGGACACCAGTTTCAAGCGCTGCTACACCGACTTGGCGACGTCTGCAGCCCCGGGCACAGATCGCTGGCGGCCTCGAACTGAGAGTTCTTCCTATAGGAGAGTAAGTAATGTCTTTCTTCTAGTGCCTTGTGGGAAGTGTTGTCTTTGCAATTCAGTCCTTTGATGCTAGGTAGCACACATGATCGCAACCCAAGCTTCCTGGTCCAGACTCACACTACTCACACCTCACTATGCCTTATTTCCCTTATCCTTTTGTCCATGGTAGCCTCCTCGGCATCAACTTTTAAGACCTCTTCTAATAGCAACCTAGTTCTATTACCTGGGGCGCACAGAGCTCAGATGAAAATGGCTACCGTAAACCCCTGTACGAGAAGTTGGATGCTCAGGGAAATAAACTCGACTTTGTCGGAGGCCAGAGCACAGGATCCATGGTCGACATGGACCACGAAGGACACCGGGGTGCCGAGATAGATGACATCAGGATGAGAAGCTTGATTGGCCTCTGGTCAGCCCCCAACATCGTGCTACTCCATGCGGGGACCAACGACATGAAGAACGACGAGAGGGTCTCAGGTGCTCCAGCACGTCTCGAGAGCCTGATCAACGTCATCTTCAAACACAACCCCGACGCCGTCGTCCTCGTGTGTCAAATCATTCCGGCATCATCCAGCAACTATCCTACCACAGTGCCACGAATCAAGACGTTCAATGACGCTATCCCTGCTCTGGTGGCTAAGTATACCGCGGCGGGGAAAAAGGTCATGATGGTCTCGATGAACCAGGCCCTTTCCACGGCCGACTTGGCTGACGGTCTACATCCCAACGATGGCGGATACGTGAAGATGGCGAATGCGTATTACGATGCCATTGTAGCTGCAGACGACAAGGACTGGATCACCAAGGCGGGGAACTCAGAGACGCCGCCAGATAGTACGTCTCCAGAAAACTGCCGATCAACACCCTCTTGGTATAATGTAGGCCAAATAGCTACTGGCGCCCAAGTGTACGCTTCTCCTCTTTTCCTGATCCTCTCAACAAGACACTAACATCTTCTTGCCTTCAGAGCTACTACTGACGGCGAATTCAAGCCCTCGTGGGTGAAAAGGGGTGTTGTGGCTGAAGGTGCCTGCCCCCGAGCTCAGCTTCACTTGATGGATCTCGATGGCGATGGCTTGAAAGACTACGCTTGCGTTGATCCAAAAACGGGAGCAACAACGGTTCACCTCAACATTCCAAACTCGGAAGGCAAAACGTCTGGAAAGTGGAACAAACTAGGCACTGTCGCGAAGGGGGAGAAGGGTCGTAATGGCACAGGGGTCATGTTTGCCGAGTGGGTCACCCACCTCCCTCTCCTGGTCTCTTCAACGTTACTAATTGTAATCAAGTTTGAATGGAGACGGTAGGGCCGACTACATTTATGTTGACCCCGAAACTGGAGACGTTTCTGCATGGATCAACCGACTCGAAAAGGACGGTGCATGGCAGTGGCAGGAGCTTGGCCGCATTGCCGAGGGCGTCGGCGCGACAAATGACACGCTTCAGATGGTGGATATTGACGGTAAGTTTCTTCAACCTCTATCTTTGACTGCGTATCTATCCGGCTCATTGGCAACTAATCATGGGATATAAAAGGTGACGGAAGAGATGATTTCTGCCTCGTTAACCTCAGTAACGGGGAGGTGACAGCTTGGTTAAATACCGGCGCGGATGTCATGCCCGACTATCACAAGCTTGGCGTTATCGCTACTGGAGCCTCTGCAACAAAGGGAGATGTCGTTCGCCTTGGTGACTTTACAGGGGAAGGTAGGGCAGATTACATGATTATCGGGGCCGGTGGCAAGGTAAATGGGCTCGTCAACCGCTTGCAAGAGACAACCATGGTGCCCCGGTGGTTATCAGTTTTTACCCTTGCTGATGGACCAGATGGTGCCAAGCAAGATCAAGTACGCTTGGTAGACATGTCTGGAGACGGCAAGGTCGATTACTTGCTCATCGACGAGAAGACTGGCAAGATTACGCTTTGGGAGAATACTGGTACGGGAGGGAAGTATCAGCCAGGAGAAGGGGTCATTCTATGCGACTGTGAGTCTTATGCCCTCCTTTTGTGGAACGCAAGTACTGACTCGTCATGTGTAGTGGACGGTGACGGCGCAAGCGACTACTTCTGGCTTGATACTGACGGCAGAGGCTGGGGCTACCTGAACAGAGGAAAGGGTACAGACGCGTGGAGTAACCTGGGCATGATTGCCGATGGTGTAGGTCACGAGAGAGAGCAAATTCGGATGGGTGTTTTGACGAGCAGCGGCCGCGCCGACTACATCGTTGTTGACGAGGACACGGGTCAAGCCTCGTGGTGGCAGAACATGGGTCAAGACGGAAACTGGGACTGGACGCCTCGTGGTGTGTTTGCCACTGGCCCTCGGAAGACGATTGAGGATAAGTATGGATGGACGTTTCGAGGCAAGAATGTTCGCTTTGCCGAGTAGGTTGCCCCATTTCGTTGCCAGCCTTTTGACATGAATCCCTTGCCAACTCTTTATATCGACTAACACGAATAGCTTATCCGGCGACGGTCTCGACGACTATCTCTATGTGAATGAGCAAGGGGCCGTTGTCATGTGGAGGAATCTCGGCACCGATCCACCGTCCTGGGGTCTTCCTTATTTGGTAGCTGATGGAGTTGACGTTTTGCCGCAGGAGGTCCAATTCGCTGATACAAACGGCGATGGTCGGTTGGACTACGTCGTCGTGGGACGCGTGACAGGTGTTGCGCGGTCGTGGCACCATCTCGGCTTTCGAAGCGATGGGTCTATTCGATGGAATACGCCCCTGAGTTTCGCAGATGGAACCGGTTCTGTTGGGTCTGCGATTAAAATCACTGATGTAAGTCCATCCTAGTACCCGTAGCTGTGACGTCCTGTGCTAATAACCCGTCCCGTTAGATGACAGGAGACGGGCGCGCCGACTATGTATCGACTGATCCGGACAGTGGGAGGCTGAATCTCTGGAAAAACCGCTGCTGGCCCCTCAGCGACGGTGGAGATCCCGATGACCCCGACAACCCTGATGATCCTGGCGATGGCGATGGTGATGGTGATGGTGATGGCGGCGATGATGGCGACAACGATGGCGACAACGATGGCGACGACGATGATGGCGGTGATGACGATGATGATGATGAAGACGATACCCCCCCGATCGTGACGAATGGACACTGCGGTGGTCCCGACTGCAAGAACGGCCAATGTACCGGTATGTCTAAGTACCTACTTGCCCAAGGCACTTTGATACATGATACATGATACACCATTTGCTGATATACCTGCCTCCTAATCTAGGCATTCTCTGCGTCAGCTTCGGATGCGACGGCAGCGACTGCTCCAACGGCATCTGTATCGGCCCCAACTGCACTCCCTCCGGCTGCATCGGGCCCAACTGCAAGGACGGGAAGTGCACCGGCTCCGGCTGCATAACGAACGGGTGCATCGGTCCCCACTGCGACACCGGCGGCGGCGGAGGCGGCGGAGGAGGCGGAGGCGGCCACCGGTGCATCGGCCTGAGCTGCGTCGCCATTGGCTGCAGTGGCGCGCTTTGCGACTACGATGGGAAATGTACCGGACCGGCCTGTTCTATCCATACATGCTCTGGCTCCAACTGCGTCGATGGCAGCTGCATCGGTGCCGGCTGTGCCCCTGGGAGTGGTGGCAGTCAAGCCGGAGGTGACGACGATGTAAGTACCGCTCTCTATCTCGTTGATGCTACTGGTAGTTTAGGATGGCTAATCAGGACTCAGCCCAGCGATTGTACGACTGTTACTCTACCCACCTGCGGAACCTTTTGCGAGGCGTTGCCCACGACAACTTCGTGCGCGTCCAAGTGCAGTGGTAAGGAGACTTGCCCATCCCCCGAATCGTATTAGTCTAACAAAAACTTGTAGATATCGAAGCGTGCACCACAAACACGGATTGGACGTCGACAGTGACTCCAGCTCCGGCTTTTGCGATAGGCGTAATGGAGATGTGGTCCAGCGTCAGGATCCCAGACCCCGGCCTTCCCGATGCCGCCAGGTCGGCCCTCTCGTCACTCAGCAAGATTGGTGACTTCGACAAGGGGCCGACCTTGACCAAGACATCAACAACGACGAAGAAGACAACGACCGCTGCCACGTCCACGACAACCACGTCATACCCAACCAACACGGCCATCAATGTCGGCGAAGGCTACTGCTACGCGGACCGTTCAGGCTTTCTCGAGTTCACCCTGGAAGAAGCACGGCAGGTAATCAGGTCGTTCTGCTCGTCCAGCTACGTGCTGGACCCGGATAACACCGTCGGCCAAGCCGACGCCCTCGAAGAGGACGGCTACAATGTTGTAGTGTCGGCAAGATGGGCGCCCGACCAAAAGGGATGCGGAACCAAGGAGGCCTTCCCCTTTGCGGATGACGAGCTGAACTTTGACCGCTGTCTGAATGGTTGGAATACCGCTTTTTTCTGCGAGGATCAAGAGGCAGATGTGGAGTCCAGTTACGGAGGAGCATACGTTCTCGATCCGCCAGAAACCGGGGGCTGCATTCTTCTTAGGTTGTATGCGTATGACACGTCCTCTCGCAGGTTCATGGCACGTCTAAGAGGCAGAGACACACCGCCAATACCGCCTGCGATGAACATTACTCACATGGGGGATGAGCCTATCTGGGAGCCTCAAAACAACTCTAACGTTCCTATAACATGGCCTATCTCCAACAGCACGTCATCGTTTGAGCAGCCCAAGCTATTCAGTCCACCGGAGGTTAGGCAGCTTACAAACGGCTCATCGGATGCAGCATGATTTCAAGGCTGCAAAAGTCCAAGATCATCTGCCTAAGGCATGGGTATGGAATTCGTTGGCTCAGTATCTGACGAGTTAATGGGGCTCCGGAAGCTCAGTTGCGATGCCTTCACATAGATCTTTAAAACCACAAGTTTAAGTAGGATACAAGACCCAGATGTTATATTTTTTCGTTTGAAGTGCCGCTTTGTTGTACAATAAATGAGTATGTGTCCGCAATAATTACTTCCAGAAAGGAACGTCTTACTGATTATCTGGTTAATCCTTTCCGCTCTGTAGTGTATAATTGTGCTGTCGACACAACACCCCTACCCGTAGAACCTTTTCATGTCTAGTGGCATCCGGTCTCTCTCATTATCCTCACATAGGCTAACAATAACCAGCTCTTCTCCCGCCTTCACCTTCTGCATTCGGATACAACCAATCTCTCCATTTGCCTAGCGTTTACGAATCGCTCTTCCTAGCTAGAATCCACAAGAAGGTCGCATCATCTGTATCCTCCTCCACCTCTTGCACGACCACCTCCAGCCCAGCCTCTCTCACCTTCTCCATCGTCCCTTCGCTCCCCCAGCCACTCCAAAACATCCAGCCCTTTTCTTCGCCCAACCAGTTCTGCGCCTCCATCCCTGCGGACTCTTCGGCCCCGAAGTTGGCCAGCACCCACCCGCCCGGCTTCAGCCACGCGACGATCTTGCGCAGCATCTCGACTTGCTCAGCGCGCGGCAGGTGGATGATGGAGTAGATGCCGACGATGGCGTCGAAGGTCGCCGGTGGGAAGTCAAGGGCGAGCATGTCACCCTCGAGCAGCGTGAGGCGGCCGTGGGCCGGGCCGGGCGGATCGGGCAGCAGGCTGGCGCGGGCGAGGGCGAGCTGGGCGCTGGAGAGGTCGTTGGCCGTGACGGAGAAGTTGGCGTGAGAGAGCAGCTTCTGGGTGACGGGGACGCCGTAGCCGCAACCGAGCTCGAGCACGGAGACGGGCGTCGATGCGGTAGTGGGCAAGTGGCCAAGTAGCTGGTCCAGATAGCGGAGGCGCGTGGCCGAGTGCGGGATCGTCCATTCGTTGTATTTCGGGGCGATTGCGTCGTAGGACGCTTTCAAGCGGGATTTGAGGTCAGCGGGGGTGTCCATTGCGACGGGATCAGGGCTCTCTGTCTATTTGGTATTTGGTATTTGGTAAAAGTGTTTGTTTCGCAAGAAAAGTGTGCAGGATTCTCAGGATGAATAATTGCTCATCTCTGAAGGTATGATAAACTTAAATACATTCTGTGTTGAATACGAGTTGCCGGGACATTCATCGTTGGTTGAATGTGAGTCACCCGGTGTCAAATGTGAGTCGCAGGCCGCGGACATGTTGTCCAGGTGTCTTCAATCGCAACAAAAACCCGACAACGGCGAGTGAGAGATAGGTCTAGGTATGTAGTGCGAGCTAGCATAGATTACGTGATAGAGCTAAAACATTACGCCTTAGCCTTGAGACTAGCTTGCCTCCCTTCTTCGACAGCGGAACTCTCAGAGCTACATGTCTCTAACAGTAACATCTTCAAAAATTGGGTGTTTTATTCTTTCATAATGAGACTATCAAACCATGGTCACGATTTTGCTGACAACCCGACACTTGTGATGGATGGATTGAGGGGTCACCGCTGAAGCAGCACTAAGGCCGCGGTAATGTCTAGCCTGGAATATTGCCGAGATTTAGTAGCTCAGAAGCAACTACAGGTTGAAGCGAAACAATAACGCTTGTGTAATAGCCCTCGGAACTTTACATTTCATCGCATGTCCCCAAGCTCCTGTACTTAATTACCTTCTACTGCTTAAGTTCCTCGGGAGTTTCGCCAAGCAGTTCTTCCATCGAGCAGCGGCCGTTACAGTAGCGTTCGTTGCCTTATCTCGACCATCTGTTTTCTGTCAAACGCGTCTTGAGTCTAGGGCATTGACACCCAACAGTATTCATATAGATACCGAATTATTAACCTGACTATCCGAACGTCGTAACGTGCTTGCCAATTTTCAGAGTCATCTTCTGGAATTTCTTCCCTTCTCCGCCAGTCCTCGTCAGGGGTGGATATGCTATGAAAGAACGTTCGGTTGCGTGATCCGAAGGACTCTAGGGTAACTGTTCACCGTATATCTCTTCCGTGCAGTAGAGACGGGTGCATTGAAGCTTTTCCAAAATTCCTGAAACAAGACCACAGAAACTTCCGAGTGTCATGTCATTTTGTTCTCCACACTGCCCACTAGTGACCACACCATGAGGCTTTGAATTGGTGGGTTTTCTCAAGCCGAACGAACGGCTAGGATCTTCATAGCCCCACGACTCCATGGGGCGATCTGATGGAACCTCGACCGGGCGTTCGGCAGACAGAGAAAAGGGGTCCATGTGGGTTCATGCAAAATGCAGGACGGCCTAGTGGGACCATATTATACCAAGATCACTAACTGCCGTGGAATGCGCCCAGACGGATAGTGCGTCTTCACTTACCACAGCGAGATGAATCCTATGTGGGTTTTTGATTTCTGGCTCTGAACCTTTCGTCGACATTCCCAGGCATTAGACAGGGAAAAGAGTCAGACTTCTTTCCTGGCAGCTCGTCAACAACTCAGTAATTTCACCGATAAACACCCCACACCCAATGCGTTTCCAGTCATCAGGGGTCAGGAACCAGGTTGCGAAACAAACGCATGAACTCAATGACATGGCAAACAAACCCTGTCTTGACTCCCTACGTCTTTATAAAACTAGTGCAATTCCCGTTGGAACAGAACATTCAGGATTCCTTGTCACTCGTCACATCTTTTGCTTCGCACAGAAAATGCATTCATCAACCAGCTTCATCGCCCTGATGTCCATCGCCGGGGCCCAGGCCGCTGAATGGACAGGCCAGTACAAGTTCGGCAATATGTTCTACACTGGCCCAACCAAGAAAGGCGTCACCATCACCGAGGCCACATATTCCCTGGTACCGCCCCCTGTGCCATGTGGCTATGCTACTAGCGGTGGCAATGAGGAGCTCGCGCTGTGGATCGGCATCCAGGACGACCCGACGGGCAAGGACGTGTCGCAGGAGAACTTCGTGCAGCCTCTTCTCAACTGGGCGCCCGACCAGCAACTGACCGGTTGCGACACCGACAGCACGCATTGGTGTATTGCCGCCAGCACCTACACCCCTTCAGCCCAGCTCGGCCAGCCCTACGAGCCCATTGAGGCTGGAGAACGCCTCGATTTTGAGCTTATCGTTGGTTCCGAAGTGACGCAGACGATATTTTCTTCCGGCCGTGTGCTCTCGACCCAGACCAACGCCGCGGGCATGAAGCCTGCTGTTTTCTACGGATCAAACGAGTGCTATTTGCAGACGTGTGGCACTCTGGAGGGCTACTCTTGGGAGAACATCACTGTTCACCTGTCAGCCGCGGATCCGGACTTTGGTAATACGCTCTCGCTCACTGGCGCCACGAGCAGCGGCTACAAAACGACTGATGGTGGCAAGACGTGGACGAATGCGAAGATCACCATTGAGAAGGACTATCTGTACACGGACAACCAGGAGCATGAGTGCAGTTCGTAGAACAAGGAATATACTTGCCTCTGTTTTCGGAGGATTTGATTAGCATCAAGATCTCAGCCTTATTTTAATTTCGGATCGACACTATACATATGCGCTGTCTTACCTTCCTACAGCCCGGCGTACCAATATGCACGGAGAACGCAGTCAGCTTAGAGGCGCAGTCTGCATGCAGCCTCTTTCGTACTGACTTTCAACCTGAGACTCAGCTTTACCCAGGATACGGCTACTTTGCGCGTTTTTCAATAGCCTGGTTTCTCCCTCTATAAATACTGAGTTTCGTTATCCTGCATGGACCCTCCCTTCCTTGACCTTTTTCCAATTGCATTGCACATTCTCATCAGATCTTTTCAAACCTGACAAAATGTTCATCATCTACACCGACAAGGATACTGCTCTTAGGCAGGAACAGAGTAATCCTGCTTCCTGGTTTTATGGCGATCGGATTGTCGCCTACGTGCACCACCGAGGCAAAACAAGCACAGCAGTCAAACGCGTTGTGGCGGCGTTCAATGAGCATTCTGCAGGCGATGTGGAAGGATTGATTGTGAAACATCATGTTCCGTATTCCAGGTTCGTCTGCACTTCACGGTAATGCATACCGATAAAACTCGCTAACATGTGCCTTTTGTCTCAGACTTTACAAGCAGATTCTTTCCAACATGATCAATCATGAACGCGTCGGAGAAGGAACCAAAGGGATGACTCGCGAAGAATCTGTCGAGTACCTCAAGTTTCTCCTGGTCCAGCTCGGCATCGACAGAAGAGCATTTGGCGAACCAGTCGAAGAGGCGTGGGAGAGCCGCGTCAGATACGATGCCTGGATGTCCTGGGCTCTGCAGGTTGTCTGCGACTGGCCCGAAAACCTGTTCCAAGGGGATTCTTCTGGCGATGGGGGAGGCGCCATGGTCGACGACCCTGTTGACGATGATGACATCCTCAATCGAGTTGATAGAGCAGCAAGAATTTTGAAGTATTGCATTACAGGTGAGTAAACCCACAAGCACCAACACTTACAAAGGACCTGTTAATGATTCGTTTTCGCAGGTTTGAGCATTGAGTCACGGGTGACTGATCCCGAGAATCCTGGTTACGAGGAGTATGTTCCTGGAGAAGATGATTGGTTTATTCCGTACATGTGAAAGTGGATATGCAGTTGTGGTTCGTATTTCAGATGTCTAGGGGCTATAAGTTCAGGCAAACAGGATTATCAGATCTTCATACATTCATTCCTTTGTTCGATATACTTTATTATGTTCTTGCATGATACTAACCTTTAATATGTATCATGATTTCATAAACCCTAATACTTCCGATTAGATGAGAAGTCCTTTCAATATCAGCAGTAGTTGATTGAGGAAGTGCTGTTGTGTGGTGACCCTTTGAAGGTGGTCATAGAAGCGATGCTACCATCGCTTAAGGATCAGCCAGAACTAAATCTTGAGGCGTATAGATAATCTTAATTACTAGAGCAGTGCTATGCCTGCTGACCTTGTTGCCTATGAAAGCCAAGTTACCTTCATTTTCTGCTCTATTCCCGATCTCATTATAGTTTTTCTACTTTCTTTTATAGCTAAAACGAACAGTTCAGACAATACTGCCTTGACTCAACATCATGAAATTATAGTGAGTCCTCATCTGTACCTCGGTAGTATCGCGTAATTAAAACACTCGGATTGGCAGCATATATATGTACTCCTGATATATAGACCAGGCAGCTATCATCTCTTCGTCCAGTAAATCCATGCGCCTGAGTTAAAATAGCTCGGGTTCCATTCTTGACGGTTGTATATTGGACCTCGTGACATGTCTATTGCTTTGTAGTTGGAAAGAAGCCCCGGCTACTACCAGGAAATCCAAGGATACACCTGGTGTACATTGCAGGCTTGAGGTCTCTGGCTGTGACGAAATTGGGTCAGGATGCAGTGTAGGTGACAGTGTAGGAAGCGCAACAACCTGTCTGACCGCACGCATCAGAAGAGCCGATTATTGAAGTGGGTGTATAAGTCTTTCTATTAAAACCTGCGATGCCTGTTCCAGACGAAGCGGCTCAGAGCGAAGACTCTACTCAGGCTAGCCTAATAATGTCAGCTTCCTGATATTTTGTGGTTATGGGCGCAGCCTGGGACATGAACATACTGTAGGACACACACGTGTCGAGGCTGCAATCTTTGGTGTACCACATCCAGCTATCACTATTACCAGGCCTAAACACATCCGTTGTTGAAAGAAGTTGACACATCCGTTGTTGAAAGAAGTTGACACATCCTGTAGTAGGAGCCAGACGAATCAGGCTGGTATCTATAATGAGTGCATCCAGTGTCCTGTGCGCATAGCGAAACGCATGTCTCGAGAGACACATTGGGGACTACGCTTCGGATAGCCAAGCTGTTAAATGTGCCCTTTCCACCACACGGAAGAACTGGTGTACAGGCTGGCTGACTGGACGTTGTCGTTGTTGTGGTGCCCTCGCTCGATGTGGTTGATGAATCGCTCGTTGTTGCTGTAGAGCTGGTCTCTGTGGAAGTCTCCTCCGCGGTAGACGTTGCTGAAACGATCGACGTCATCGTCCCGGCCTCATCCGTAGCGCTTGTCGATTCCTGGACCGAGGTCGATACAGTCGTCAGCTCCGTATTCTCAACTGTTGGATTGCTCTCGGTCGACGTCGACAAAGTCTCTATCGATAGGCTAGCATCTGGCTTGCATTGACTGGCGAAAACAGTATTCGATGTTGCTAGCGCCACGAGCACTGTAGAAACGAGATTCTTCATGGCTGCTCAGTTCTGGGCTCCTGGCTGTAAACAAAGAATGACATGTGCCGTTTGAGGAAAGAAGGAGACAGCAAAAGGCGTCTATCTCGTCCCCTATATTTGTCCCTGAATTTATTACCAAGAACCAGCCAAAGGTCTAGAACCAACGGTCGCCATTGAACCAAGACGAAAAAGAAGTAGAGCGGTCGTGTAGAATACGCCATTGGGGGTCTGCTAGCCCCAAGGAGAATAGCTTGCTTCTTCAGCTGCAGGCGTGGCGTCCATGGTGTTACTTTGAGATTGACTATTGAATTTGAATATTAGCGCAAGCAATTTTATAATTAGGCGCTTCACCATCTGGTCTTTCCAACTAAGCGAAACTCGCCACATCCCATACCCTATACTTCTGTAGCCACCTAATTCTCCTCATTCCGTCTGTTACCATAATAACGGCTAATCCTACGAATTAGAATACCCTTGTGTTAATTTTGAGGTCAAAGGCCCAGAAGTAGATTTATCATTGTAGAAGAAAGTGCCATCTATTAAGCCAGGGCTTAAGGGACGTTTGATACGTCACGTAGCCTTCCATGAGCTTCCTACTTATTGATCGTATGGTGACATGCAGGTTTGAGGGTCTGCCTGTTTGGCTGCCTAACACGCCTTACTGATGACTTGCCCCCTCTATTTCTCAGCCCAATCCTGCTGAAAACCTGACATCTTAATCGCGCAACTCAGGATCCTGAGCTTCATCCTACTTGTAGCTCATTCACTGCTAAACAAACAATGCGTCGTCGTTTTTGCGACAAGCTTAGCTCAAAACTCCACCTGAGCAGATCGTCATCCCCGGCTGCCTCGGCCGCTAGCTCCGGGATACTTGCGGAGGCTCCGGCCAAGTCACCGAGTCCCGCCCCGTCGAACGGTCCCGCCTCTACTTCGACCACGCACAGCTGTCCAGAAAGACTTTGGGACCAAGCTTACGATGGATTGAAGGTGTCTGGGGAAGGCTCGTCCATTGTCAAGGCCTATGAAAGAATTCTGTCAAGCCAGCCCCAGGAAGCCGACAACTCTTCGGAGAATACCACAAATGTCATCAATCCAGACCCGGCTAAATGATGGAATCAGATGGAGAGCCTGGTCCAGATTGGACTAGATAGAACAGAAAAGGACGCCAAGAGAAAGAAAGGCGCCCAAAGAGGGATCGGAATGTTTCAGCCGGTGAGGAAGGCCATCGACACGGGCATCAAAACAGCCCCCGAGGCTGCGTTGGCTTGGGCCGCTGCCAGTTGCGCTCTAGAGGTTCGTCAGGCACTATATTGCTTATTATCCAGTTTGCTAACTCCTGAATCCGTAGATTCTATCTAGCCCTCTCACCGAGCCGGGACACAACCGCGACGGCATGACCTACGTTCTGTCCCGCATGGAGTGGTACTGGGACCTCACAACACTCCTCCTGGACGAAAACCGCGCCCACGCATCAAGTCTACCGTTAAGAAAACGACTTGAAGAGCACATCCTTGATCTCTATCAAAAGCTGCTCTTGTATGAGATGAAGAGTGTGTGCTTGTACCACCGTAGCCGACTAGCGGTGTTCTTCCGCGACCTACCAAAGCTTGACGATTGGGAGTTTCAAGTGAAGAAAATTAAGGACGCGGAAGCCGCTGTTGTGCGCGAATCATCAGAGTACAATACATTGGAGATCAGGACTCAGCTACAGAATGCTGCTGTGTCTGCCGCTGCTCAAGCAACAAGCCTCCAGAACATTTTCTCGGCTACGCAGGAACAGATTACATGGCAGCGGAGCGCAAGGCAAGATGACAAAGATACAGAATGTCTGAGAGATTTGTACGATACAGATACTCGCGACGACAAGATACGTATTGAAGAAACGAAGGGTGGTCTCATCTGGGACTCGTATCGCTGGATTCTCGACCACGCCGACTATCAACAGTGGCTCGAGGACGATGATAGCCGGCTGCTTTGGATTAAAGGCGACCCTGGAAAAAGCATGTTCACCAACCAAAATGCCTGGCAGGCGCTCCGCGACATCTTGACGAACATGCTGCAAGACGAAGACGCCGAGGGCTGCGTTTTCGTGGTCGATGCCCTGGACGAATGCACTTCAGGGCGCAAGCAGCTCATCGATCTCATATGTCACCTCTCGGAAAGGTTTCCAGCCAAATGGATTCTTTCAAGTCGAAATTGGCCCGAAATCGAGGAGTAGCTTGAGAGTGCCGCCAAGAAGGTACGGCTGCATCTTGAGCTGAACCACGCCGCCCTCTCAGATGCTGTACAGCATTACATCGCTTACAAGGTTGGCCAACTGGCCAAACAAAAGGGATACGACAAAGATCATGCCCTTGGGGGTGGAACACCAACATCGCTCCACGTTGACAAGCTCATTGGGAATGATGCAAAAGATCCTGCATCGTAACGTGTACGGGTTAGATGATGACTCTGTTTGGGCTGACGAAATTCAAGCGCCCGAGCCAAACCCGTTGAACTGCATCCGCTATAGTTGCGTCCATTGGGTGCATCACCTTTGTCAGTCACAGGCAAAAGAAAAGGACGTTACGATCATGGCCTTGGTCATAAACTTCATCATACAGAAATACCTTTACTGGTTAGAGGGGATAAGTCTGCCGGGCCAGGTTTCAGGAGCAATCAACGCCATTCGGAAATTGGACGGCGTCTTGGTGAGCCAAATTAGTGAGAGTGGTTGATCCTCCAAGCTAACCTTACTGTGTCGTAGAGCACAGAGCCACAAGAGGTATCGAACGTTGTTCAGGATGCGTTACGGTTCATTCTGGCCTCTAGATTCACCATGTACACCGCCCCACTGCAGCTCTACTCATCAGCCCTTCTGTTCAGTCCTTTGCGAAGCGAGATAAGAAATCGGTTCCGGAGAGAAGCCCCTGCTTCGATCTAAATTCTATCTTATTCATTCGAGGATTGGGACGCTTGTCTTCAGACTATTGATAATATTTCGTGTCATGATCTCTGTCTCTCCTTCTCACCTGACGGTCAAAGGCTGGCAAAGAGGCATCGTGGGAACAGCAGGATTCGGATCCTTGAAGTTTCCAGCGGCAATTGCCTCAACTCCCTCAATGTCCAAGAGGATCTTCCGTGGTCAATCTCGTTTCATCCGGACGGGAAGCATCTTGTATCCTCAAGTGATATGGGTATAGTCACCATATGGGACACGTCCAGCGGTACACGAGTACACTCATTCCAAGCCTATGAGAAAGGGTATACCGTGGCCTTGTTTTGTCCAGATGGGGAGGTGCTTGCAACGATATCGAGGGAAGAAAAAGAAATCAAAACATGGAACACATGAACTGGGAGCTGCATACAGACGATGGTTAGCAACATCTCTGATTTTTTACCATGGATTGGCTGGGGCTCTGGCGTGGACAAAAGATACATTCTCTCCATGAACATCCCAGCAGGTATCTTCGAAGTTTGGGATCCGACGATCGGAGAGCTCTCGTGGACTATTCCGATGCCAGAAGAAGCGGCGAACTTCATGATTTATACTGCAGCGTTGTCCCCTGATGGTCAGCGTCTGGCCTTAGCATCTAAACAAAATTTATGGGTCTGCAACTGGCAAACCTCCTTGCTGTGGCAGAGAGTCGAGATATCCATTGATTTGGAGTGGATCGGGGGCTTGGCCTGGGCACCTGACACCGACTTCCTCGCCTTGGCTATGACACGCGAGATCGTGGTCTTGGATCTTGAAAGGGAGGCTCCCGTGGCACGACTTAAAGGCCATTCAGGTTTACCTAAGGTGGTATGTTTTGGGAAAGGGAATCAAATCGCGAGACAGCGGCAGCGTCGCCAACTCAAGTTTCCTTGCCAGCTGTGCAAGAGGTCACTGAGGAAGAGCAACCGGTGCGAACGATATCAGAGGAACGGCTGCTCACGTCCTTGCTGCCTGAGGCGAGGCACGTAGTTGCTATGGCAGAGATACAGCATGACAGGGCAATTATGCTTAATTCCTGTAGGTGCAGTATGTTAAATGACTGAAATGCTGTCAAAGGGTCCGGGGGTTCTATTAATTAACGTCGCCGGCCCTTGATCAAGTTCTCTCGATACAAGATATCTCAGGTTGGAACTGCGATGTGGTCGCTTCGCTGCTGCTGCTGTTGTTACGATATCTGCAGCAGTACCAACCACACAGGGAAAAAAAACTTTAACTAACAGTGCCTGTCCATGAGAAGAGTGTCTCGGCAATGATACCATTGAAGTTTTGGCTGTTCCACCCTCATCATGCACATCCTATTTGAGACAGGAGGGCGACACGGAGCAAACTTTGACACCCGCCATGCAAATTAAATAACGTCGGCTGAGCTTTGTTGTGATGGTACCTGCTAGCTGTAAGAAAAAGATGCATAATCAAGTGCCGAACTATCCGCCGTCGGGATTTCCAAGACAATGGACCTGTCGGAACGAGCGGAAGTTTAGGGCGAAATTCACATAAAGGCGGGATGACGTCGCCACAACCACGTAATACTCTGATCTAAATCACTACCCGCACCTTTCCGGTCTGTGTTTGAGCAATAATCTACCTACTTTTTATTTCATCATAATCGCCCAAGATGCAGAAGGTGACGGCCAAACTGCCGTCCTGGAACACAACCAAGACCCAGAGCAAGAAAGGCTTCGACAAGGTGTGGGGATGGGCCGACAAGCTTGGAGCGCCCGTGAATAGATTCTCCAACCGCATCGGCAGTGAAGCTTTCTGGCCGACGACCCTGGATAAGGAGAGTGATAAAGCAGCCAGGATTCTGAGGTCGTTCTGCAGTGAGTATTCATCTTCCCCGTCGGCGCCTCTTCCTTGAGAGACCTAGTTTCCTACACGTGAGCTGACCGATGACGTAGAGGATGGATTCTACACCGAGGAAGAAAAGCCGACAGACCAGGCTGGTCCAAAGCAGAAACAGCGAGTCTTGAAGAAGATTCCGCAAAAGGTCATACAGAATGCCGTCGGTCTGGCCATCTTCACCACCATGCGCACTGGCCTCTGGGTCTCTGGAGCCGGCGGTTCCGGCGTCCTGGTCGCCCGCAAAGAGGACGGCTCGTGGTCTCCCCCTTCCGGCATCATGCTTCACACGGCTGGTTTGGGGTTTCTCGTCGGTGTGGACATCTACGACTGCGTTATCGTTATCAACAGTCGCAAGGCTCTCGAGGCATTCACTAAGATCCGGGCTACACTCGGTGGCGAGATCAGCGCCGTGGCCGGTCCGGTCGGAGCTGGCGGCGTTCTGGAAAATGACGGGAAATGGAAGCAAGCGAACAAACCGGTCTTCACCTATCTCAAATCACGGGGATTTTATGCCGGGGTTCAAGTTGACGGCACAGTCATCATTGAACGTACAGACGAAAACGCACGCTTTTACGGGGAGACAATAGGCGTCGCCGATATCTTGGCCGGCAAAGCACGTCACCCGCCGCCGGATATCAAGATGTTCATGGAGACGCTGAAAGCCGCAGAAGGTCGTACCGATGTCGACACGGAGTTGATGGATGAGCTGGAAGGGCAACCAGCGCCGGGCGATGTTAACGTCGATGTCCCTACCGACGGCAAGATATTCGGAATCCCGGACGCCGATGATCCAGATCCATATGGCGTGCTGGCGCTGGAAAAGCAAGGTCTCGAAATCCGCGATGCTGCAACTCGCTCGCGGCCTTCAAGTCAGCAGTTCGAATACAATCCCAGCCCTTCGAGTCCCACCTACAAATACTACCGAAGGAGCATAGAAACATCCGGAACGAGAAGCAACCGTGAGAGCTACACATCGACGCTCAACTCTCATGTGAGGCGGAGTTCAGATCGACCCTACACAATGTCCGAGGCCGGAACACAGACAGAGCCGGTTATTGTCACTCCCGTCACAATCTCTCCTCCAGACAGCCTTGATCATCAGACCAGACACGAGGACGAGCGCAGCGTATACGAAGACGTCATCGAAGTCGAGCACGTGCAGATTGAGAGCAGTCCGTACAGTAATTCCCATAGTAATCCATGGAGCTCCGACGAACACGACGATAGCAAATCTCCAGGTTATGTCGCAAACGATGATCTCACATCAGTCAGCAAAGATGAGAAGGTCATATCTTCCAGCGCTGCACATTTCTCAATGAGCACCACTCCGGCGCGAATACCGCCGCCATTGCCGGCAAGGAACCTCCCTGTTCCGAGTTCTGGGTTTGAAGAAGTTAGTCTGAATGATACCGAAAGGCAGGCTATTAATGCGTAGTCGCTTCTGTGTCGTTATTGTTGCTTAGAAGAAGCCTTAACTGAATCCGGTTCTCGCAAAATGTATATCATTGTGTATTATTTCTTAGTGTCCATAGATTCACCCGTGCGAATAAGTCAACTCCGATGCCGGTGGGCGAAGCTGCATTCTTAATTGCCTTCACGCATCCCTTGAAGCTCTTTGTATGGCCGCGGTTCTTGATTTGCCTTAGAATTTCTCCCGTTTAATTAGAAGAACTTTCGACCTCTACTTACTCTATTTGCACCACATTGGCGCTAGCTATGACCATTGATATGAATGCCACAGTCCTCATCATTCACAATCAGTGTTGGAATGCGAGTGGCAAAAGCTATGTCAAGAGGGAAGATGAGTTGTGATGGGTAGAAGCCGAGGGTTCTAATTAATGTGCTACCCTAGAATGTAGCAGGCAGATCCCTCATAGCCTTTAACCTATTGTCACATACTGCTACATACTGATGAGTGAGTTCGCTAGAGCCTTCCCTTGGTGAATAATATGTAAGCTCAACGTGTGAAAAACTTGTTCCGCTTTCATGAATTTTATTGTTGAGCTAATAATGGGTGATTTGTTTGGCGCGAAATTGTGGAGGAGGAGCAAGGTATCCTTGCGGCTTTATTAATTTCAACTATGATCCTCAAGTCTCGACTTTTCACTCCTTCCCACGCTCTAGACATACCGATCAATACAAGAGCGCTGCGGTGTTCGACGCAATGCACATCGGAGTCAAGGGCGCGGCCATATGGAAGTACATCTGCCGTCTACTTGAGCTCCTCGCAGCCACAACGGGCGACAAAGCCCACCGGGCTGTCATTCTGCAAGAGATATCCAACATCTGCCATCTGGAGTACACCCGCGCATAGGCCTTTTTCAAGCGCCACGTGCAGTCGGGAACTGGCGGCAAGTGGTTCAAACGAGTCTCTAGTGGAAAGGACGGTGCCGATAATATGAAGGTCACAATGAAAGGCAACCCCGAAGAACTCACCCGGACAGATGCTCAGTTGCACTACATGCTGCGCCTTTGCCTCCCGCAAGAAGGGACAGTCGTTTGTTTCTGGGTCGCAAGAACTTGAAGTCGAGCTGAACAAGCTTAAGAGCCAGATCGACTTGCGCGACTTTGCGGTGCCTATCGAAAATCTTAAGGAGCCTGGAATGGCTCAAATTGCACTGGAGAAGGCTGGCACAAAGATGGGTTTCCTGTACGATGACTTGGTCGAAGACTGCTTGTCTCGTCTCCAGGTCCAACCTGAGCAAGCAAAGGCGGGTGAGCAACAGAGTACGCCTCAATGGCAAGAGCCAGCGTCGACTTCTCAGGCGCCGGAGATTCGAGTGGAGCAACGAAGACAAAAGGAAAAGACTCGGCCGTCACATTTATCCGCCTTTGAGATAACACCCCAACCCGAGACGCTTGAACTAGCGGCTGCTCCACTATCACAGACGTTCAAGGTCGGCTCATCAACTGCCCAAGTTTTCTCAACACTATTCGACAAGTCCAAGTCGCGAGGGTCGGTCAGCTGGCCGGCTTTTGAATCTGCAATGGCTGAATTGAAGTTCTCGGTGATGCCCAAGTTTGGCTCGGTGTACACCTTCTTGCCTCCAGATTCCATGGGGGCAAAGAAGTCGATTACGGTGCACCGACCGCATCAGTCTAGAATCGAGGGACACCTGGTCCTCATCTTCGCGCGGCGGTTGAAGAGGGTGTATGGATGGGGTGAACGGACGTTTGTCGCTTCGTGATGTCTTGCAGGGTGGTCTTATCTACTGGCATGTCAGATGGAGTCCCCGGATGACGTAGCGTCAACTACTTGATATGACCAATGGATATCACTGTCGACAATGTCTCCACATTCAGCTATATGTCCCGGGAAGTAGTAATTGCCTCACGCCTTATCCACAAACGGAGATATGTCCATTCGTGGTTCGAGTATAAGCAGGTTGGTGCGGGGTTGGAATACGGACCACAGAATAATCGCCGCCCCATAGAAATATAGATAAACTACATAGTACATAGTACATAGAATAGATAGCAGCATTGAAAGAGGACTAGCTAGGCGCATGGAGTTGCTTGGCACTGCTGATCACCACCTTATCTCTCCAGCCTCAATTTGTTTCATTCCGCAGAGCCCGGGCTCCGAGGATCGGTCGTGGAAGGGCAGTACAAGAGTGAGGAATCACCTCGCTAGACACTAGGTCTTAGCAAGCTCTTCATCCCTTTCTGAATGGTTCCCAGACATTCCAACGCCAAGTTCATAATGTCTTCTCTCCTACGGCTTGTCGTTGTGGCATCCTCCGCCCTCCTGGCGGGAGCTGTCCCCGTCCCCGTCCCCGTCCCCGTCCCGGCGGCGCCAATGCTGTTCACACGAGAGACGTTCAATGCCAGCTTGCCCAACATCACCATCTTTGCGACTGGTGGCACTATCGCTGGAAGTGCGGGATCCAGCTCCCAGGTTACCGGGTACCAAGCCGGAGCACTCGGTGTGGACGTCTTGATTGAGGCCGTTCCCGAAATCATGAACGTCTCCAACGTCAAGGGCGTCCAGTTTTCCAACATCGGCAGCCAGGCTATGAACTCCAGCCTCCTGGTCGACCTCAGTCAGCGGATCCAAGTCGCTGTTGATGATCCTTACGTCTCTGGCGTCGTCGTTACTCACGGAACCGATACCTTGGAAGAGACGGCCTTCTTCCTGGACTTGACGGTCCGTACCGAGAAGCCCATTGTGGTTGTGGGTGCTATGCGGCCAGCCACCGCCATCAGCGCCGACGGACCTATGAATCTCCTCGAATCTGTCACTCTTGCCGCATCGCCAAAGGGACGGGGCCGTGGTGTCATGGTTGTGCTAAACGACCGCATCGGAAGCGCGTACTACACCACGAAGTCCAACGCCAACTCGCTCGATACGTTCAAGGCCTACGAGCAGGGCTTCCTCGGTGCCTTTGAGGATGTCTTGCCTTTCTTCTTCTACCCCCCTGTTACGCCTGTTGGCCGTCCCTACTTTGACCTCGCCAAGAATGACCCAGCCGACGGCATGCCCCATGTCGACATCCTCTACGGATACCAGGAGCTGAACGCTGCGTTGATTCCTGCAGCGGTTGAGTCTGGTGCTAAGGGTCTCGTCCTAGCCGGCTCTGGCGCTGGTTCATGGACCGACGATGGCGATGAGGCTATTCGGAAAGCTATCAAGGAGAACAACACGGCTGTTGTCTACTCTCGTCGTCCCATGGATGGCTTCGTTGCCCAGGCTCCCATCGAGGATGGAGTTGAATGGGGGGTTGGTGGTGGATTCTTGAATCCTCAAAAGGCCCGTATTCTATTGCAGTTGGCTATCAACGCCGGCTACAGTGTAGCCCAGATGCGCAGTATATTTGAGCACAACTAGAAAGTATAGACTAAATACCTGGCGTTGAATCTTCTTTTGGTACTTGAGTCCCGATGACCTGCTTCGCCTGTGACACCTGCTATTTTGCACGTCTTTCAAGACCCAGGCTATTCTTATAGTTGAGTAGTACTACTACCTTGTCCTCGTGTGTGTTAACGGCTCTTGAGGGAGTGAGTAATCAGGTGCTGATATCCCTCCACAGCCTCCTCTAAATCCGAGACGGTTAAGTATTCGTGAGCAGAGTGAGCATTCAGAATCGATCCTGGTCCGTAAAGATATCTCTTGTGCTTGCCCTTGAGGCTCGGAATGTCTGTGCCGTAGTTGAGAACAACGGTTTCGAAACCTTGTCGCCTATTAGCTTGTGGTCACTGCAATGGCGACGATGCATACCTTCAACATCGTGGTCTATAGGCACCGGCCCAATGCCATACGTAAACTCAACTTCCAGATTCGGATCGCTGTCCAAGATGGTAGTTTCGATCAATTCTTTTAACGAGTCCGGAGTCCCAGCTGCGACCCTGACCCCGCCTACAGCGTACGCACTCGCAGGAATCACGTTGCCAGCAACACCGCCCTCTATCTTGCCAATGTTGAGAGTGCTGTTGCCAAACTCCTCGCTCCACGGCAACTCGAGGCGTTGAAGAGCAGCCAGGCCGCGGGTAAGGCTGTCGATTGCATTGGTGCCCGTTTCGGGATATCCTGAGTGCCCTGCTTTTCCCGTTGCTGTAATGGTGAAACCCAGTCCTCCCTTGTGGCCACGGGCAAGCTTGAGCTCTGTTGGCTCGCCAAAGATGACAGACTCCCAGGATAAACCCAGCTTGTTCACCTGTCGCATTCCAAGGCCTCCTCGCTCTTCTCCCACGACGAAAAGAAGCCCGACATCGCCCTCCTGGATTTGGTCATCTTGAAGCAGCTTCTGGACAGCAATGATTTGTGCTGCCACGCTGCCTTTGGCGTCGACTGTTCCCCGCCCTCGAATCACGTCGCCGTGTCTCTCATATGGCCAGAAGGGAGGGACAGTATCCAAATGCGAAGTCACGAGGACTTTGGTTTTCTTCGAGCTGCCGAAGTATGCTAGTATGTTTTCCCGATTCTCCTCAACGGCTTGGGTTTCTACGGTGAACCCGGCGTCTTGGAGATAACTTCTCAAGAAGTCGGTCACATTTCTTTCCGATCCTGTGATTGAAGGTCGTTCGACAAGTGACTTATGTAGATCGATCAAAGACGATGAGCTTTGAACGGATGGTAAGCTCTGTAGAGGCTGTTGTGCACTGCCTGCAGCCTTGGTCCCCCATATGGCAAGGGAAATGGCGGGTAAGTTAGAAAGAAGTCTCATAATGGAGGATTGCTGGACGGGGGAAGGCCGTGTATGAGGAATCGGGAGGAATGGTGTCAGACTGCAAGATGATGCAGGTCGGATGATAAATGTCGTAAATCATTCAAGATGAGAAGTACCTGAAACAAATTATCATCCCGCTCGGTTTTATGACGGAATTCTCTCCAATCTTGCGATTGCTACGCAAAAACCAATGAAAGAGAGAAACCCCTCACTTCAGCATTTCATCATTGATATGCAGTATTCCGTAAAAGACGGAAAAGCGGGCCAAGACTGTTTGGGTTAACTCCTCGTATGTCTCAGTGATAAGCCTGGCCAATTAACTGCAATGCAGGATATTGCCCTCTTATGGACATGGAAATCATTTTATCACTCAGGATGTGATGAAAATTGGTAGGAAAATGGTAGGTAGCATCCCCCCCACGGTGATGATAGTCGCTACTCCATCAGCTGTGTGATTTAAGAAGCTGATATCTTATCTGATCATCTGCTGCATTTAACCGCCTTGGCGGATCAGCGTGTTTAGGGGATACTGCATAGTGAAAGTGTCTATAATGGGAGATAGCATTGTAACGTAACCCTGTTAAGTGGTTATCACATCCCTGGCGATACAACCCACCTCATGCAGCTCGACCTTTACGTGACGTGGCGGAGAAGGAACGCCGAGGTTGACGGTTATTTGAAAAGGCTCTCGACCTATAACTACTTGGTTCGACAGTTCTCACATCCCACTTGCCTCACACGCAATCATGGCATCCTCCCCAACTCTTCCAATGGAAAAGCCAGGCATTCTCAAGCCTGCGTTGTACCATGAAAGACCAGATGAGAAACCTGGAACGCTATCCAACACCGAATCTACAGATGAACCGCTCCGCACGAACCGTTTCCATGCCGTGACTCGAGGAGATGAAGTCCCAAGTTCCGATGACGTTCCAGACAGCATCACCGGCTATGATGCCTCTGTTATGAGAGCTCGAGCGACGTTGAGTAGTGATGAAGAAAAGAAACTGCTGCGACGAATCGATTGGCGCCTCATTCCATTGCTCTCTATCATGTACATGGTCAAAACAATAGATGCTTCCAATGTACGTCAGAAATCTGTCCGAACACGATGCCGTAATGCTCACGAAATATCAAGGTGTCAAATGCTAGGATCATGGATCAAGGGACTCCTCGTAATATCTTGATCGAGCTCAATATCACCTCGGACCAGTACAATTTTGTCACCGCGGCATATTATGTAGGTCGATGTGGCCCTCCTTTGACCTAATCCCACTGTGGGTCGTAACTAAGACCAGTCAAGATCCCATATATCCTTGCAGAAACTCCTTCAAATCTCCTGATCAAGCATTTGAAGCCTTCAGTATGGCAAGCTAGAATCATGGTGAGCACCCTTTGATGCAGCCCCTCTCTCCCAACACAACAACTGAACGTCGTAGATATCTTGGGGTGTAGTTCTTTGCTGCCACGCTGCCGTCACAAATCCAGCCGGACTTTACACCGTCCGGGCGTTTCTCGGTCTTTTTGAGGCGGGTCTTTGGCCTGGCATTCTTTTGCAGTTTTGCTACTGGTATCGGCCCGATGAGATGGCATCTCGGATTGTCCTGGTTACGTTACTTGGTAATTTCAGCGCCGTGTTCAGTGGACTCCTTGCGTTTGCCTTCGATGGTGTTCATGCAAGGGATTTGTCTGGCTGGAAGTGGTGAGTGAACTTCCGAAACCCTTCCTTTAGGCACTTGGAAAAAGCGGGATAATTACTCACCATACCTTGTAGGCTCATTGTGACCGAGGGCATATTCACCATTGTGCTTGGTATCATAGTATACCTGGTTTTACCTGACTGTATGGAAAACCTGGGTGGGAAACGAAAAAAGTCGCTGACAGCTGTTCCAGTTCCTGATACCGCTAGCTGGATGTCCCAGACAGAGAAAGACTTCGTACAGGCGAGGCTCCCCGTGAACGCCCCCAGGTCTGCGGAGAAGGACTTCGACGGCAAGGAGTTCTGGCGCACGCTGAAAGACTTGAAACTCTGGCTATTTCTGCTCTGTTGGGCATTCTACACTGTTGGGACAACCGGTCTACAGTTCTATCAACCCACAGTAATTGCGAACTTGGGGTTCACGTAAGTTCGCTTGCCATTATGGCGCACAGGCATCTGACCGTGATCCTTAGGACGATCGCTGAAGCTCAGCTGCTGAATATCCCTCCGGCCGTTTTCGCCTGCTTGCTAACTATTGCTTTTGGATGGGTGGCAGAAACGGGACGAGTTCCTCTTCCTGCTATTCCTCTAACCTTCATGATCATCATTGAAGCATGCTACATTGTGCTATATACCTTTCCAAATACTGGAGGTGTATATGCGGCGACAGTCATTGCAGGGGGTTTCTCCGCAGCATGGTAATTGCATCCACTGGTTCGTTGTGCCGAAACTCGTAACCATGCTGACTCTTTTAGGTACACAATGATGTGGCCATGGCGGGTGCAGACCACGGACGGAGCGACGGGCTCGGCGTTTGCAATCGCGTTTGCCAATAGTTATGGGCAGATTGGCGGCGCCGTCGGATCCCAGCTCTTCAACTCCAGATTCGCGCCTCGCTATACGACATCATTTGGAATCGCCATGGGCTTTGTCGGCGCAGCAATAATCATGAATCTTGTGACGTGGTCGGTTACACGGCGGGTTGATGTTGCCACTAGACAGCTGAAGAGAGCTCGAGTCATCGCTGGGAAGCGGAATGAGGCTATTTTGGATGATGTTGACATTTATGCTGAGAAGAAATAAGCAGTGTAGGGGTTGCGTAGCCATTGATGAGAGGGTTAGTGACGAATGTCTCTCTTCATGTTCTTCTTGGACATGTTCATCACTCCCTGACCGATCTCAAGTCGGTAGAGAGATGTACATGAAGCTCATGAATGACGCGACGGCTTTTGAAATTGCATGATTGATGACAGATATGGCTTGAAAACTAGCGCTCAATCTAAATATCAATTATTCGGAATGCGTATTTGTCGCAATGCACCCTATATAAGGGGGGGGGGGGGGGTTGTTGGTCCCGCAAGGGACGTTTGTCTTTTTGTGACAGTATTTGTGGAGGTGAAGCCTTCATAAGTACTCAGTAGACTCGAAGCGAGAGAACCGTCAAGAGTCGTGACATGATGACATGCACGGACCAGTTACGACACTGTTCATCTCGGGAAACTATTAATCCGGCACCGAGCGTGATCTTAGTCATCACTGTCACGCGGATCATGGTGAAGGCATCAAATGTAAACAAAGACACGCTTGATTATCAACCATGGAATTGCACGATCCGATTAAAGTGCCACGTTCTTTAATAGAACCACCCACTATTCGTATCCTTCACCCTGGATACTCGGCCTCCAGCTCCAACCCCGACTTTGATATCCTGATCGCCTTTCAAGCCTTTGACGATGGTGGCATCCATTACGATACAGCGCACACAGCATGTGCTATCCTTGCCGACAACCAGTGGGGTGGCTACTTCTCTCGTGATAAATACGGAAAGATAAAAGTCCAACCTTTAGATGGAGTGCTCCGGGACCCAAGCTATTACTTTTGTCTCCCGTCCTCTTCCGACCCGTCAACCGATCAATACCCAATTGTCCCTAGGTTCAAGGATTGGCGATTTCCTCACAACAATCTACCACCTCTTTGGGTAGAACTGAAAGCACAACTTCTCAGAGAGCAAGAGACAAAGCAGGCTCGCACTGGACATTGCTCTCTCAGCGACTGTGCCGATGCCATAGAAACCGCCCATCTGGTGCCTACGACACAGTCCCACTGGTGGAGGATAAACGTCATGAAGCAGTAAGAAGCCCACCGTAATAATGTCATTCTACCGTCCATAGCCGCCTTATTAACCTGACTCGTCCAGGCATGTTCGGGCTCCCCTTTTCTCGACCAACGACATTGATTGCCCGGCGAATTCCCTTCCCCTTCGCTGCGATATACATAGATTGTTCGATGAGCGACATTTCACATTTGTACCGAAAACAGTAACCACCACTGATCTAGAACAATCCCAGAATCCACCGAGAGCCCACTCAATCCCCTATCTTGTTGGACACGTTTTTAACTCCACCCCAGCTGGCCAATTGCCCCAGAGATGGCACAACCGGCGGCTAAATACGCTGCCATCAGCCCTATCAGTCGAATGCCTCTTTGCTCGGTTCGCATGGACTGTCTTCTCACCATCGGTATTCCGATACTTCTTGGATGCTGGAGAGGGACGACGGCTTCTTGTGTGGAATGACGCCACGAGGAGGCAAGAGATCGAGGAGGCAGACACGGAAAGGTGCCGCGCCATCTATACGGCTGCGAGGTCGAGAAGTGAAAGCCCATCAAAGAGACCAAGACCAGGTGGAAACGGACTAAAGGACGAGAACGAGGTCCACGCGTTAGAAACCTGCAATGCAGCGTCAGATGTGGATAGTGCCTACCATGACGACTCACAGCTCACATGGGAAGACACCACTGGTGACTCTACCTCCAAGGAGCCAGAGCGTGGTCGAAGAAGGAAACGAGGTTCTGAGGAAGACCGTCAGAATATTCCTGGGATATATGACCCTTGTGAGATGAAACGAGCCCGGCTTGGGCCGCTGACTTGAAGTAAAATAGTTAATAGCTGCTAGAAGGTGCTTCAATGAATAATGAGATATTATAGCTATAGTTATCTACGACTTCGAAATTCTGGAATCGCACTTGGATAGAATATCAACCTCTTGTACTATATTACTGTCCCTGTCAATCAATGCGAGTGTCTCCTGACCGCATTTACCTATCTTCATTCCATATATACAAGGATCCATAGTCCAACTTGTTGGTGTTAGTTCTGCACCTTGATAGTCCAACACCATGTCATGAACTAATTTAATATCACACCTTCCCCATCCACCCCCGGCCACTACCCTCATTACCACTAATATTCCCTAACGATACTCTCATAATAGTTACTGTACTTCAACAGATAATCCATATCTTATCATTGTCTTCCTTCTCTCCTATAGTCACTCCCCCTCCTCATAGCCTGTATCCAAATCTCCGATTTCTTTTGTCTTGTCCGTAAAACCGATATTGGCAGGCTAAGATATCTCCGTCATCCCACGGTCTCTCCGCTTATTGTCCCACACATTACAAAATCGCAGTACCAGTGCCATTGCTACTGCTGCTGCGAAGGAAGTTGCATGTTACGACAATTGTAGTCTTAGCGGGAACAAACCTAGTGCGTCCAAGTTCCTAAGCGTTAATAATACAACGGCATTTCTAATAGTGAAGTCGGTTCACGTCAAAAAAAGAATTCCCAGTACCCATCTGCTAGCGCTTATGGGAAAATAGGACAAAGGGTTCAGTGTCTTAAGCGCTTAGAGCTAGGGTCTTCACATTTTGGATCAGGGTCGCTTCTCGTTAAAATGACGCTCTATCCCGGATGATTGCTTTTTACCTCTTCAAATACACCTCGGCGCGAAAGTAAGAGCTAAACTCCGGGGCCAAAAAAGAAAGGATATTAGGCGGGATTAATGGGAGCCACGTTGCCGCGACCTTTGACTAGCCCTGAAACTATTGAAAATATATCCACATCACCTTACTCAAAATTACTGGAAGACGGACGATCTCCTGCGGACGATCTCTTATCGGCCGGCCCATGAGCCGCAGTAGCTTAGGGTATTGGCTATGTTTCTTTTGTTGACGTCAGCCCAGCTGGTTTTGGGGCTAGCTGGTTTTGGGGCTAGCTGGTTTTGGGGCTAGATTGTCTTACAACATTAGACAGTCCTGGCTTTCAGCTGAGATGTCAACGTGGGGTTTATGCCAGCTTTTATTATTAAGGAGGCTGCGTTCCTTGACACTCCGGCCTTTTCCAAGCAACCTAGACCCGTTCTATTTTATCCTTATCGCAACTCAAACCCTTTACTCAGTTAACATGGGTCTCCAGTCCGCAACGCCTCAACTCAGTGAAGCATTCGGCGGGCCATGCTCTGAGGAAGCCCCGATTTGGCAGAGGCTCTTGGATTCCTCATCAAACTACCCCGAAAGCCTTGCGGTTGCTAGTCTCTATCAGCCAGCATTTCTCTACGGCATTGCGACTGATTCCTCTGGAAAAGAATATCTGCGATGGTCGTATGCCCAGCTTAAATCCGCGGTTGACATATTTTCACGGAATCTTTCTCGTCTTGGGGTTCGTCGCGGTGATGCACTAGCGACATTCCTCCACGATGGCGTCGAATTTGTCGTGGCCTTCTGGGCTGCCCATCAACTCGGCTGTCCCTTCGTGCCAATAAATCCTCGGACGCTCATCAACCACGACGAGACCGAGCACATGCTTGGTACGGCAAGAGCTACTACCGTGATTCTCTTTGATGTGCAACACAGCGACATTGTGGATGCCATACAAAAGAACGGAACGCAAATCAAGACCAAGATATTTGTATCCGGCACCGCACCTAACGCATCCTGGAACTCTTTTTCTTCCTTGATGGACACCACGCCCGTGGACCTCCCCGAAGAAGATGTTTCTCAGGAATCTGCCAACGAAATTGTCACCGTGCTCTTCACGAGTGGAACAACATCGAAGCCAAAAGGTGTCCCTCACACCAACACGACTTTGAACGCATTTTGCCAAAACCTGGCTCTTGCCGGAACATCCCCAGCGAATATCTTTTGCTCAGTCCTGCCCAACAATCATGCAATGGGATATTTCTTTCCGCTGCACTTCATGATGCACGGCGGGGCCGTTGTCTACCCCAGCTCAACCTCTGATGCAATGGCTATGGCCAATGCGCTCGAGTTGGAGAAGGTTACGCACACGGCCCTTGTGCCGACAAGTCTCTATGCGCTTCTAGAAGCAATCGAATCCCGAGAAGCGCCATTCCATTCTGAGTTAAAAGATGTCTGCCTGTCGGGGAGCTCTGTGACGCCAGAGAATGTCCGTCAAGTCTTTGACCGACTCGGAAGCATGGGCGTATCAACTGGTTTCGGTATGACAGAAGGAAGCCCAATTTGGACCGGCTCGAGAGAAAACCCTGAAGATTTGATCATGGGAAGCTCCGTCATCTCCGGAACCGCATCACCCGGGGCCCATATTCGCATTTGTGCGCCAGATTCACGCGAGCCTCTGCCGCGTGGTCAACCTGGAGAGATTCATCAAACTGGTCCCGGATTGATCGCATCTTACCTCGGCTCGCAAACAAGCCTTGAGTCTTTCTACCAGGATGAGGCAGGGAAAGTATGGTTCGTCACAGGCGATCAAGCGGTCATGCACCCCGACGGACGATGTTCCGTTACGGGGAGATACAAAGACATGATTAATCGCGGAGGTGAGAACATTTCTCCGGCTGCCATTGAAGCCATTATTAGCCGCCATTGCAATGTCCAGGTACAGTCCTTATGATTATCTTGATTCATCTAGTTCAAGGTTGCTGACTCTTTGCCCAGAGCTACGTTGTTGGTGCGCCCGATCCCATTGCAGGGGAAGTTCCAGTTGTCGTTCTTCGAGACACTCACGGTACAAGTACCGGGGACATACGAGATACGATTCTTCATCACCTTGGTGCTACTTTCCTCCCGGAACGCATACTCACACTGGCCGAGCTTGGGCTCGACGATGTTCCAAAGACGGCATCAAACAAAGTCCAAAAAGTGCAGCTAGCAGCCCTAGTCTGTGCGTTCTTAAGGAGGGAAGAAACCTCACAAGATGACAGTTCCGCAAACTCGGTCAAAGATAAAGTCCTAGAGGCGTACTTTAAGGCTACTGGCGTGCCGATGGATAGCGTAGATATTAATGCTCACGCTACCCAATTCGCAGACAGCATCGCCTTCATGAGAGTCCGGGACTACCTGCGGAAGAGCCTCGGTCAGGCGCTGAGCCTGAAAGAGATGGATGAGAATCCTACTATTGCGTCCCAGATCAAGTTGCTCCAGGACCGGGTCACCATTCAGAACGGGGTCAAACGAGAGGTAGCAGGTCCCCAGAACCCTCCGAGCCTCGATCAACTTGAAGTCCTCTTCGGGAGCCTTGAAGAAGCTCGTGGTATGACAGGCCAAATATCTGAGACTTTGAACCAAAAGGGGTTGAGCTGGGCTCAAGTGTCGGCCATCATCCCAACCCACGATTATATGCAAGTTCTGTTGGATTCCCACATCATCGATACCTGGAACTTTGCCATTTCTGTCATGACACATGGTTCCAGTGTTGCAGTAAGTCTCTGTACAATTCAATTCAAGAGTTAATCGTTGATCACAAGGAGAATAGGATTTGAGAACAGCGCTGCAGAAAGTCTTGCCCAGTCATCCAATCTTGACTTCTTTTGCCGTTGCCGACAATCGAGGGAAAGCTCACTATGTTACTCTACAACCCAGTGCAAGGCTATGGGATATGTGTATCATTAACTATGATGCAGTAGATACTGCGGCAGATGTCCAACAAATAGCGGTGGACTTTCCCCGTACCGACCTTTCTAGGATGCCGGGCCCGCTATTCTCTTGCCTCCTCATACACGTCAAGGAGACCAATTCTGCAGCCATGATTATGTACTGTAAGTTACCTTTGACTGAATATGCGATATTTAATTCCTACTAACAACAATGAAGTGCATCACATTGTTCAAGACGCATCATCTCTTAGGCTCTTCCTCGAAGACTTGAATCAAGCACTTTCAAGACCTACCAGACAACTCGCTCCGCATACAGACTTCAGGGCCTGGGCCGACTCATACCAGGCCCTCCGGTTCTCACCCGCTGCAACAGTATCCGTCAACTTTCATATAAGGCGTCTACGTGGTCTGCATGAACACAGAAGCGCGCTTTATCCGCCTGCAAAATTCCCTCGCCAAGCTAATATCGCTGAAAGCCCCGATGGATTGGACTATGGGTTCGATGCCCCAGGGCTGCTTGAATTGAAGAAAGACCATCCGAAGATTGCAGCACCCGTCGTGCTCAAAGCTGCCATGGCTCTTGTGAACGTGGCTCGCACTAGCCACAGCCACGCCATTTTCTGCAACTTCGAAGCTGGCAGAGCCCGTTTTCCTTTTGTTCCCGACAGTGTTCAGGCACTTCATCAAGATTCTTATGAAGCCTCTGACGTCAATGGTCCAGTGATGCAGGGAGTCTGCAACCTGATCGACGTTCCTCGAGACGAAGAAGCAATCGCCTTCCTGACTCGTTTGCAAGGAGATCAGGAGGCTCTAACTAAGCACGCTCACGCCCCATTGCAGCGCATCATCGAGGGCTTGAACGCGGAGGGATATGCTGCAGGCGACACAATAGTGGAAGCTCATCGTACCCAGTTCTCTACGTGGGTACCCGGCGTACTGGGCGAATACGAGAAGTTACAGGTGTCGAAAATCGCGATTCGCTGTGCGGCAGGATTGGTAGTTGTTGGTGCGTTAGGGGGACCAGCGGTAACAACGTACATGCTTTCGATGCGTTGGGACGTGGCGAATTATTCTCGTGAAGAAACAGGAAAGTTTGTAGCAGATCTCGAGGCTGCGGTTTTGTGGTTGACTGCAAGGGAGAACCGAAACTCTTCCTTGAAGGATTTCCTCGCGGGACTTGAGAACTAGTAAATGGTACGGAATCCTGGTGCGTTTCATTAGTGTCGTACACTTCTTCTGGTGTCTGGGAACTCTTATGCCGCAGAGTATCAGGGCTCGTCACACAAACCCCACCCCCTATGATAAGAAGTTGCTTCTAACATTCTAGCTGCAATTACGTAATGTTACAGTGCATCCCGGTAATGAGAAAAAGAGGAGAAAGGCGTGTCTCCAACTTGAGTTCAAAAGTTTTAAACTCAACCCTTTATTATCCAGGTTCTACAAACCATGAAAGAATCCTCTCCATAGGTCAGCGTTGCATTAGAAGCATGGAGCCAGAGCCAAAACCTCGCCTATCACAACGTCAAGGCTTAGCATGTCGCGGTATGTCTGCTATAAATCTATGGCGTCGTCTTATACTTAGCTAAATGGCCAGAATGCACCAGAAAGAAGAGAAAGTGCAGTAAGGAAATCCCATGCACCAGGTGTCAGCGCCTTGGGCTCCCTTGCGAGCGCGATGTCGTTCACCTGAGGCGGAATGTGACTCGAAACAACGCCGAGATTGGGTTTCTCAACTCTTTGCGAGAAATGCTGCAGAGCACGAATCCCGCCTGCGTTGAGCGAGCAATTCAAACGATATCAGGCAGGACGAAATATCTTCAGTCAGGTCAAGCTCCAGAGGTTGATAGTTCCAATTTGGAACTCATCGGAGTCACCAGTCATCTTCAGGAAAACCCAGAACCAAATACGTCCCTGACATACAGGCTGTAGCCGCCATCACCAACACGGCCAAGATCCGGCAAGCATGCTCTGTTGCAGATGTTGGGAAGTTTGCTTCTCTACGGAGGAGTTTCGGGACTGCTGCCGGGCAGAGAACGGAGGCGAAAGCCGTGTCGTTTACAAGATTGACAGATCGTATATCACCAAGCACGTTTTGAAGGGTTGTGTGCGGTGCTCACTGATCCAGCAACTGGTTACAACCAGCCAAGACATTGTTCCTCCCGAATAAATGCCCTCGCGGTTTAGCAATAACCTAGATTTAACGATAGTTACCTTGTAAGGCTGGTATTGTTATAAGCATGTACTGTATGTACAGTTGATAGGCTGAGGCTGAGGCTGAGCGCCAGTTACCCCTCTTTTCCATTATCGCTATTGTCTGAGCAAAGTGCTTTCCTTGATCTTTTGTTCCGTTTCCCGATTATCCACGTCCACTACAGCGTACTGGTTCATTAAAAACACTTTCCCCCTAGTCTTCTAGGCCTGATATTCGCTAGCATGTCCGGGCTAGAGGCTCTTGGCCTGGCATGTAACATCTTCCAGGTCATCAGCTTTGGACGCGAAACCGCGAGTCTGATCAAGAACGTCTACCGAGATGGCTCCGTCGATGAGGCACTTGAGGAGAACGCGAAAGACCTTGCTGACCTCTCGTCCCAGGTCCAGACCCTGACGACTCCCAACAAACAAAGCAAACAAGAGCAACAGTTGATGGACATCGCGAAAAAGTGTCAATCCGTTGCACGAGACTTGCTGGAGGAGATCACGTTCGTGGTGGGCCACAAGAAGAAAGGGAGCCTCACTGCGACTATCAAAGTCGCTGCGAAGGCTAATTGGCGGAAGCGACGGCTGGAAAACATCGAGAGAAAGCTCAATGATGCCGAGAGATTGATGCAGAGCGGCCTTCTCGCAAGAGTATGGTGAGTTTCTAACTTCATCCAGCAAGTTCACTATCATTGAACTAACAATGTGCCTTCTATACAGTGCCAAAACTGAGGCTACACACCTTGACTTAACGTCGCTTGACAAAGACTTGCGAGTCTTTTTACAGCAATACTACAAGGGTCACACAGAAACCTCTGACCTTGTCTCTGCTGAAAGTTTCAGAACACGGAACCACATCACAGCCGAGTCGGAACGGGTCAGAGCGGACCTTCAGTTATCAGTTGCACAACAATCGTCGATACTTGACAAGACAGTCCGCGACTCAACTCAGGCAATCTCAACCACTATGACGGCTTTGAGTCTGGACAAGAATCAAGAGGCCAAACGTCAGCGTTTGCTAGGGAGCCTAAAGTTTGAAGGGATGAACGAGCGCCGAAACCAAGTCAAAAGATCACATGCTGGTACATTCCAATGGATTTTCGAAGACGATACGGCATCATCAGACAATGATGGAGATTACAAAGATACAGAAGAGGAGGGATGGGACTCTGACAGCACTGAAAGTGAAGAATCTGAAAGTGACGACTCTGAGTGGGACAACGAGTTAGATGACGTTCCATGGGATTCCTTCATTGACTGGCTAAGATCCAGTAGCCCTATATTTTGGTGCAGTGGCAAGCTGGGCTCAGGAAAATCTACCCTGGTCAAATACATCATTTCTGAGCCACGAACCCGGAGGGCCCTTGACGTATGGAGTCCCGGTGCGCTGTTGGTATCGCACTTCTTCTGGCGCCCGGGAACCCTCATGCAACAGAGTATCAGGGGCATGTTCTGCTCTCTTCTCTTTCAGCTTCTAGGAAACGACGAGTCTGCTCTCGACTCTGTAATCTCTGCCATTCCACAGACTGAACACAAGGATTCGGACACGGACTGGTCCACCGAGGAGCTCCGGGAACTCTGCTTCGGTACCATGAAGCAGTATCGTCGACCTATTTGTCTTTTTCTCGATGGTCTTGACGAAGTAAGCCCGGACGATGGCGTACTGCAGCTGCTTGGGGTTATAGCCGAGTTCAGCACTATCCCGAATGTCAAATCATGCCTCTCAAGTCGACCGGAGTACCTCATTGAAAAGCGCTTAGGAGGTGGTCGCTACCCGTCGCTCCGATTACAAGATCTCACGGTCAAGGATCTCCGGAAGTACGCCAAGGAGCACATTCAGTTTCCACCTAAGCTCAAGATCCAAGACGAATCGGGATCGCCTAGAAAGCCTCTCTATGTACTTGTGGAGAAGGCTCAAGGCGTTTTCCTGTGGCTTTGTCTCGCAATTCGCAGTCTAAACAGAGGGCTTGAGCATGGTAATGATCCAGAAGATTTACAGCAAAGAATTCAGAGCTTACCCGACAACCTTACCGACCTGTATAAAGACATGTGGGCGAGACTCAATGAAGACCAGACCCTCTATCGCCAGAGGGCTGCTTTATACTTTGGTTTTGTGATCGCCAATCGGCCATGGTCGTTCGGCGGATCAAGACACTGGTACAACAAGCAATTGAATGTCTTCGACATGATGCTTGTGTCGACCTCTATGGCTGATCAATTACTTGGACCACAACACAAAGACATAGAGTTCGATACGCTTGTGGCAGAGTGCAAGCGGATCGAGACCGATGTGCTCGTCCGATGTGCTGGACTTCTGGAACTGTCACGCAAGGTTGACCGGATCGGTTTCAAAGCCAGACCATGGAATAACGAGAAGTACGGTGATAATATGCCCTTTATCACAAGCACAAGGTCGTTTCAGTTCATCCATCGAACCGCGCATGACTTCCTAGTCGACACCGTCGAAGGTAGAGAGATAACGAGCTACTGCACATTGTCAACCGCACAGTTCCACCGACGAATTCTCCAAGCTGAGTTGGCCACCTGTCAATTAGCATTGGTTACGGAGACCATTTTACCGTCGTTCCACGATCAACCCTTTGATCCGTTGCTCTGTATGAACCTTCTTGATACACGTCTGCTAGTTATCAATCTGGTAAGGCGATATTACCGAACAGAGTTGGAAGACGGAAACACAGACTGGAACCCGCTCATTAAAATCTGTGAACAGCTAAGCGACTCAGGCCGGCTTTTATCACTCGCTACACATCCGCGGAACATCTTTGGGCATTGCCCAGGTGGGTGGTTCCCTGTAGCGGCTGTTAAGGCTGGCTTGGCCGACTGGGTCTTATCTACTGTCGAGCATGGGAACCTCGCGTCGGATGTTCTGTCAGAAATTCTTTTCCGAATATGCGACAATATGCCATTCTGGTACAGAGAAACACAGGAGAACAAGAAGCATTTCAATTTCCTAATTCGTAAACTTCTAGAGAAGGGGGCGTGTGTGAGCAGGAAGATTGTGGCCAGTCTTACTGAACGGAACAGCATGCTGGAAACACCGCTTTCGATGCTGGTGAAAGAAGGCTTCGTGTCCATTAAAGACCGCGAAACAGTACTATCGTATTTGCAAGCCTTGGAAGATTGCGTCAACGCTGACGCGAACTTGGATCAATCGGTCTGTCTCTATGTTGATGTCTGTCATCGGGATGACTCGTTACATTTCTGGAATTCCCCCTTGTTCACCGAACAGTACACGATGTTTATGAAGAACGATCACCCAGACGACGGATACCGATCGGAAAGAATGGATCGTTTCGATTACGAACGTGTCCAACTAGCGTTCGAAGAAAATGGATGGACAATTTGGGCGATTTTGCCGGCGTCTGTCCTAATCAAATCTATGATTGCAGATTTATCCATTTGTGATCGAAATCTGTCCCTCGAAGCTGATAGAGTCTTGCGACGACTAGATGAGAGTGTTAGATCTCAGTGCGACCACAAGACGTATGTTATCGGCTTGGACAAGTCCACTCAGAGAGGTCGTTCATCCAGCCGTTACATGAGGATTTCGTCACAGGATTCGGAATATTTGACCGAGCTTATCGTTGAAAGCATGCTATCGGGTCGCCGCCGGTTAGTGGACGAGGGTGTTGCAGAAATGGAAAGTCTAAAAGCCAAGGGCTTAGGAAAGCGACTTGATGAAGTCGTCGCAAGGAGCGAGCTGGCTAAAGAAAGTATGTTAGACCGCTTGAAGCACCTGGGGCTTGCAAAGGCAAGGGTATACGCGGATGATAACGGAGATGAATACCCCCGTAGAGTCGCGAAGAAAATGGCGCCTTCTTGGCTCTCTGAGTATAAATACTACTGAGGGAAGGCTAAATTAGACTCAATTTGACTGTTAAGGGTGTTAAAAGGTGGAAGATAATATCTTTCAGTTTTACGAGAAGTCATGATTATCACGAGAACTAAAATGCCAGACTGTTACTTTAGTGATTGTATCGCTCAAGCAGCAAAGGGACTTGCACAGGGGTTGTATACTTACGCGGCTAGCTTTGGTCGTCGCTGCATAAACTCTTGACGTTGGAAAGTTAGGGACAGGCTACAGGGCATTGGGAAGGATATCGTCTATGTGGAGATGCCGGATCGGTAAGTCTACCCACTGGCCTAACCATGAGAAGTGGTCCTGGTATAACTATGATCCTGGGATAGTCACAATTCAGAAAAACACTTAGGCAATAGCAATAAGATGATGAAAATACTATTCTCCATAGAAAAGAGTATCATCGGGTCCAACATAGCTAGCCATATATAATCATGAGTGACCAGTATAGGAGAAACAAAGTGTTTATACAGGACGCAGTCACCTAATATTATAACGTAAAGTAGAGGAGGTAGAAGTGAACATTAACTTGGGCAAGAAATAGACTAAGCAAACAAGATATGTACGTGATAGGGCCAGGACTTCTTCCTCGACTTTCTACCACCCCTCAGAATAGTTATAATTATGAGCATAAATATCTTCCTTGAGTACAGCAGCAGGATTTCCAATCATGAGCATGACCCACATAGTATAAGGCTTTAGCTACCTTCGGAATAGCATTTTTCCATCATCTGACATCGACAACATAAGCCCTTAAATTCGCGCACTCATGGTCTTGGAGATCATTCGGCCAATACCTCCCTCAGTTCTCTTCTGTCCCGTTGTTCCTCAATACCAAGAACTTTCTCTTTCCAGGTAACCTAACCATGGCTTTCACACTATACGATGCAACTATTGTAGAGACGAAGACAGCTCTTATCACTTTGGACCATATTCTCAAGGAAGCGGAGAAACTGCCCAACTCAGGGAGCTTCCTCCAGGCGCGGCTCTACGAGGACATGAGACCCCTGATCTTCCAGGTTCACGCAGCAACAAGGTTCTCAGAGAAGGTTCTTGCCAGACTCTCAGGGAGGGATGCTGTGGAGTTTCAGAACAACCTCATCTCATTTGCGGATATGCATGAGCGTATTGCCAACGCTCTGAGAGCTCTTGAACAAGCCGACAAGGACACTATTATACTAAAGTAGAAGTCTTTTATAGATTACATATTAAACTGATTCCTTTTAACAGGTAACAAACAACATCGCGGCAATTGAGGCCCACATCATGCATGTACTGCTGAGTGAGCTGACGAAATCTCAGACACACCGGGATCTTCCTGGTTGAATGCAACATTCCGTCATACAAGCTCGATTATTGGGCAATCGTGCATCAACATGCTTCGCCCCCAAATTACATGATGACCCCTCACTCGAGGGACATAAAAGATTGCTGACGAACGTCAACTACCCCATTTCGTTTTGCTCACCAGTCACGACATACTTGAGATTTGAAACCGAGTTAATCAAGGCCGTGGGTCTCAATCGTGAAAATGGCCACAGACGAGTATGCAATGTACCAACTCAGCGAGGACAGTACGTTCCATTTCGAAATCCTCCGCGTCCTGGCCCAAGCTGTGTACGATGGCTCGGACGTTGGCGAGATTCTCGTGACGGCGAACAGCATCATCCCCAGCGACTTGAGCAGCTACGCCAACGCCTTTACCAGCCTCGCGCACAAAGTCTACAAGCGAGCGACAAGCATTGCCCAGAAGAAATTCCCAGTCTCGGCTCGCACTGCCTTCTTTGCTGCTGCATCGTACTTCCGCAGCGCTGACTTCTACCTCCATGACAATGCGACGGACCCACGGATTATGACGCTGTGGGCAAACCAGACAGCAGCCTTCGACCAGGGACTAGGGCTATTGTCGACGCCGAATCATCGTCTGACTCTCAGCACGCCCGACTTTGACATCCCGGCTATCTGGTTCACTCCGGACGACGAAGTCAAGCAGCGTCCCACCATTATTCTCGGCAATGGCTACGATGGTTCGCAAGAGGAGATGTACCACGTCGTTGGAGCTGCGGCTTTGGAGCGTGGCTGGAACGTCATTTCGTACGAGGGCCCCGGCCAACCTTCGCCTCGACGTTACCAAGACATCGGCTTCATCTACGACTGGGAACGAGTCGTGACGCCAGTGGTCGATCATCTCATTTCTCAGCCGGATTTGGTGGACCCAGATGCGATTGCACTTCTGGGTCTCTCCTTTGGGGGCTATTTGGCACCTCGAGCCGCGGCTTTCGAACATCGGCTTGCGGCTGTTCTCGCAATCGATGGTGTTTGGGATTTTGGAAACATCACTATTGGAGCAATTCCAGACGAAGAAGCACTGGAGCTATGGAAATCAGGAAACAAGACGGCCTTTGACGAAGTGGCGCTTCAATGGCTGAATCCTGGCTATCCAACCCAGCTACGATGGGCGCTGGCTCAGGGACTCTGGTCGTTCAACCTCGACTCGCCGTTTGACTACATCACTGCATCACTCGACTACACCCTCGAAGGCGTCGTTGATAAGATCCAGACTCCAGTATTTATTGGAGACGCAGAGAATGATCTCTTCTTCAAAGGGCAACCGCAGCAGTTGGCAGATGCTTTGGGTGACCTGGGCTACCTGTACCATTTCACCAGCGAGGACGGGATTGGCGAACACTGTGGTCTTGGTGCTCTGAAGCAGCAGAACGCAGTTATGTTTGACTGGCTTGATGGTATTCTCGAGGAGAAGAAAAACGCATCTTGTTGATGCGCACATCGATGCAATTCATACAATTTCCTTTAACTTCACCCCATTTGCTGTGTTCTTTGTCATTGCCGGCAGCTTTATATCATCTCAATACAAATACAACTCGACTAATTATCGATTGAGGAAGGAGACGACAATGTACAAGGGCACGAGTCTGTTTCAGCTCCCCGACGTATGTAATTACACTTGCTCCTTGTGAAAAGCTCTAGTTCTGCTAAGAGTAGAAATAAGGCTTCAAGGTCCACGTTGCGTAGACAAATCTGGTAATGACAATGATACTCCGTCAACCACTGCTCACCAATACCACAGGCTCACCATTGCTGACATTGACGCAAACATTTCCACTCCCATCGGACGAATAAGACCCGCCGCCAAATGTATTCTCCCAAGAGCCGTTGTTTCTGCGGGTATTGAAACAGTACTCTCTGGAAGATCCCGAGCCCCCGTTGGAAGTTAGGACAATGAGATCTCCACCTGCCCGGCTCCAAGCATAGGCCGTATCGGCGACGTACAGATGGACATGATCATTCCCTCCAAGGCCCCCAGCCGCAGATCTTGCTTCAGACAGGCGAGAAATGGCTTGATATACGTCGGCATTTGTATTGAATTCACTTCGCCAAAGATCCTCTCGGTTTGCCGGATCAGTGCCGCCACCGTAGCTTTGCTCAGTGCCGTAATAGACAATGGGGATACCACGGGCTAGGATCACGTACGCCAAAGCATTCTTGAGAAGAGAGACGTCATTCTTCTGATTCAAGAAACGAGCGTTGTCATGGTTGTCGAAAAATGTACCAAGGGCGGCGGGGTCAGGAAAGGCTGAGCTGACGTCGTCGTGCATGTCGACCAAGTCCTGCGATGAGCCTTTTTGCTGGTAGAAGTTGTTCAACGGGTAGTAGATAGCGTAATTCAACAACCCCGACATCAAGCTGGCATATCCAGAAAGGTAGGCGGGGTTTCCATCAAAAACTTCACCAATGGTGTAGACTCCAGCAGCAGACGTAAAGCCCGACCAAAAGTCCTTTTCAACGTGCTTGACGGTATCAATTCTCACACCATCGAAGCTAAACTCCTTGACTAGCCAAGAGATCCAGGTCTGGAACAAGGTTCGGATTTCGGAGCTCTGGGTGTTAACGTCTGGGAGACCTGCGATCCGACACTGCTCGATACTTGACTGACTCGAGTAGTCAATATCACAGGATGAATGGTAAGAGCTGTCTTGCTGCAAGGGTTCGGGCCGGTTATCGCCAATGGGAGATCCCATGTGGTTGACAACGACATCGACCATGACGTACATTCCCTTCGACAGGTTAGCACTAGCATTATCAAGCAGATATACATCCTCTTACCTTGTCATGCGCTGAGCCCACAAGGCTTTTGAGGTCGTCTGCCGACCCGTAGTTTGAGTTGATAGTATACAAGTCCTGTGCCCAGTATCCATGATACCCACCGGGATGGTCTAACACGAAATGCAAATTAGCCACCAAGCAAACTGCGGAAGAATTGTAGAAATAGAGAATCCATACTCGCAACGACAGGCGTGATCCAGATAGCATCAAAGCCCATTCCCCGGATGTAGTCAAGCTTCGATTCAAGGCCCTTGAAGGTGCCACCGCAGTAATTGCCCAGATTGCCACAAGAGTCACCGCCAGAATCATCACTACTGCGGGCGATGCGATCAGTCAAGACGAAGTAAATATTGCGAGACTTCCAAGCCGCAGTGTCCGCGGAGAGGACGTGGGTTGAAAGGAGGGCAAGAGCGAGAAGAGAGCGCCAGACGCCCCTGATGATAGCGTAGTTCATGATGGACCACGAAAGCAGAACTTGGAGTTTTCTGTCTATGAGGCTGTTTAGAATATCATGTTGTACAATTCCAGGGCTTTTATAGAACGTGCTGAAAATGAATATCGAGATGCGGAATGGCCAAGTATCCAGAGAAGACCGCGTTGAGAGGTGGAAAGTCGGATGACAAGAGGTCTCCGTGCAGGATCCAGATCAGCTGTTGCGCGCTATACCTGCAGCAAGATATATACCAATATGGTTGCTTCTCCGACAAAGGACCGAGATTTGGGAGAATAGCCGAGATGCGCTGTGAAATGCGGAGGGCTGAGGGCGAATCGCGGGGATGTGGGGACATGCCGATCGTAATGAGCTATGTCGGTCCGGCGTAGACTTGGCGTGGTGATTGGAGGGGAAGTGAAACATCATTTGACAGGGAATAGAACGTAGGTTTAAGAGGACAGAATGCATGTGACATGGATACAAAAGGTAGGGAACTAAGTTATACAACAAGCTGAAAAGAAAACACCGTTTCGATATCGCAATGCTAAGAGTACCTACAGATACTCCTTTCATCACCAATGTACTCCAGCTACGAGTATAGTCACTTGTGGCAGTGGATGGCTCTCAACACTAGAAATTCTTTAGAGTTAACTTGATACTTGCTAGTTCTGCCAGGGAATATCGGCGATTGGAATTGTTACTTTTGTGCCAAATATCTCAATAAAGCTTGCCCTGAAGGACCCGGACATAGGGACCGCCATTTAAAACGCAAGTAGGAACCACACCCATGTAATTGGAGAGCAAAAGTTGCGTGCCGCGGATAAAGAAACTTTCAATACTAATCCATTTCTCCGGGCTTGAGTCCGTTTCCGGGGGCTTAGGTCTTCTCGAACACACAAGGCATGGCGTCTTTGCTGATGTATGGGGCGATTGGGTTCAATAAAGGGGTTTCCATAGCCATTTGAGACGATATGGGCAAAGAAAAAGGCAGTCAAATATATGATCAAAGATACTTTCTGTAATTCTAGTCGATAAATGGTTAACAGCGTACTCCCTAGTCAGCTGTATTACTCTTCGCTAATACTGAGACACCATACCAACGGAGCTAAGCATATCCGCCGCTTGCCGCTCGGGCGGGAAGTTGTACCTCCTCCTGTGTCATCTTGCAACTAGCTTCACATCAACGACAATTGCTTCAAAATTCCAAATGCCAACTTTCGTTCCGCGCCAGATTGTTGCTCTATTGCCTCATTCCCTCACCGACAGGAGGCATGCAAGACTTAGGTCCCCTGACTACGCTCCCTGAGGAAACTCGTGACTCATGACGGGACTTCAATGGCGGATTTTCTATAGACTTGGAGTACTTGGTGCAGGCCATTTCTTGTGGCAAAGCTCGAAACGTTGCGTTGCATTAATGCAAGCTTTCGGCCTCGGCGCATGTGGTTTGCAGGGATGGGTGGAGCTTCCGACCTGGCCCAACGTGAGATGGCGGAGTCTCCGACTTTGAACAAGGATTCAGTTGCTGGCTATTCACGGTTTCAAGCCAAGAAAGCACCTGCATGGCATCGACCCAACTTCAAGCTCTATTTCGCGTCGACGCTAACCCCGGACCTGATTATTTCTCCGATCTAGTTTCTGGGGTAGGTTGGGACGATCCCCACACTCGGCCAGTTTGGTCCCAGCTCTGACCTCAGCGACGTCGTGCTCGCATATATCACAGTCGCTTTTGCTAGGGATGCTGAAGAAAACCTTCGCTGAAGAGCCGTGAATGCGCCGACCGAGATCCGGCCGGAGTCGTCTCTGCAACCAACTCCGGACTTTGATGGTCCGGGTTTGCACATTGGTCGCAGCCTCTGTGCTTGATGGTGAGTCTTTAGAGTCAACTATAGGTGGAAATATTGCGGTTCGGTCTTTTCAGCTTGAACTCGGTGGTATTAATTCATCAGCAAGGCCATTCTTTGAGGAAATGACTCCATTCAGACCCTGTATACAAAACTCATTGGAAGGCGATATGTCGGTTCTACTCACCCACGTCAAGAGTACCCCAGACACGGCGGTAGCTGAAGAGCCTGAATGCTTCCTGGGATAGTCGGCTGTGTAGGAGTTCTCCCGGATCCCAGAGTCCAACAGTCCAGAAAATATAAAGGGGAGGTTGTCTGGAGTGTTTTGGGACCTATGTCATCACGGATCATTCTCACTACGCGATAGTCTATACTACTTCATCATAACCTCCACAATTTTAACATTTACCCAAGATGTCTTACTTTACTCTGCTTACCACTCTTACTCTGGTAGCTGCTGTCAATGGACATGGCTATCTGAGCTCCCCGATGAGTCGAACTGGGTTGAACGCACAGGTATGGTCCTCTCCACACTCTACATTGGTGGCGCTTCTAACTCTCTCCATGCAGGCCGGTCCCGATACTTGCCCCGAGTGCACCATCCTGGAGCCCGTCACCGCCTGGCCAGACCTAGACTCTGCTCCCGTCGGTCGGACTGGGCCTTGTGGCTATAACGCTCGCGTCAGCGTTGACTACAACCAGCCTGGAGTAAACTGGGGCCAAGAACCAGTAATCACCTACACTGCTGGTGAAGTCGTCGAGGTCCAGTGGTGCGTCGACAACAACGGTGACCATGGCGGCATGTTCACCTACCGCATCTGCGAAGACCAGGACGTCGTCGACAAGCTCCTCACGCCCGGCTATCTACCCACCGAGGCAGAGAAACAGGCAGCCGAGGACTGCTTCAAAGAAGGCGTCCTTCCATGTACCGACGTTGATGGACAGACTTGCGACTACAGCCCTGACTGCTCCGCGGACCAGGCCTGCTACCGCAACGACTGGTTCACCTGCAAAGCGTTCCAAGGAGATGGATGCGCTGGGGTCGACAATGCTCCTATCAATTCCTGCTACACATCGATTGCTGGTGGATACACTGTTACCAAGAAAATCAAGATCCCCAATTATGCCTCTAACCACACCCTTCTGTCCTTCAAGTGGAACTCGTTCCAGACCCCGCAGGTCTACCTGACCTGTGCTGATATTGCCATTACGGCCTGAATGTAATTATGAGCTAGGGAGCCTGGAAATCAGGGTAACAAAAAAGGCTTTGACAGCACGCGAAGGGAATTGACTCCAGTAAAATTCGCGATTTCATTCGCATGCCATAGATTCAAATTTTACGTTTCGAAGCACCGCTGCATCTCGAGTCACCCAAGAGAGCTCTCTTCAAATCTACTTGCATGGGTTTATATACCAATCGTGCGTGTTTTCTTAGGTTCTTTTCGAAGCCGATTACCAATACCTACAGCATTGGAGGTTGATAAGGATTCTCCTGGTCCGAATTTGGAGTCTCTAGGGTAGGACGAGATGGACCATCGTAGAACGAGCCGACTCCTAATTTTGCATCTGTGAGATATCATAACTTCAAGTCTTCTTTCTACTTTCGTCATGCAATCGACTATCCCATTGCCGTGTAAAGTTTTGGGGTTTCTTGTTCCCTTCACAATCGCACCCGTGTTAAGAAGCTGGCCTCATTGGGAATTCTACGAAGGCCATGCATGCACTCCATTGCGATTCCTGTTATCTTCGCATTTATGTCATGTGGCCTCGCTTGATAAGATAATGGCACGCTGTTGTATGCAATGTCGTCATTATTGCGGTTTTGATCCTTATTCAGTTGCATTATCTCAGCGACACAGTCTGACATGGCTTTGATCTTCGGAATGGGGTCCAAAAGCAGCGGGACTAGTGGGCAGATATAAGCAGTTTAATTGGCCTGCTCGGAAAGTACGCGCTCTGATTGGACGAGATAAAAAGTGCACAGATGACTGTAGCATCCTAGAACCTCGAAGTGGGGGCATCTTGAATGTCTAGATGTTCCTTCGGCTTGCTGGCAACTACATTTACATGATTTTCTCACGCACACATGGGTGTAGAATAAGCACTAGTGTCGAGAGATGCGCCAGTATGATTCACGCCGTAATCGTGAATCAACGCCCTTCCTGTATTTGATGTACTGGGATTTGATGGTGTCCTGGTGCTGCTTTCGGAAGCTTCAAGGGGAATCGAGGTGGGACGAGTTCTCATTAAATAGGCAAATCGCGTCGGTGTAATTATGGGCTTGTTGTTATCATTTTCATATCAAATTATTTGCTCCCTTGTTCGTCTAGTTCCAGTCCTTCTTCTGTACAGCTCTCACAATGGCAGCCAAAAACACTCTTTTCATGACTCCAGAGGAGTCAACGCGTATCCAGAAGACAGTCCGAAATCAATTGCAGAAATGCCAAGACACGGCTGGTCAGCTGAGGGGATCCAGCGACCCAAGTACCCTGATACAGCAGGCAACTTCGGTGTCTCTAATGCAGGACCTTTCGTTCGCAGCCTTTGGGCTCGGCACACCAAAAAAGAGTCAGGGCACTATGGTAGCGTACGCCGTCGGTCGCCCATATTTGCCTTGTGCAGCCAACCTACAGAACTTGCAACCTATGCAACTCTCCGATCTTCGCATGGAAACGCATCATCGTGGATGTGTGCTCTCCTTACGTCGTGTTTCCCCGGTGGCCGAGCTTGCGGCCTCCTCCTGGGCAGTTGTGCAGGGAGAATCGCCTGATGAGGTTGAGAGAATCGAGATCTTTCTGCACAAGTCTAAGCACGGGGAGGACATCTTGGATATGTCCTCCGAGCTTCTCGTCAAAGAGCCGTACTATACCTTGAACAGCCAGGGGGAATGTACCATCAGAGTTGATCATCCGTCAGACCTTGTCATTTCCTCTTTAAGAAAGGGACCGGAGGAATGGCGGCGCAGAAAACATGGCGATGCATCACGTGTTGTCAAGTCACCTGGAAAGTGCAAGGAACAAGGCAATGCCGCCCTCCAAAAACAAGACCTCGCGCGGGCGCATGCCCATTACACCGAAGGATTACAGTTGAATTCGAAAGCCAACGGGGAAAACGACACCTTGACTAAGAATCTCTACCGCAACCGCTCTCACGTCAATCTCCTCCTGAAGCGTTTCGACGAGGCAAAGGCCGATGCACTATCATCCGTCACAAGCGGCGAAGGGGAGGAAGAGAAGGCTCTAGAAGCAAAGGCTTACTACCGTGCCGGCCTCGCAGCATACACCCTCGGTGATTTCATGGATGCCAAAAGTCACTTTGAATCACAGGAAAAACTTCAGCCCGAGAATTCGCACGCCAAGTTCAATCTGAGGAGGATCGAAATGCGGCTTCAGGAACAAGCAACCGGCGTTTACAATCTCAAAAAGGCCGTCAGTGGCCTGTCCAAGAATCAAGGACGCCCAGACGTCGCAAGCTTCAATGGTCCCACGGAGGTGAGAAGAAGCCCAGGAGCTGGTCGCGGCTTGTTTGCGACGCGTGATATCAAGCCAGACGAGATCATTATGTGCGAGAAGGCTTTTTGTGCCGTCTGGGGGTATGAGCCCGAAGCGTCCTCCACTATTACGTGTGATGTCCGAGACGATGCCGCTATCGGAATCTTCCCTGCAGGATTGCACAGGGCGGTGGTGCAGAAGCTGCTGAACAATCCATCGCAGGTGGAAAAGGTCTTGGATCTCTTCGGCGATTACACAGGTCTTGGCAACAAGCTGCTTGAACGTGACGGCAGCCCTGTAATCGATACGTTCCAGGTCCACGACATCATCCAGCGGAATGCCTTTGGCACAGGCCCGCAGACAGAAGACGAGGACATCAGCAATGCCAGCACCGGCCTCTGGATTCAGGCATCATACATCAACCATTCCTGCGTCCCCAATACGAAGAAAGACTACGTTGGTGACCTGATGATCCTCCGTGCCACTCGCCGTATCTCCATGGATGACGAAATCACGCATGCCTACGATGAGTCCGGCGATTACGATGCAAGGGCTGCCGCGCTTCACAGGACTTGGGGTTTCAAGTGCCGGTGTTCACTATGCGCTGTGGAAGAAGCAGATGATCTTGGTGTGCGCAAGTTGCGTCGGGAGCTTGAGGGGAAGGCAAATGCGTTTGTGGAAGGGCAAAATCCGCACGGAGCAAGTAGGATACTGGTAACTAAAGCAAAGCGGCTTCGGCAGTCTCTCAATGATACGTACGATACAAGGAGATACAGCGGATTACCTCGGCGGGCGCTTTTCGCCATTGAGCATTGGCTTGAGTTAGCAACTCGTAAATAGTCCCTTCAATGCGAGGCAGGATTATATGGAAGGGCCCTAATAACGACTCTACTAGAGATACTATAAGGGGCCAGGTTCAGTTGATCGTTCTTCAATCAGCTGTCCCTTGAAGCGTCCCATGGGGCACAAATAAGTTCAACCCGTCCGTTCGACTTGGGTTGCTGTGGTACACACAGAGACAACGGCACGGGGAGAAGATACTGAATGTCATTGTTGAATTCTGTCCATTTGTTTGTGCTTTTTAATCATCTTTATGATGCAATGCCGTTTCTTTCTTTGACCTCCCAAGTAACATGCACCTGATGTCAATGCCCTATAGTCATCTCCCTCGTGAACATATCTGCCATCCCCCACCTCAAACATCAGGCTCTATCTCATCCACCGTGGGCACTCGGGTAAGTTTGACCCCAAAAAAGGCAGAGATGGTTTGCACCGCATCCCATATAACCTGGACATCATCCTTGGAAACGCCGATACGACGTGTCCCGCGGATGTGCCAATGTGTCTCAGACCGCAAGTTCTGGCTCATTATCGCAGGCAGCACAACAAGCTGCGTCTCAACATCGTCGAGAACCTGGCGATCGGAGAGGAAGAAGCCGTACGTGATCTCCGATGAGATCCACGCAAAGTCCTTGTGCGCGTCGAAGAGGCCAATGGTATCTTTGGCGTTGCGCGTATACACCTGCCGGAACCAATCCTGTGCCCGTTCGTGGTTTGTCGCATCCGCCTGCCAATTCTCCCGCGTGCAGCTCAGATCGCGGTCCTCGGGCTTTTCCACGCGGCTGATTGCCAGGATGGCCTCGATCGGCTTGCACACGCCCACCAGGACAATCGTCTTTACCAGCGCCTCCCGCAGACGCCGAATGAGTGCCTTCCGGTCTTCTGAGAGCTGGAACTCAGGCTTGCTGATGAGATAGAGGTACAGATCCTTGGCTGCCTCGGGGTCGGAGCTCGCGGCGAGGCAGGCGATGACGAGGATGTACCAGCGGTCATTGCCCAGTTCGGTGCTCTTGAACCTGTCCTCGATATCCTTGAGGAGTTCGCATAGCTTCGGATCAGGGACTGTGTTTGTTTCGGGTTGAGAAGATGCCATAGTCGATTGCTGGAGTTTCTGAGATTTGTGGTGGAAACGAGGGTGGTGTTTTGGGGAAGAGTCTCGCAAACCCCACCTCCCACTTTTTATACTGAACTTTGTTATCGGTTGTGCGTATGGTTTCTGTATTATGTCTTACATCTGACAGGAATAACGATTTTCCGCATATCAATTGCTTTGCCGTGCTTTGTAAGATGGTTCCACGTTGTGCCGATAGAGAGGTATGACGCGACGATATAAATCGTCGGGGCTTTAGCGCCTTTCGCATTTAAGTCTTTCCTAACCCCTTTCTCACGGTTATTGATGGCGACTATCTAACCATACTTAGCATTTGGCCTGTCTTGTTCTTTTTTATCATGTGCCAATGTGTGACACCACGGTCAACTACTATTCTTGGCATGATAGAAGTACAGGATAATTAAACATTGGGCTAGCTGGCTGGATTGGTCGTGCTTAACGACAAAGCTGCGCTTGTGGAGAAATTTAGTATATCCTTTCGCTATTCTCTGTCGCCTTGACACAGGATTAATCCTATGAAGAATGCGAAAGCACAATATGGTTCTGTAGTACTCGGGTACAACTGGACGGACTTATTATCGATGTACATCTCTGGGCTTGAGTGTGTAGCAGACATAGAATTTCCGAGCTTCAACGAAAGCTGAGAGAAGTATGATTATGATGACAGCCTTTACTCAAAATCCATTCTACAGAAAAGAATAGACATAGGAATAGTTTCTTTCACCCATCTAAACCTTTGATCTAGCCGGTCTAAATTGGAAACTAAGTCTATATACAAGGACAAAAGTTAGTCCACTTCTATGAAGGAAGATGCAGTCGCGTGTCTTAAAAGCCGGGAAGGACATTTCGGTCTCAGCTAAATCAAAGTAAACACCCTCTTGCCCTGAAACATTAGCCTCATATCGTCATTATAGCAGTTGCGTTGTAGATCGTCGTGAAGCCGGAAATGCCCCCACCGTTCATACAGTGTCTCTTCGTCAATCTTCACTTCTTTCAAAACCAGTCCAGACCAATGACAGAGCCAATCATCTTCCGCTAAGACAGCGAAAACAAACCTTCCTCCCACCAGAGGAGTGACTTTAGGGTCATCAAAAGTGACTTGAAAGTCGTGGATATCATCGTTCCATGTCTTCGGATTGCCCAGTATGATGGGCGAGCCTCCTCCCCACTGAACTTCAGCCCAGTATGCGCAGATTCTCAGCCTTGCGCAAGCAACCTGTCCTTCAGGGTTTGTCTCGTCGACCGGCGTCACTGTATATCCATCTAGTTCCGCTAGTGGAGTATCTCTAGGGTTATGCTGGAATATCTCTCCATCCATTGACGCCCAGCTCCAAGTCGGGGTATTGCTCCTTCTCCCGCTCTCGTTTGCAGACCGATCGATCCTTCGACATTTTGAGCTATCGCGCCTATAATCTTCACTAAGAAACGGTTTGACACTCCAATCCAGGCTATGAGGCAGCATCTTGCAAAAATGTCCCGCAATATACACGTCATCCATCTCCCTACCCATCCACTTGGCAATGGCTGAGAGTGCGACCAACTTGTCTGCTTCGGGATGCGAAAGATCTCGAGTCGTATACTGTGTTAGAATATCCTGCCACATCGACAACAGGTCCTCAGAGTCCGCGGTGCGCGTGATGCCTCTGTTAGGAATCCCGAATAATAGCCTTGCTCTTGTCCCCGGTGTGCTACCGACTGGAAAAGATTCACTGGCACCAGATAGCTGTAGACAATCCCAAAATAGCTCGCCCTGCCCGAAACTCAGGACTCGTGTAGCAAGGAGGTTCTCTTGCAAAGCCCATGCACGGAAACCGAGTGGCTGGTCATATAGAGCTTCATGGTAGTAGTCTTGAGACGTAACGATGCAGGTGCACTGCCGGAGGTCGGCGTTTCCTTCAAACAGTCTTGTTGTTTCCAGTTCGAACGGCAACGTCACGGATCTGAGAGGAGATCCACTCTCACAACTTTGTTCCGGGTTTGCTGCTCGAGATAGGGATATGTTGAGAGCACTTTCAGAGTAAACGGCGTGCATTTTAGATGACTCGGAGTGCCAGTCACTAGTACTTCCTGGCCCAGATTGTATGATGCAGAGAGCATCAATCCAGAGATACCGGATACAGAGATGCTTCGCAAAGTCAACTGCCTCTTTGAAAGCAGCTGGGAGACTAGAGTAGGGAATGCCAGCGCGCAGACTAGCCAAGTTCGAAGTTGTAAGGCAGAGAAAGTCTGGATCCGCTCCCCAACAGTAACTCAACGATGCGTAAGATCCTGATGGTCGGTCTTCTTTTGTCAAAATGAGACGCATTGTCGACTCTCCCAGCTCGAGTAGTCGCGTAGGATATGAGCTAGATTGTAGTGTCTTCTTGCACTGCTCATGCCCGGTCAAACAATCACTCATCCACTTCTGAGCAGTCTTGACGGCTGGCGAGAGCGGAAGAGTCCCCTTCCTCTGTCTGATACTGAGGTCTGCTGGCAGCGTCGCTTTTGGGTAGACCACAAACCCCGTATAGAGTTCCTTCGTTTCCCCGCCTTGGAGGATTGTTGTGTCAATATGGACTTGCGCACTTGTATCCTGGCTAAGGTTGCGGTAGATGCGATATTTCAAGGGCTCGATCGTCCAGTTTACCGAGTCGCCCGTGCTCTCAAGGACCTGACGCATTAGAGGCTCGCATATATAGCAGCCGCTTGCTGCTGCGTTCACCAAGGACGTGAAATCCGGGTGGTGTTGACCCCACGCGTGGCTCTGGAACATGGGCGTGCATTTTTCGCAGAGCGTTGCGTTTTGCGCCATGGAGCCGAGTCGTCTAATGGCGATAGGTTTCAGAAACAATGAACAAGTTGGTACAGGACAGAATTAATAGAGGCCCGGGTTGCGAAGGTGCGTACGTTGTAGGAGGAGAGGAGACCAATATCTTTCGCAGGGCCGGGCGACTCAAGCTACTTAAATCAGGCTGGTACGCTTTGTGAATTAGGCGTCTACTGCTGCCTGACTAGCGGCTTAATTCAAAGTAATCACACTTCACTTCCCAAAAGGCCTTTTGGAGGCCTCCATACATTTTGTTATTTGGGTGCGGCTGATGGCGGGGTCAATCGTGTTGCATTTGTTGTGTACGACCTACAAGTTAATCATGATATTGCATTAATAGATTCGGTGTTGACTATGGGAGAACTTATACATCTCGATAACATGGTCCTGATCGTCTTTCAGGATAGATGAAACTTCCTTGATGATGCTAGTCGACTGCAGCGATGTTTTGGCGTGGGTCACCTTTGAATCCTTCTCCATCTTGTCTAACTAGTACTTGCGTGAATAAACATCGTTCTAGCAGGTTTGCCATACAACAAAGAGGTTTTCAACAAAGCGCTAAATTTTTCATTGTCTTTTTTGCCTGCGTCTTAGACTTTTGAAGCTGTGATAAAAGGCTAACTTGTTCACTCTTTTGCAATGGCGCAAAGGAACAATTAGTCAACTAAATGATTACAGCGCCTTTGAAAATAGTTTAATAGAATTGGAGGTACAAAGAACTATATAGCTTGATTATATAACACTTTGTAGATTCAGCAACATTAACTAAGGCTAATAAAACTATAGTAACTTTATAGAGAGACTGTGTATAATCATATTTTCCTCCTTTTTCAGACTAGACCTTCCTTCTTTAGCCCTTTATCTAGGGTAGAGATGACAAACCAAAGATGACTAGCCAATTGCAGATCGAGCTAACATGTCGGCAGCCTTGTCCTCATCTGATGTCACGCCACTAGCCTTGTGGGTGAGAAACTAACCTCTAAAAACACATCAAAACCAAGCAAACATGCGCTGAAATGCCTCCCACGACAACCCGTTCTGCGCCATTAAAGAAATGGGCCACCACGGCGACCAGCACACAGCTGAACGCCTTATCTGGAGCCGTGGGCGGCCTCGCTTCAGGCATCTTCACTTGCCCTTTGGATGTCATCAAGATCCGGCTCCAGGCTCAAGGAAGCCTTGTTCCAATGGGTATGAGTGATGCAAGTAAGATACGAACAGGGGCGCGTCATGAAATGTACAAGGGTCTCTTCAAGACGGCACGGATTATATGGAGGGAGGAGGGTTTGCGGGGAATGTATCGCGGAATGGGGCCTTTACTTCTGGGTTATCTGCCTACTTGGGCCATTTGGTTTACAGTTTACCAACATTCTAAAGTCGCATTACCCCATGAGTATCGTAAGTAATTCAATGAGCAGAGGAGAAAAGATGGAATCATTGAAACGGCCTGAACTTTCTGGATGCTTCACTAACTTGTATCATTCAGCTCAACTCTCGTCAAGCCCCAACATAGTAAACATGATGTCATCCCTCGCAGCTGGTACTGCGTCGACTGTCGCGACAAACCCGATATGGACCGTCAAAGTCCGCCTTATGTCTCAAGCCTACCGGCCATGTAGACATTACTTATTCCGGAACCGGAGGCGACGTGCTTATAGACCTCACTGGCAATATCACTCAACGCTAGATGCCGCCTACAAGATGTACATGACCGAAGGCATGGGCGCCTTTTACTCTGGTCTTCGAGCGTCCTTGCTCGGCCTCTCACACGTTGCAATCCAGTTCCCGGCGTATGAATACCTCAAGATAGGACTCACGGGGAAAGGTATGGGCGCCTCTCGATCAGATGGCGACAACACTTCGGATTGGATCGGCATCTTATCGGCGTCCCTGTTGTCCAAGATAGTCGCCAGCAGCGCCACATACCCCCACGAAGTGATTCGGACGAGGCTGCAGACTCAAAGACGTCCGGTCCCCGGAGCCGAGTTTCTTGAGGGCCTCGGAGGATTCAACGGGCTGCGAAGTACGGGGCTTCACAGCATGTTACTGCAGCCCAAGTATCGGGGTATTTTCCATGCTTTTCAACTTATTCTGCGAGAGGAGGGTTGGAGGGCACTGTATAATGGGATGGGAGTCAATATCACGCGCAGTGTTCCGGCAGCTATGGTCACCATGTTCACGTATGAATATGTAATGAGCTCTTTGTCACGGTGAAAAGATACCGCGCAAGGGGACTTTGATGAGGGTAATAAGGCATTGGGAGCGGATGCGTAGTGTACATAATTAATTTTGGAATATATGATATCCGTCCTTAATCCCCGTAGACACGCTCCATTAAACCAGGCTTTTCATTATGTCCCATTGCCACATCATCAGCCCAAGCCTTAATTCGCCTGGCAAGAAACTCATCATCACAGTTTCGCACGGCGACGTCTAGGTCGCGTTTTTGCTCACTGGACTTGAACACCTCCATCCACTTTGGTTCTAACCTTGACATCTCTTGCAGAAACGTCTCCCGAAGCATCGTCAACTCGTACTCTTTCATATGTTCCCAGTACAAGTCGCTTATCTCCCTATCCGATTCAACCTTGTATCGCGTACAGTCTGGTTTCTGTTGTCGTGGCTTGTCTTCCAAGAACGACGGAAAGTAGCATGCTCTCCACAAAGGCAGAGCTGAAACGCACTCCCAATCCACCACACCGGTCAGATTACCGTCGGCATCCACGAGAACATTGTGTAAAGAGAGGTCGTCGTGACACAACATAGACGACTCATGCAGAGTATCGTCGCCGTTAGGGAAAATCCGATCCACCAGAGGTCGGAGCTTCTTGATGATTTCCAGCGTCCGCTCTGCGTCATCCAAATCGTCTTCATCATCGGTGTGCATATCCTCTTTAGTTGAGTATATGGAAATCTTGGATTGGCAGTCTTTCTCGCTCAGTGCTAGTCGTGCGTTGATCCAGTCTTGGGTTGTTCGAAATGGGCCCCGGGCCACGTTCTGATGAATGCGATCATCCCAAAAGAAGTGCATGGAGACGATTCGGCCTACATCTGCAGAAGGCGACGAGAAGTATATGTTTCCGATTCCCCGAAGTTGCTTTCTGAAGATCTGGACGGAGAAGTGGCAAAATGATTTGACCACTTGTTCCTTGGATTCGTAGGACAAAGACTTCCAATGGGTCGCCCAAGCCTCTCCGGGTAGCTTGCTCATCAAAATCCACTCGAAACTGATGGGGTTATCCCTAGACGCGTTGTGAAAGATGACTTTGGGGACTGGAATTTGAGTGTTGCGAGACATCCACTCTATTGTGGCAACCTCGCTAAGTGTCTTGAATCGAGGATCGACCGGCAAAGACACGCGTATGATGATGTGTTGGCCGCTTTCAGTCTGAATGTCATAAAGCTTGTTGAATGCGCCTTGAGCAAGAAAAGATACCTGGAGGGATTCGTTCCCGGACCCTAAAGCTGATCCAACAGTTTCCCTGATGGCTTCGAGATCTGGTTCGCGAGTCCATCGTGGCTCTGGCGAGAAGGATGCAACCACCCACTCGAGTCCTTCAAAGTCTTTGCGATCAGTTGCCATCTAGATATTACTGGAGTGATAGGTTGGATCCCGGTTGAGTGTCACGCCAATTTGAGGCCAAGCGCTGTTGTTCAAGTGAAGTTGAGTAACATCAGCGTGAGGCACACAGAGTGAGCAAATATTAGATGCATCACGTGATTCCAAAATACCCACGTCTGTTTGGGGTCGTGTATCAGATGAGAGTAAATGTTTCGAGGTGCGTGGCGGCGGTGTCGTTATCGCCGTGTACCCAAGCTTCTCCGTGGCTGATGCCGGCGACAAAAGACACTCCCAAAAAATGCATTTTGCCTTTTTCAGTCTGTGACGGCCTCAGCACCGTAGGAAGGGAGCATCCAGCGAGAAGCACCACTTTGTCTCCAACCTGAAGTTGGAAATTAGAAACACCGACTAGTCCAGACGAGGTGAGGAACAAGACACTGCCGCCTAAGAACGGGTCGAATCGGATGACGCCGTCGATAAATTCCATGAGCCCTGCGTCTGCCGAGGTGTACGCCCATGGCAATTCTCCGCGTTGGACGGCTTTTCCTATGTCGCCAATCCAACCGAAGAACCAATCCTTGAGCTCATCGCTGTGCTTTGGCTTCATTGGACCTGGAGTTGAAAGCAGTTTGATGTCTGAAACTGTAGAGCCTCTCAGTAGGAGCTCGCCAGACCCTGAATACTCTAACAACTGAAGATCGACTTTACTATCACCAGTTGCCCTGGCGTCAAGTTGACTGGCAGCCCATCGCTTCATCGGGAACTTGGCAGGCGTTTGTAGATCCATGACCCATGATGGCAACGAGCTCTTACGGCGCAGTGGCGGAAGACTTTCCAAGTACTTGAGCGAGCCTGAAAGACGGATGGTGTATCTCGCAAAGTCTCGGTACACGCGGGAGTAAGAAAGCGAGTAGTTGACGGGTAGCGGAGCAATTCGCGGCTCAAGCTTTTGTATCAGCGGCAAGAAGGCGTAGACTTTATCACGTGGATCTCTCGCCCGGTGGGTGCGAGCGCATTCGACGAAGCCGGAGAAGATGTCGAATGGGGCGGAAGAAATGCCTTGGCCTTGCTGAGCTGCGGCCGTGTTCTTGAAAGCAACCCAGGTGGCGATGCGCAAGGAAACTGGGAGTGCAGTTCCTTTCAGAGAGTGAATCGCCTTGAGGCTCCATACCCAATACGAAGAGAACGCGGTCCAGGAACAGTAATGGCGGCCGGCGACGAGGACCGAGTTCTTTGCGAGTAAGTGTTCCTGGATGGTCCACATGCGCGAGAACCATTCGTTGCGACTGATGTCGCTCATCACTTGGGCATCAGCGAGGCTTCCGCGGTCTGTAGAAGTATCACGTCAGTCAAATACGAGGTCCATGTTGTTCTAGAGTGACCTACAGCATCGATGCCAAAGCCAGTTGCAGACAGAGTAGACGAGGTTCCATTTCCGAACTTGATCTCCAACCCTGGGACCAAAGGATCGGAGAATGTATAGCGGAGAGGAGATGAATGGGTTTAAAAGAGTGGCTCGCTGGAATACGGAAGCAATTTCGTCGCTGCCGGGGCCAAGCCAGATGAGTACTCGGGATGCAGACTCATAGATGTCTCCCATCAAGGGAACCTGTCTGCTCTTTTCCGAATTCGAGCTCTGGTTAATGCAGAGCGCATCGATCCAGAGTGTTCTGGCTTCATTCTTCAACCTGAGATGTCGTAAAGCCGACTCGCAGTTTGGCGTGATGGTGATGATCTTGCCATCGCAGAATACGCGTCGGTCGCCTGTGACGGGTCCCCAGACATAGGACAAGGCTTCATACCGGATTCGATTGAGATTGTGGAGCGAGACGCGCTTGAGCTTTAGACGTAGTGGATCGCTGAAGCCCTTTGCCGGCTCGAGGATGGCAATTCGTGTGAATTTGGGGCCTGGTAAGGGTCGGTACTCGTATGTCGATTTTGGGGGAGTCTTGCGGGGGCGTTTGATGCTAAATTCAGGTTTGTTTTGAGAGAGAGAGGACGAGGAGCGTGAGGAAACAGTGGAATGGGAACGGGCGTGGGAGCAGTGATCAACACGTTGTAGTAGATGGAGATTCCGCCGGCATCTCACCCAGTTTGTCATGTCCATTCCAAGCCCGTTCCTACCCAGCGAGAAGCCAAGACGCGGAACACATCGCACTGCATTGCATCGCATCGCATGTTTCTCTGGCCTGTATCAGCCAGAAGAAAAGTGGCGCGTATTCAAGGATATGAGGCTTTTTTTGCGTGCTAACTGTACTAGACTAAGTTACTCAGAAGTGAGTGCTGACAGGTTGGATTTCTTAGTCATCGACAAGACTTGTGTAGATGAGGAGTTATGATGATTCCTTTCCCCAGCTCACATAGTTGCAACGTGGTTAATGTCTGATTAAATATTCCAATCTGGATCAAAACGGTTCTGCAACTGGAGCCTGGTCGGATATGATGCTTTTCTCATAAGCCACTAAGGCCATGCTCTCAAGATGGTAGTTCTGGAAGAGTATGTGCCTGGCGGCGTCAAATGGGATCTTGAGGAGGTTCTAGAACTGGATATAGAATCAGTTTCCCTGGGGTTCATAGCTCTCTGGCTCTAGGGTGATGATCACATCTACAACTTCGCGCAGCACTACAAATGGAAATCGTTTATGAAACAACATACATAACCACGCCTTAATTCAGTCTTCATAACATCTATGTCGGATTGCCGTCACTGTCGGCAACTGCGCTCTGCTCGAGATGGACAACCCTTTCCAGGTATAGATGCATGGAATGAACCAGTGGGTTTCCAAACAGCTTGCGCTCGAGCTTGTCGCTTCCGACCATGAGTGCTCGACATCCCTCAACCTCGGGGTCATCAGGATCGAGGTCCTGGAGAACCACGACGTGTCCGCTGACTCTCAGCAACGGGGCCGGAATCGTGAAACCAGACGGATATCTGCTAGCCAACTCGGTCTTGGAGAGAGCGCAAACATCAAGCAGAGCCTTGATGTATGAGCTCTGGGCCAATGGAACGGGGTCTTCTTCGTTGACGACGGCGAGAAACAGTCCCGATGCAAATTTCTCGTCATCCGCACGAGGGATTGGAATGGTCGCCACGGGCGGGGCTGCAAACGTTATGCAATGGACTCGATTGAAGGCTGGAGACGTTAGAAAACGTGATATTGATCGCAGCAATAGGTGATTCACCTTGAATTTCAGCCGACATTTTGCTCCCAGCAGTCATGCTCAAGGCATAGAATATCTGGGCCAGGGCTCCGCCAGCCGAGTGACCCGTGAAGAGAATTTCGTCCGCCTCCACGTCGCCTTTAGGGTCCAGTATCTCATGGATGGCATCCGCTATCTTGCTTTGCATCGCTTCGGCCACGACGACGAAGCCACGGTGCCAAGCAACGGTCCCATCTAGAAGCTTCGAGAAGTTAAAGTGGCATTCTCTCCCTAACATGCGAATACTCACCTTGGCGGATACTTCTGGTGCTCCGTTGGCGTTCACCATCCAATCACGCCGGGTTACCGATCCTCTTATGGCGACAACTAGCACATTGCGATTATCTGACTTCGTGAGAGATATGGTGGTCGATTTGATGTTCCCGTTGGCCGCCAGACTGAATTCGCCCGACTTCTTGTCAAGATCTCCGTAGACGTCTTTGGAAGCTTCGGCGGCGGCTCTAATCAGTGACCATGTTGACTTAGACCTAGGACAAGTTATAGTTAGTAGGTCCAAACTAGATAATAAATCAGAACTGACCCGTGGAAGTCTCTTGGTTCGTCGGCTGCTTGGATTCGGTGAATTGCATAGGTCTGAACCTTTTCAAGATAGTTCAGAAACCCGAAACTTCGACCAGAATTGCCTGTCACAATCAATCTATGAAGGTGTTCTCGATATCGCCGTGGAGAGGGCAGATGGCATACCGTCAACCTCTTGAAGAATGGCTTCCAAGTGGTTCGAGACCTCATTTATGGCCGCCAACGTGCCCGCTGAGTCTTGTGCCGAATACAAAGAGCCAGACTGCTCAAGGGTCGAACCAACAAGCGACACCAGCAGACTGACGACTTTCCTCCTTCGTGTGAAGGGGTTCAGGAAAGGTACAAAAGCCTTCAAGCCACGCTCAATGTCCTGCACGACCGTCTGGTCGACATAGGGATACTGAGGTGTAATCTCACTCGCGAGTTCCGTCGACGAGGTGCCTGTCTCTGGGGATTGGACCCGATAGACGCTACCACTAAGATTGGCCGGGACAGAAGAGGAGGCCATTTTGGATGGCGAGAAATGGGGCTTGGTTATCACTGCCCGATAGTTCTTCTGGATGTTCGAGATGCAGCAGATTTGACAGCCAAAATGAGAGTCTGATTTAGATGTTTAAAGATATGTAGCTGCCCATGGTCTGAAACCTACCAGATGGCTATTTAAGGGAGCGAGGGAGCCGAGATAGCTTCGACCGGGCTCAAAGCCGGGGACGGGACGGGCCAGGACAGCACAAACGCGGGGTTGGTGATGATCCCCGCCTTTGGGGTCATTTGAAACATGTGATTGGCGGCTTGCACAGCATTGAAAGTGAAGCTGTATTGGTGGCTGATCGCTCGGTACACACGGAATCTCAGCCCCAGAAAACAGACCAATTGTTGCTCAGAAGTCAGCAGCCTTCACTTGGCAGCTGAGCCGCTGATCCACTCCATCTGGCCTTGCGAGCAGGTGGCTGGCCAGGCCAAGCGCGGTATCGGGCACTGTGTTGACTGTTCTGCGATAACTCAAAGTGCGGCTGACTTCAGCTGTACTACAACCATGCTTCGACCCCAAGCACGGCGGAGCTCGAGAGAAATCCTTCAGCTACACACACACATCGCACCTCGGCTGTCTGTTGACTTATGCACCGAAGCTTTACACCCCCGAACACCGCACAAGATGACTGAAAAGAACCCAGAGACCATGCCTGCATCCGTCGACTCTCTTCTCGAGCGGCTCCAAGCCATGTACTGGGCTGCAGTCACCCGCGAGGCTGCGAATATGATCAAGTTCTACAATGAGCTGCAAGCATTCGATTGTGGACATGACGCCAGCCTAGGAGTAGAATGCGACAACTTCAAACACATGTTCAATGTTTGGAGTAGGCGAGAGCCCCCAACGATCCCCGGGGTGTTGAAGCTAACTAGGATGATTCTCTCCAGCCGGCGGACAACGAGGCTTCTCAAAAGATTTCGACCGAAAAGAGCTCTATGAAGCCGCTATAGAGCAAGCTAAAGGTACAAGCCGTTTCCTGCATCGTTACTGGTGTTTATTACGAGAACCTTCGCTCATAACCGAGCAGAACACCAAAACTTGGACTCGGATAAACGACGCGCCCGCTGGGTCCTCCAAGCCTCGAGTGAGTTTCTTCTGTCAACACCATACGGACACTGCAGCCATGTCAATTGTCTAACAGACTAGGCTTGCTCGACATCGACGTTGTCTACGAGCCAGCACTTCGGCTCTTCCCAAGTCAAGGGCGTGGCCTGCCGATAGGTATGGTTTTGTCAGTGCTGTCATCTAATGCGGAATTTAAGCTCACGAGACTTGGAAGCGGAGGTAATCAACACATCGACTTCTAATGCAGAGCAATCAGACGACAGGGCAGTCCGCGCAGTATGCTGCAGCCGCTGTGGTGATTGCATTAGATGCCCGGTCTACTACGAGTGCAGGCAAGGATGCTTGGATAAGTGAGTGCCGTGCCTCCTAACTATGCGATCCCAAGGGAAACCTGGGCCTGAACTAATTTCTTTTAGGAGAACTCCCGACTTTCCTGCAGCAGCAGTCAGTGACGACGGCGACGTCGATTTGAAGACCCTCCCGTCGGTTCCGCATCCGCCAAGACGACTATGTTCAGCATGTGTCTCCATACAGCCCAAAGACTCGACATGTCATCAGACGCATTTGCATCGGGTTTACCATGAAAACCCGACACTAAAGAGTCAGCCCCTCGTCGCAGCGCGCCGCTCATTGCCCTCCTAACATAATACATGAGCCACAGATATTCGGAAATTTGCCACGAGAATAAGCAATATGGAAGACGAAAAATACATAAAAACCAAGAGCAAGGCAGCATTATTCAGTATGATCTATGCTATAACGAAGACTGCCGATCGCGGGTCGTTGGCCCCAAAGCTATTTGGCGGTTTGGCACCTTTCGCAGATTCCAGTTTTGCACAACTTCTACATTCCGCTTTGGACTCCGCCAAAAGAGTCGCTATCCCCGCAGGCCAGTTTCATCTCAAGATGACATTTGGACCCTTGGTCTTTGAATCAGGCGTTCCACGGTAAGCTAGTCTACCATGGCGATAATATGTTCGAAAACTGAAAACATTCAAGCACAAAGCGAGGCGTTTTGATATCACCGCGCTCCCTCCCGGCACTTTTGGGCTCCGCCGAAGCATCCCAAGAGCTCATAGACCCAAATGAAGAATGCGAACCCGGATCATTTTCTGCCGACTGCACTGTATTTTACAGACACAAAGCTACTAAAAGACGCGGGTTCTACGCCGAACACAGAACGATATCTCCCAGTCCAGCGCTGCTATCATTGAAACGTGTCTGTGGGGGGGCCTTCTCCGGATATCCCGAGGCCGCGAGACCTCGCGAAATGGAGATTATTAGTTGTCTCTTGCAGGAGGCGCGAAAATGCAAATTCTCTGCGTCCAAGACAGTCTTAGCACGGCGAAAACAGCTTGATCGGTCGGCAGGCATCTTGAGCAACCAGCTGAAGCAGTTCTTTGGGCCTGAAGTCGACAAGTATCTTCGCCGCATTGCGGAAACACTCCTCCACCCGGAAACACGAATGGACTGGAAAGCCTGGACGAACAATTGCCAGAAGTTTGTGAACAGGCTTCTCGGAGGCAAAGACTTTGAGTATGTCTGTCCCAGATTGCCCAAGGGTTTTGGCACTCAGCCTCGGGACGAAACCGAGTCGCAGTTTGGGTGGCCGCGCTATCTCATCAGTTTTGGAAACCACATCGAAGGTCTCGGCATCAGTCTGGACCAGCCGAACAGCATCGTTACCCAGTTCTGCCAAGCGAAACATATCAATCACGACATCATCGAGTACATTGAACTAGCCAACTCCAAGCGAGGGAGCGCTTCTCACAAGCCACTGCTAGAGCTGGCCTTGACATCTACCGAGAACCAAATTGGTCTGGACGCCGCCTGGGAGATGCCACGCGATGCGTTGTCACTGCTACAGTTCCACCTTATCCGACCGCCCCAGAAATACCACACCATCTCTGGGCAGCCATTGACAACCGAGATGTGGATGCAGAACCGCGTTCGGGTCCTTCAGTTGATCGACGCTTTCTTTTCTCTCGCGGGCGGGCTTGGGGTTGCTATGAACTCCATGTTCTACAGCAAACCTCAACTTATTTCGCAGATTACGATTCCCAAGTCTCGCGTCTTTGGGAGTGCGAGGGCGGATGAAACCATTCGCATACTCCGGGGATCATCCCTATCCATCGTGTATCTCATTGCACGACGAGGCATCAATGAGGAGTTGGCTAGCCTTATTGAGTCAGAGCACTGCGTACATCCTATCATAGAGATGGCCAAGATACTGAGCACGTTAGACAACCGGATCCCCAGTGCACGCCAAGCCAAGATTCTCCTCACTCTCTACGGCAAGGCTGTGGCGGACTTTATGCCGAGTTTATCACCTTTCTTCCCAGGGCAACTCACCTTCTTAACCAAGATAATGTCACACTTCGAAGTTTGCGAAGATGGCTGGGTGTCGTTCAAGCTTGGTGGGCTTGTTTTCGTGCAGCAATTATTTCGAAAGTCCAAGAGCATCCGATCCGGCTAGTTAAGAATCTACTTCTACCGCCGTCCTGAAGGCGTCTCCGGTACTAAGAACACTTTAGTGCCCATTTCGATATCGTGGATGGGTAGGCGTTTGGTTGTGTTGGTGCGGACTCGATCTCTAAAATCAACATGCAAAGAAGCAAATAAGAGTGGAAATGGAAGAGTTATATGTTAATTCCCTAGTCTTATACACAGCCAACTCATGCCTTCAGATTCAGCTCAACACCATTCATCTCGATGTAAAGAGGCGCCTTCCATCCTTCCAGACGCCCTGCACACTCTTCAAAATCTCATATCTTCCGTCGTATAAGGGATAAACCACGACGGCGAAAAAGGCAAAGAATTGCCAGATAATTGCCACCGTTGTCCAGCTCTTGAAAAACGTCCTGGTAAAAATATAGTCTCGGTAGAGTGGCATCGGCCAGAGAACAAAGGTTACAAGGACTATGCCGGCGAACATGGCCCATGCAATACGATACCATCTCCGTAGGTGCCGCAGTGTGGCAGCGTCGAATGGATGGTGAAGATCATCTAGGCTGAGCGTCGAGGGGCTGGCGACCGTAACTGGTCCTTGCGACTTCTCGTTATCCGTGTTGACCGCGTCGTTTTCTGTATCAGACACGGTGGATATATCCCCGGAAGTATGAGCTTGCCCATCAGAAGATGAGTTGTTGCCCCCAAGCTGTTTTCCATCGTCTTGCGGGCTTGTACTGTGGATTTGTGCCTCTTCAGCGAGCTCAATGCGAAGAAATTCTCGCCAATCGAACTTGTATGGGTGGTAATGTGAGATCAGGACGGAATACAAAGCAGGCGAGAAAAGCGACCCAATCGCTCCATACAAGGCCGGCAAGCTCGCTCCGGTTGTTATCATGTTGATCTGTCCATACATCGCCTGTGCTGTTCCAAGCCAGATGCCCAGCCCAGTGAAGAATCCAAGAATTGGCGAGATAACAGCCGCTAGTTGGGTCTGGCCCGACCAGCAGAGCGTTAGAGCTAGCGGGATGATGCCAGGACAAGAGAGAATTGGACGGAAATAACCAATCCAGGTCATGTTCGCGCCGCCGTAGTTGAGGGCCAATGAGACGGCGGTGATAAAAATTCCATGGAAAACCACTGCAAGATGGCTGACATGAACGAGCCTTTTGTCTGTTGCCTTTGGGTTGATGTAGGTCTTGTAGACGTCGAATGACAAGATGCTGCTAACGGCAATCATGGAGGACGACACAGTGCTTGTCAACGCCATAAAGAGAAGTACAAGAAAGACGACAACGCCATGATCACCAATAAGGGCTTTGATGGTGTACGGCATGACAAAACCAGCGTTGACTTGTGCCAGCGTGAGGTCGCCGGGGTAAGTCGGGAAGATTGGTGTGTTGTGAAGCGCTCTGGCGGTCAATCCGAACACAGTCCCAAGACCCCAAGGGATCCCGAAGATGGCGACTGCAGCCAGATTATAGCCTGGAACTGTCGCGTTGACTTCCGTCGCAAACGACTTTTGCCAAAATGCAGTGTCCTTTTCGAGAGTCAGCAATAGTACAATGATAGAGATTGAACGAGGTTGATCTTACCATGACAACAAGGGCCAAGTTTCCAAATTTGAGGATTAATCCCCAAATAACGGCGTCTTCCGACTTCATTGTGAGAAGAGATCCCTTGTAATTTCTCTCGATGACATTTTCAGCGGCCGTAGCCACGACCTTGTCGTAAAGTCCCCCGAGACCGCCAACAGCCTCGTGCGTTACAACACTGAGGGTGAAGTAGATGATGAGAATCAATGCAATCAGAGTGTGCAGGTAATCAGTGAGAAAAGTGGCCTTGAGTCCACCCACAGCCGTGTACAACACCACTAAAACTCTGGTTAGCTATAAAACAACGGGTAGCTTGATGTGAAACAGCTACCTCCTAGGGGAATGAGAATAGTTGCAGCGACGAAGTGCATCCCAGAGATGCCAAATATCAGCTGCGAGCCTGTGAGAATCATGGACGCGCACCCAAAAACATTATTCGTTATGTTGAGAATAATGAACACAATGTGACCAATGGTCCCGTAACGCATTCGGATGATCTCCAAGGATGTATGCGCATATGGAACTCTGATCTTTGCGAGAACGCCGAGTGCCGCCATCAAGGCAATTTGGAAACAAAGCCCAGTGGACCACCACTATTCATCTTCGTTAGCAACTTCTCTTGTGCACGGTTAGTTGACACCTGAGAGGGGGCACATACGAAGGGAACTGCTAAGCCGAATTTGTAGCACATTGCCGCCGAAAAGACTGTCTCATTGATCCACATCCATGATGAAAAGACGGCTGAAGCGGTCAAGCCCGTGCCAACCGAGCGATTTGCAACCATAAACATCTCAGAGGTTGCTGAATCTTCCGAGAGATATTTTTTCTGTATCTTGACACCTCCCAGGATCACTCCACAGAATGCCACTCCTAGGCCTATGAGCATGCCATAGCCAGTCCCTTGCGGGATCAGGGTCACCCCTGAGATACCCAAGGCCACTGACATGGAGACTGTTTGAGAATGAAGTCAGGGTTAGTCCGAGAGTAGCCTTTTACTCATACGTCAAAGAAGAAATGCTTTTAGACTCATAGCAAAAGATCAAAATTCAGAATTACTTTCATCGTCTTCTTCTTATATCCCATCTTGATCGCCGTTCCCCACTGCATCGGCCTCTATTCCGGAAGTTCGGCACAAACGCCCCATTTATTCTGACACCTTCTCTCCTCTACATCACGTTAGGTAGTATTGTAGGGATGGCCGGTTTCATGCGATTAAAAGACTATAGTGTTTGTCGTAGTTTATCTCCCAGCTGGACGTGAAGGTTGTTGCGAGAATAGCAGTGATCATTACTTCCGTGGTATGCACATCCACTATCACCGACTGCTTGGCCGTAGGGTCGCATACGTGTATGATAACGTGGTTCAAAGCTACGCTAAAATACTTAATTTGGCACCTTATTTTATTGATAGAAGAGGAAACATCGTTCGTTTTTGACATTTTAGCCTGCCTCTTTATCGCCTTGATACTGTTTCTTGCTCTGCTTGCATTGTTGTCGAGTGACTACCGAGAAGGTTGATCACATCTAGTATTTTGTCACTCATTCAAACCAAAGTAACCCGTGCATCTGTGTTGCATCCATAATAGGAAAGCTATTTGCGATATGGTGCAACAAGTGGGGGAAGCGACATCGGCGTTTACTCCTCATCACGTTCAAATGCGATCAATGATGCAATGCGACGATCCTACGCAGCCACCAAAGGCGCCCAATGAGGTTTCTGTGTTTGCGATCATTGTAATCAATGCCAAGGATCTTGAGAATCGTGTCATGGAGAGATAACAGCCGCACATCGTTCTCACTCGCGGAGGGTTATTCCCCTACTCCCACACAGCGAAGCTCCCCAACCTGCACCAGTTCTTTATTATTCAGCTCACCCTCTGAGAGCTTCGCCGATTTCACAACACCACGAATCTTCGCGATGGCAAGCAAGAATGAGAACCCGCAAACCGAATCTCCAGCAGTTAGAAAGAAACAAATCATCCTCAATGCCTTCGTCATGAATACCCCAGGCCACTTGGCCCCGGGGCTCTGGCGACATCCGCGCAACAAGACAGACCAGTACAAGAAGCTGTCATTCTGGGTCGAACTAGCCCAGTTACTCGACAAGGCTGATTTCCATGCCATGTTCATTGCCGATACCCTCGGCCCGTACGACGTCTACAAAGGGCCTGAAAATGTCGTCCCAGCCCTCAGTTCAGGTGCCCAATTTCCAGTCAATGATCCGTTGTATCTAGTCCCAGCTATGTCAGCCGCGACTAAGAATCTCATTTTCGGTGTCACTGCCAGCTTGACCTATGAGAAGCCATATTCACTGGCTCGACGGCTCTCCACTGTTGATCATCTCAGCGAAGGCCGCGTCGCATGGAACATTGTCACGTCGTATCTAGATAGTGCAGCTCGCAATCATGGACTCAAAGAGCAGATTCCCCACGACGAGAGATATGCAATTGCTCACGAGTACTTGGAGGTGCTCTACAAGTTGTGGGAAGGAAGCTTCCGAGACGACGCTGTACTTGCCGACCGCGAAAGCGGTGTCTACATCGCCCATGACGGAGTCCGCAGGATTGACCACAAAGGAAAATATTTCGAAGTCCCAGGACCTCATTTCTGCGAACCTTCTCCACAACGCACTCCCTTTCTGTTCCAAGCAGGTGTGTCGGAGGCTGGAAATGGCTTCGGTGGGAAGCACGGTGAAGCCATTTTTGTTGGTGGACAGACTCCCGAGGCTGTGCGTCGAACCGTGGACAACATTCGCAGTCTCGCAGCTAAGGAGGGAAGAGACCCGAACCACATCAAAGTCCTTGTGGGAATCAACATCATAATTGCGGCAACTGACGAAGAGGCCAAAGCCAAACGTGAAGATTACCTGAAATACGCGGACGAAGAGGGTGCTTTGGCGCTATTTGGCGGATAGACTAGAATCGACCTCTCCGGCTACTCAGACGATGACGACTTCCGCTTTGTGGAATCACCCCGTGTTCAATCCATTGTTCGGCGATGGTCCGACACTGTCCCCGGAACAGACAATCTTCCCTGGACGAAGCGACGAATCATTGAATATCTCAGTGTTGGAGGTCTTCAGGCGAAAGTCCTGGGAAGCCCAACCACTGTCGCAGACGACCTAGAGCGATGGGTTGAGATAGCCGATGTGGACGGTTTCAACGTCGCTCATGTGACTAATCCCGGCAGCTTTGAGGACATCATCGAGTTTTTGCTCCCTGAGCTAAGACGGCGAGGAATATTCAGGTCAAAGGTTGAGAAGGAAGGGGTCACAGCAAGAGAGGTATTTATTGGCTCCAGAAGGTTGCCGGAGGATCATCCAGGGAGCAAGTATAAGTGGCGAGCTGGGGAAGAGGTGCCGGAGTATCAACGGGAGAAGTGAATACACTTCTGAAATGGTGACGTTCAACTGTTTGCAGACTTAGATCCAAGTACGCGTGGATTCCCGAGTCAAAACGAATAAGCGGCTGTTACGGGCCCAGATTCAAAGTTTGAGTATCCTACATCTAAATGACAAAGTACGGGATTCACAACGGCATGTAACCCAAGACTACGCTGAAGCCAAGTGGAACGGCAACTTATAAACTAAGCGTATTAATATATTGTATGCAGAGTAGCTAGCGAAGCCTAGAATCTGAGGTATGGCCCACTGCTATCCCTTAGGGCCTCAATGAAGTGTTTCAATAGCCGAGGAGCCACGTCAGCTTCCAGTTTAGATGCTAGCTATGCCAAGCCCTCGTCTGGAAAACGGCATCCGGTCCAGGTGTCGACTTGGCGGATCGGGAACTACAGGTCCAAAAACTTACATGCGTACCTACAACTAATCACTTTCGTTTATTTATATACAGCTAAGTGGCACCGAGTCGAAAGCAACGAATCAGGCTTAATTCGTTAAAAACAACTTCACCATAGTCTTTAATGGTATTGCATCACTAATGCTCCGAAGTGCATTGATACTGAGAAACCACAAATGACGCCCATGAAAAGCTGAGTATGTATTTATGCTGCTACCTATTTTCTTGACGGTACTCCTTGGCTAAAGAGGAGGGAGTCTCATCGGTTGATCCTGGATCTCAGCTCTAATAAATGTGGATGCGTTGGGTTGCCAGGATCTCTGCTTATCAAGGCGAGAGAATAAGCCATGCGCCCCAACAGAAAACGTCCAGCTTACGCGACTAGAAAACCAATGAAACAATGACACGTCACTGGTGGATGAGTGGGGTAAGAAGCATGACAAGGCTTTACCAGTTTTGAAATCTGACGGCTAACTTGCGTTGTCATAAAACTGAGAGCGAATGCGCCGTCAGCCACATGGTTCTAGCCATCGTCCCGGACCACTCACGCAAACGAATTAGCTTTCCCAGACGATTACTATCGCAAAAAGGGCATCATGAAGAAGTTTTCGAAGTTTATCCGCAGGAAGCCTGCGGTAGACAATCCACCACGTCGTCCTGTTGAGCCCCCAACTCAGCCGGTCGAGTCCAAAACGGGACATGCCCTCCCCACTGCCAATACAAGAGACCCCCCAGAGGATACGGACCACCAATCTCTTTGGGATGAGGCGTACGATGCCCTCAAACGCGACAATCCCGAGAAGGTTGGGGATTATGAAATATTGCTTTCCAAGGAGCTCCATGTTGCGAGTATGCTGCCTCCAATGAGACGATTCAAACTAGCCACTGACTTCTGTCCAGATTCTGCAATTGACTCTACCGAGAACCTCATAACCACCGATCCGAAGTCGCGGCAGAACCAGTTCAGCAGTATATCCCAACAAGGCTTGAAGCGACTGGATGAGAAGAAACTGGAATACACCATCGCCGGCCGTCAATTCATTCTACACGACCAGGTCACACAAGCCGTCAACCTTGTGCAGGGAGTGAAGTCCTTGATAGACAATGCTGTCCAGGTATCACCGGAGGCTTCAATGGCCTGGGCCGGTGTTTGCATCATCCTCCCGCTCCTCACGAACCCCAAGACTGCAGACGAGGCCAACCGGGATGGGTTCACTTATGTCACAACTCGCATGGATTATTATATCGCGCTCGAGTCTATGCTAAGTCGAATCTACGAAAGCACCGAGGGCCCCGGCGGTTTAGTCAAGGTCCATGTCAGGGACCTGTACCAAGCAATTCTTGACTTCCAGATTCGAAGCGTCCTCAGGTTCTACCGGAGCTCGTTCAAAAATCTTTCCCGAGACGTCATCCGATACGATAATTGGGAATCGATGCTACAAAAAGTCAAAGATCTCGAAGACGCCGTGCGGAACGATATATTCCAGGTCAACGACTTGAAGTCGACGAGAGAGTTAGAGAACCTCAGCACCGCAGCTGACAAGCAATTTCGCATCATGGAGCAGTTTCTGTCCATTGCAGAACAGCAGCTGAAAGTTGCAAGCGATCATCGGGACATCTCCCAAGAAGGCTTGCAGATCCAGAAGGACATGCGCGATCGGGAGTTGTCCGAGATGGAGAACAAGTGTCTTCAGCTCTTCCGATTGACAAGGGCTGACAAGGACGTGACATATGAATGGTATAAAAACCGCATTGTGGACCGGGTTGAGGGCACCTGTGAATGGTTCCAAGGCCACCAGACCTTCAAAAGTTGGTTGCAACAGGATTCAGGGGTCTTGGTAGTTTCTGCCGATCCAGGATGCGGAAAATCTGTTCTGGCCAAGCACTTGATTGATCATAAATTACCCCAATCTGCAACTGTTTGTTACTTCTTTTTCAAAGACCAGGACCAAGACACCACTCGCCAGGCACTTTGCGCGCTTCTGCATCAGCTCCTCTGCAAGAAACCTTTCCTTATACACCATGTCATGGAGGAATATGAAAACAACGGACCAGGTCTGGTAAATTCTACAGAAACGTTGTGGAGCATCCTAAAGGCGGCCACGCGGGATCCGCAGACAGGGCCGGTCATCATTGCTCTAGACGCACTTGACGAATGTCAAGAATCAGAACTCCAGCCTCTGATCGATGGATTGGAAGCTCATATTTCTGGAGACACTCGGAGCCGTGACAAGATCAGATACCTCCTCACCACCCGCCCGTATGACCAAATCATGTCTCAGCTACAACCCCTGGTTGGTACCTCTTCTATGGTTCACGTTGCAGGAGACGGGAGTTCGGATGCAATCAGCGAAGAAGTGAACCACGTCATCAGAGAGAAAGTCAAGAACCTGGCCAACATGATCAACTTGAACACCCGGACAGCAGATCACCTAGCCCAACAACTTCTTCAGATGAAACATCGCACATACCTATGGGTGTACCTCATCTTTGACTACTTGAAAAGATTGGGATTCAAGAAGACCCCAAAGGGTATTGACGAAGTGATTGGGTCATTGCCGGGAAACGTCGATGAGGCGTACGAGAAAATCCTGAGCAAGTCCAAGGACCCGAACGCGGCTCGAAGAATTCTGAGTATTATTCTAGCAGCGTACCGGCCCTTGACTATTACGGAGATGAATGTTGCGATGAACACTGATGTCTCCGTGACTTCCATGGATGACCTCGATTTGGAAGATGATTCCGACTTTGAAAAGCGCATAAAATCTTTGTGTGGGTTGTTTGTCACGACCTACAAGGGACAGGTCTACTTTCTACACCAAACTGCTCGAGAATTCTTGAGGAATCAATCTCTGCCAAAATCACGAGAGGCACCTTCACAACTGAGCGCGGATTTGGTTCCACCAGGACAATCCTGGAGGCACTCTATCACTTCCCAGGAGGCGCACACAGCTCTGGCTGAGGTTTGCGTCATCTATCTCTGGCTTCTCAATTCTCAGGAGCTTTCGGCACTTTCGGCTACGGATCCCTACTCAGAATTGGACACCTACACGCTCCTAGACTATTCGGCCAATCACTGGGGTGAACACTTCCGTGAGGCTTCTATTAGCGACGACACCTTGACCAACTATGCGATGGAGATTTGCGATAATGAATCGACAAGCTACTCAATGTGGTCTAGAATATGTTGGACGCCGGATATTACTTTCGACGATGAATGCACTGCTTTATTAATGGCTTCATACTTCGGGCATGTAGAAGTCGTCAAGTTGCTGCTCGGCAGGGATGACGATCTTGAGTCCAAGGATTCCTCGCGCGGTCGGACGTCCTTGTCGTGGGCCTCCAGTAATGGACATGAGACCATTATTAGGCAACTGCTTGAGAGAGATGTTGATGTGGACTCAGAGGATAACCACGGTCGAACAGCGCTGTCTCGGGCTGCTGAAAGTGGACATGAGAACATTGTTAAGCAACTGCTTGATAGAGATGCTGATGTGGATTCAAAGGATGACATTGGACGGACGCCGCTCTTTTGGGCTGCTATGCGCGGATGCGAGGCCGCTGTTAAGCAGCTACTTGAGAGAGGTGCTGATGTGAATTCAAAGGATACCTTTAGTTATACACCGCTGTCTGAGGCTGCTAAGAATGGACATGAGGCCGTTGTTAAGCAGCTGCTGAAGAAAGAGGTTGATGTGGAATCAAAAGATAGAAGGTTTGGTCAGACACCGCTATCTGTGGCTGCTGAGAACGGGCATGGGACCATTGTTAAGCAGCTACTTGAGAGAGGTGCTGATGTGAACTCAGAGGATCACAGCGATCGGAGGCCGCTTTTTTTGGCTGCTGAGAATGGACATGAGACCATTGTCAAGCAGCTGCTTAAGCGAGGTGCTGATGCGGACTCAAAGGATGACAATGGTCAAACGCCACTATCTGTGGCGGCTGAAAATGGACATGAGGCTGTTGTTAAGCAGCTACTTGAAAGAGAGGTTGATGTGGACTCAAAAGATGGCAATGATCAGGCACCGCTTTCTTTGGCTACTGAGAATGGACATGAGGGCGTTGTTAGACTTCTCCTTGCGAAAAGCCGGACCTAACGTCTCATAACCGAACGCTTAGGTGGTACGATAATTACACGTTAAGTAGTCCCGCAGATGACCTATTCTCCGAATGCACAATAGTGGCAATTTCAACATTTGCTTCGAGGGCACTATGTGAAAAACGACCGCGAGTCGGCCGAGGAGGGGAAGAAAGACGGGTTCGTACCTGATTAGAGCGATTGAGGATAAATGCGGTTATTTCCTACCTATCAGAGGAGGTAGAAAGTAAGGTAATAACATGCATTAAGCTTCGGCTGATTTAAAATTTCTCTTTGGTACTAAAGCCATTGTTTCATCTTCAATCAAGGGAACCTACGGGATCAACTGTCACCAATTAATCGACAGAATATATGTAGAAAAATAAAGATTACAAGAAATTCGTTTGGTAGCCGACAGTCCCAATACAACATGTATTAGCTCCTTCCTGATTCAGCAGTGTAGGGTGCGCTTGGTTAATGTATCTGCATATCAAGTTTGAACGCTGCGTATGTCATGAATCTGGTTCTCAGGGTCACTTGTTGCTTGACCTCCCGCAGTTATGGGCAACGCAGTATATTAAAACATCACAAATCTCGAGATTCTCGGTTAACGTCTTCTAACCCGGAGAACCCGCTCTCTTCATGTTTGATCAATCGTTAATCTTGGGGAGTCTTATTGGTCACCACACACAGCCCGAGACAGGCTTACACAGCCGGGCTTGGTTAGAGCAAACCCCGTGACGTGTTGTCCAACATGGGTCGTAATAATTATTCTTAGACCACAAATCCAAGGTTGATTGCTCCACGCGTGCATTTATGTGCTGTTTGCTCACCTAGAATGTCACGAGATTTCGTGCCATCGCACAAAAAAGGAAGTGTGAGTATCCGATACGAGATTTTGAACGTAACCTACCTGATATTAAACAAGGAATGAATCAATAGGGATCGATGGAGGAACCCGATACTACGTATGATCGCACTTACTCGGCGGTACCCAGCCAGCGATTCCCTCATCTAATGGCCAGACCGTCCTTTATTGGCATCGGAGCATTCTCAGCTGATTCTATGTGGAGAAAGATCTTCGTACCCGCCACTGTCGCATCGCTCAGCCCCATCTCACGGAGTGATCGGCCAGGCTACCTTGACAACAGCATTCGTAACAGTGTAGAGAAAACGAACAAGCGCTTACTATTAATTACTGCGTCAGCAAGCACATGGCCAACGAGGGCGCCACCGACTTATGCGGCAATGAATCATGAAGGCTCATCTGTGGGCAGGTGTCAGATCTGCGCCATGCACGCACTATTATTAGGTGGGAGGAATACGAGGACTGTGGAACTTCAGGAGAAAGCGAAGAGAGAGTAAATGTTGTTGAAATATATAAGAGCGTTTCTGACTTTGAAAGTTGATCTTGATTCAATCAGACAGTCCGCATTCACTACAACACCATTTACTACAACATTACAAAACAACATCATTCACATCCATCATCATGCACTTCACCAGCATCATCACCACCCTCGCCGCCACCCTGGCATCCACTGCGACGGCCCTTCCCGCCCAAAACACCCAAAGGGACGCCAACGTGGCAGTCGCAAACGTCATCGCCGTCAACAAGCCCATCAGCGGCAGCCACAGCTCAACCCCTGTCAAGATCCCCTTCGGCAAGCTCACGCACTTCGACCTCTCCATCACCGGCCTGCAGCTCAAGGGCGTCACTGTCAAGATTCCCGGGGTTGAAGCTCCCGATGCCAACAAGGTCACTTGTCAGATGTATAAGGACGAGTACGGCGTCCAGCCCGGTAGTGCTGCGTTCACCAAGGCCCAAGAGGCCCTGATCAGCACGAACTCGGTGGAATTTGGCTGGGTCTTGTGTTACGTCAATGTTGACTCTGCTTGAGAGTGTTTTATTGCTCGAGTCTTGGTTCATTGGGTCACGGATATTAGATACTCATGGTAGCGCAATGACTGGACTACCTTACGCTCTTTACGATGTGGGATTGGTTGCACAGTAGATAGTCGGTACCAAGAAATACGTCACGTTCCTTGCCCATACTTTTTGGGATTAATTGCTTCATTTTGATGTGGTTTAATAGTACCTCGCTGTCTGAAGACTTTCGTTGTCTCTGTAGCATTTCACGATGTTGTCGGTGTGCCTCCATTCTAACACTGCACTCTTACTATGAGATGTATCAAACACAACAAGTTTCTAACTGCTTTATAGCAACTGACTTAGTGTTTGTTCCGCCATCTTTGAGAGCCGCTCGCGTTTGGAGCTCCCGCTGTTGTCGACGCCCAACTGAGTCGATAATATCAGAAGCCTAGCCTGCTGCTGATGGGTCGACGTTTCCGGATAGCAACCACAGTGCTGTGATGGCTATTGCGTGGAGATGTCAGCCAGTGCCCATGTAGTTGCTTGAAGTGGAGATTATATTACCTCGCGATTGGATTCCAGAGGCCCAAATCTTGTATTGATCGTGCCTCTGAGCTCGGGTAACAGCAATGACAAGTATTCTGTCAAAACGAGGACGCCGGAATCGCATCTGGGTACTCCTAGCCTAAGATAATGAAAGCCAGAAATAATACTAGTACCCTGTGTAGGATGACTAGGGCAGTTCAGGTAATGCCAGTAGCAAAAGCATCGTTTAAAAACTCGGAGATCCAGGCTTTGAAATCCCCTTCTATCCACTTTCCTATAACGATCAGAGCTGCGCGGAGCTGATATAGCCCAGTGATGGTAGACGTGTCTCCAATTCTCATAGATTGGTCAAGAAGCAGCTAGTGATTCGAAGAGGATTAGCCAAGCACAAGACAGAGTCGACATCGTACTTACCAGCTCATCCCCATTGTCCACGGCGAACAACACCTGCCACACATTGCCGTAGACTTGAATGACAGGAATGGTGATGATTCGTCGATCCGTTCTAATGGTCCGAAGTCGTTCGTGCCATGCAGCCGTCCACACAGCCAGCTGCACATTGCTGCTGGCCAAATTGCCCGTTGACACCTTAGTTTCCACAAAGACTGGAGCCGGGCGTGTCCGCAGGGCTTCGTAAGCTGTCTGGTTGATGGTTGAGCACTTTTCCTGGTCAAGGGTGTTGTCAATTGCAGCTTGCAGCGGATCATCCGGAAGCAAGAGCAACGCAAAGTCAATCATCTTATGGACTGACGTTGGCGCCGCCTCGACCGAAGCATAATCATCGCTGACCAGACTTGACCGACTCGAAGCAGCGCTTGACGAGACAGATCCGCTCCAGCCATCGTGGTCTTCTGGTCTGAATTGTTTCAAGATATGGGCGTTCGTGATGGTTTCCGCCTGGACTGACTTGAATGAAGATAAGGCAAGCTTGAGTAGGGGATAGTGGACTTGGCAGTTCCAGGCCGACTCTCCTTTATTAAACCTTGTCGCGTCCTTGGCTTCCGCTAATATGGCAAGCATCTCGGAGTGTTCTTGCGCCAATGCGCCTTCGTCGGCCGGTTGCTCGCCGTCTATCTGCCACATGAAGGGCAGGACCTGGAGCGTCGCCACAGGACTCATCAGCTTTTGCAAGCCGCTGGGGACGATGGCCGATTTGGACGACACGGCAAGTAGTTCGTAGTATAGCCTGTGTGCGTCCTCGGGAAGGGCGGTTATTATCTCCTGGGGGTTGATGAGCTTTATCGGCCGCTTCAGCCGGGCTAGACTAGCCATGGTAAGCCGGCGCTTCGAGGGCGAAGTGTTCTGGCGTCGCCTTTTGCTCGGTGAAGGCGAAGGAGATGAATCGCCTTTGCGAAGAGTGTTGACGAATGACGAGAAGGTGGTCGCGCTGATAACAGACTGCTGCATGTTCTGGTCGCTGCTGCGCGGGACGGCAGCTCGAGGTGTCGCATCCAGATCGGCGGGCGGACCACGGCCACGCTGTGTCTTCGGAGGGCTCGACACGACATTACTTTGGTTGTACTTCAGCGCGTTGAGGCGAGATGGCTTAGCTTCTTGGAGGCGCTTTCGCTTGCAAGTTGGCTGCTCGATTTGTTGTTTATCCTCGGCGCGGCGCTTGTTCTCAGTCGTAGGTGACCTCTGCAGTACGGAGCGGACGTCCGCAACCTCTTGGACCCAGGCTTCAATTACATGGCTATGCATGCTATTGTACGGGCACTTCGCATTGGTGTCGAGACCTTTGGGGTTGCAAGCCTGAGCGGTGATACTTCGTGAGGTTGCTTTCACGTATTGACTTTAGTGGGGACAGAGTGAGTATTACCGCCGTTGCCGGGCAACACCAATCAACCCCGCGCAGCTCTAGGGTAGCTAGCTCTGTTCACCATGATTCATTGAGGTCACGCTCTTAGTCTCGGTCGATATTATTATCACCGATAACCTAATTATGTCTTATGAATAGGGTAATATCTGTGCTGCTTTCTCCATGATAGAGGTCCTTTTAGTATGATCCGGGGGAAAATGGTTCCAGAGCGTGAGTCCAATTTTGACTCCCGTCCACGTCATCCCCAGTTGTGGAGTCGAGTACGCTGTAGGCGTCAAAATGCAAACCGATGCGAGTCAACGAAGAAAAGCAGGCTTAAAACGTTCATCTCTATTAACAGTGATATCCAACGATTCCAGTGTTGTCTAGATGAAGATTCCGTTTTTATAGTTAATAGCTTTGACACAAATCTTTAACATGGCTTTGTTTTAAAATCGGACATCCTGAGGCCTCGGATTCCTTGTTCTTAATCTGTTGCAGTCGCCAATTGATAATGTTAGTACGCACTGCAGCATAGTAAGACTGATTTTACTAAAGAAAGAGATGGGATTTGTGAGCCTCGAGGTAATTAAATCTTGTGATTCCGCTTCTGCTGTAGTCCGAAACGCACTGTATCTACATCTCAATATCCCAAACCATTGAAGCCTATTCATGCCTCTCATAGCAGCTCCAGAGTCTAAATCCATTCACGATCAGAAGAACTTCACATGGTTGAACCTCGTCCGAAGACATACAAAACTTTCCGCTAGGGACGGATACACTGCCTTCGAAGCCTTCATGTTCTGGCAGCGTTAGATTGCAACCACTCAAACCTAGGTAGGTGCGTGTGGCTCGACAAATACTCACTTAGACAGAAGCCAGCGAGGGCCAAGCCAGCCAAACCTCCATCATCCCAGGTCTCTTTCGACTTTGGCACTTGTCCACCTTTTTTGCCTGGCTCTGACTATTATGATCCAAGAGCATCTGCGTGTCACAGTCCAAGGTCACTTCTTGCTGTAGGTCGATAGTCACATCTCTTAGCAACTCCGCGTCTTGTTGTTCGCTCGCATTTGGCGGAGTTTCCATGATGTATGGGAAAATCTGCTGTCAAACTCTGCTGTCACTGGTGAAGTTTTTAGACACTATGAAAACGATTCACCAGTATTCTGGTAGAGGAGTCGGGAAGATATAAGACCCGCGGTACAGAATCAAGTGGCTTGCGCCACCCGAATCCTTCACGGGGATTTTACATCATCGCTCCCGACTAGCGTCTGAGGATGGCAGTCGATACATGCTTTTTCGGCCAGAGTCTGACCAAACGTCTAAGTCATCCGCCAAGCTATGCCTTCGGAATGATGAATAATTCTTCCGTGCGACAGGCGTCACCCTTCAGACGCAGATTAGCAATGCGATGCCACCATCACGTCCAGATCTTCATTGCCTCGGCTGGAATGAGCGGCAACCCCGCTTGAAATGGGCAGGCTCGACAGAACGACTTCTTAAAATGAGTGGGTGACGTTCAAGTATGAATTAAGAGGCACCAGGAAGTACTTTTTCAAACCGAGGCCTCAGCTGCCTTGGTTCTGTTTCCGAGGCTGGAGGAATATTACTTTTCAAGTCCGGTCCTAACTTATTAGTGTTCGCGACATCTTGCATCATAATGGTTCCCATTGTTGATGAGTAGATGGAGGTTGAGCAGGTCTAATTAGATAATTGTGTGCCTAGGTTTATTCCCATGAATTATTAAATTCCAAGCCTGTCACCTACCGCGGATGCATAGGAGCGGTTGCTATCACCGGGGCCGATGCATCGCTGGAGGCATTGACATCGAGAAGAGGGATTTCCCATATTGGTCTACAACATCCCAAATTACTGGAAATTTCGAGTCTTTTACAGAATTTATGGGACCTAAGTCGTATTGAATGTTATGACTAGCATCAGAGCTGATCGACCTAGTCTGCATCTGCCACGTCAGGTCGATTCAATATGCTCAGCTAGACAAGAAAACCACGGTCAGTTGACAAGAATTTTGCGACTGTGTAACAATGCGGAACCAACCACTCACAGAAGGGATCTGCTTACAAGGGTAAGTTACTTACAGTTAAGAGGCAATGAAGACTAGTCCCCTAATTAAACCCTTTTTTTTGTGGTGCAGCAGCTCTCAAGCGCTAAGAGGAATTCTGACGCTCTAGTCTACTATGTGAGCAGCACTGTGCAGCATCTCAATTCATGTTGAACTTGACGATGATACCGTTCTTTGTTGCTATTGTCGTCATAACTGCAGGCTGCTGCATTTGAAACCTTTGAGGTGCGGGGTAATCGACTGCTGACATCTGTTCTGCCCTCTCTTAATCTGACCAAAGCAAGACAACGTTGACGCTCGCTCAACTCTGGCACGATGCCTTCATTCCTAGACCTGCCCCTGGAAGTTCTAGGCGAGGTTCTATGCCATCACCGTAGTCTTCGCGAAGCCGGCCTTCACGATGGCTGCCGGTCCCGCGTTGGCCCTTTGACCTCTGTCTGCCTCACATCAAAGACGCTCAACGCCATCGCTGCACCTATCCTGTATCACCGAGCAACAACCAGGAAGCCCAACTTGCTTGCGCGCACCCTCCTACAGCGACCGGACCTGGCGCAGCACGTGCGGTCCTTGGCCTACGATCACTGGGATATCCCCCCGGGCCGTAAGGATTTTGATCCTGAGGTTCTGGCGGTACACGACGAGATGGCTCGGGCGGCTCGCCTTGCCGCTGGTACTCCCGCCCACGAACAAGACGAGCTGTGGAGGTGGATGCGTAATGATACGCGGGGGGAACCGCTTTCAGAGAGGTTGATTACCGCCATCATCATCTCCTTGTGCCCAAACCTCCAGGACATCCGCACTTTGAGCTATTGCCAACCCATCTGTCCGGCGTCCGAGCCGAACTCGCTGATGCATCTCCGAAGGCTGGAAGTTTACCAAGAGGACGAAAACTCCGAGATGCACTTCTGGCATCTCGAATCCCTCAGCGCTGCGGCGCCGAACCTCAAGACCATCATTTGCCATGGTTTGGTCACGGAACGGAGCGCTGCGCCGTTGGCCTGTGTCTTTAACAAAGTCACCAGCTTGCGCCTGACGAACAGTGACTTGAGCCGCAAGTCGCTTGCCGCTGTACTCGAAGCCTGCCCTAATCTTGATTCCTTCGCGTACATTGCTGGTGACTCGTCACTTTCGCTGAATCATTTCAATGGCATGAAGGCACAACACACCATCATCCGACATGCACCGGCCCTGAGACGTCTTGAACTAGACTTGGATGAGATGTCTAGGGATACAACCCAGCTACAGGACATTACCACGATATATTCGCTCACCGACTTGTCCCGTCTCGAGCATCTAAGTCTCGATACTCGGTGCCTGCTGAGTGACGGAAACCCCATCGGCATTCAAATGGTACCAATGGCCGCAGTACCCCTTGTGCCTGGGCCTGGGCCTCTCGAGTCGCTTTTGGACAGAGATGACCTGCTGCTGAAAATGTTGCCGAGCTCGTTGCGCTCGCTACGGCTGAGACAGGGTCCCAAAGGTCCAGACCCACGAAGACTTCTACCAAGCTTAAAGGTGATGGCCACTGTTGCGTCGGACCATTTTCCGAAGCTTGAAAAGGTGGAGTTTTTGCATCAATGGGCAATTGATACTAGTGAGCTAGAAGAAGCTTTCAGGGGCAATGGGGTTGTGTTTTCACGCACCAGAATCCAGTTTGGCTCATGGACCGTGGATGGCGTTACTCTTTGACCGCGTGAATGCGGCTGCTGGTTGGGAAGATCATGAGACCAGAATAGAAAAAAATGATATCGGAGACGCGCTACAGACTTCGACAGTTCTTACTGCTGTCATAGCCGTAGCTGGCTATTTCTCTTCCTCGAAGCGTGTAATGCGACCCTATTCGTTGATAAGCAGGGTATTTCACGCTATGCCATCCAGCCCTTCTCCAACAGTCACTCTTGCTCCCCCTTCACTTCGTAATTCTCAAGTAAATGCGCTTAGATGTGTCATCGGCATTTCTTTATTCAGTACTAGCTAGACCCTCTTGTATCAAATGGGCTCCTTACTCTCTTCGACCTTCATGTTCATCACACCATCGTTTTTATCACGCTCAATTAAAGAGCCTCTGCGGTCTTGTAGATCTCGTTGTATCCATTCAATGATTGTTCCTCCAAAGAGAATGGTTCCTGGCCTCGAAATCGTTCCGGATCCAAGGCATTCTGCGTCTTTTGGTCTACTTGTAGTCCATCCATCAGCTCGGCGATGAATTTTGCAGTGCCCGCCCCATGGGTGACCCAAACAGCCACGGCTAGGTACAGCCCTTGAACAGATTTGATTCGGCCAGCTAGAGGCATGTTGTCCGGGGTCATGGAGAAGATGCCGTTGAAGCTTGTCGCATCCTCGAACTCGTCTCTGGAGGCTTGTGGCAGGAAGCTTCTGGCGACTTTCAGAGGCTCCTCAAAGTCGGAAATCCACTCCCCAACGGCTGTCCCGTTTGTGGGCTTGTAGTGAACAGGTTGGTGGTCGTAGGTCCCCATTCCGTAACGATCTCCATGGTCCCTTGCGTAAACGTGATGCTCTGGCCATCGGACAAAAGGCAACTTGGAAGAGTTCGGTTGTCGAGCCCGGCCGTGCGTGTACGGATGCCCAACTGGAACAACAGGGATTGGAAAGTCAAGGTCCTGACATAGATCCTGAGCCCAGATCCCAGTTGCCAGTACCACTCTGTCAGCCTCTAGCTTAAAGCTGGACGCACCGCCTTGAACTTCAATGCCGTTGATGCGAGCGCCTGAGATGAGAAGCCTTTTGACGTCTCCCTGCACGCATTGCACGCCAGATTTCTTCGCCTGCTCCAAGTAAAATGAGGTGATCCTGGCCGCGTTCGCAGTTCCATCTGTCGCGAAATGCAGCACCTCTCCTGGGCGTGAATCGTCTACCAGCTGCGGTGCGAGTTCCTTGGCACGCTGGATGCTGATCATTTCTGCCTGAAGTCCCAACTTTGTCGCATTTTCGCGTCGCGATTTCAGTCTGTCGATCCCAGTAGCTTCAAAAGCAACCTCGAGCCCGCCCACAGCGTCAAAGCCACCAGGGATTTTGGTGTATTCTGACACGGTCGTAACGGCGAGTCTGCTAAGGACTTCCGACTCGTTGAATTGTCCGATGAATCCAGGTGCATGCCCAGTGGAACCGACCAGGGGGTTGATGGAGCGATCAACTATCGTGATCTTTCGCGGAACGGACGATGCGGACAAGAAGTGGGCCAGCGCCGAGCCCACAATGCCGGCGCCGACGATGAGAACAGTTTCGGGAGTGGTAGACATGGTCAAAACAGGGGTCGATAACTAAACAGAAGGCAATGCGTTCAAGGTGAGTAAAAAGGTAAGTATTTGTTGTCTACTGGAATCTAATTCTTAAGTAGCGGAATACATCATCAGAGGCATGATCAGATAAAGGGCGCAGGGATGAATCCACAGCCGTCGAGTTAAGGGCGGAGACTAGCGTCATGTCAACCACAAGGCGGAGCTCAAGGTACCCGCATTAATCAACTCACTTGCAAGACCAATTTGCAGATTCAATCACCGGAGGTGGGTTCTTTTACAAGATCAATTAGTCGCAGTCGACGACGACAAAGAATGGGCGAGGATTTCCTGTTGTCAGCACCTCCTATGAGACATGTCACATAGTCGTTGAAGATCCTGGTAGCTCGCGGTTTGATGTCAGGCTATTTCTCCGACGAGCTAAATCTGACTGACAACGCCTTCAAGCAACTACACTCTCGAAACAAACCAAAGCCCTCCACTATACAGAATGGCGAGAACGTAAGCTTCAACACTGGCAACTGTCTACGACCAGTTTGAACATGTTTCACCAGAGCACCTCCTGGGACAATGGAAAGGATCCAGTTTAGATACTGGACACCCTACGCACAAGAAACTCCGAGATTTCAAATGGGCGGGGAAGGACTTCCGTAGCGTCGACGATGTGGACCCCATCATGCTCTATGACGAGAGCGGATCTCGCATTTGGTGTGAACAGTACGGACATGCTCGGGTTCGAATTTTGTGCATGGTTTTTGGAAGAAATGTTGTGCTAACGTGAGAGCAGCTCCGTGGCGTTGTTTCGACAGGGATGATATACGGCAAATTTCCTATCATTGACTCTTTTCGCTATGTCAGTGAGGGTATCGTACTTGGTGCTATGGATAACAAGGAACTAAGGGATGTGGGAACATACTACTTTTACCTAACCAGAATCTCATAAGCATGGCTCAACCTATCTATATGAATTGCGTTTGACGCCGTTATCTGTCTTAGGTTGAACTCCTTACACTCCATATTATCGCCCAAATGACAAACCTCCATATACTTGGTGATAAAAAGCTTACGACTACCAATAAACGAGAAATCGCCATAGTCTTAGCGTTGCTCCTGCTGGAAAGATCCCCCACTTGCCCTCTACCGCTCTTTGTATCTAGTTGAGCAAGCAAGATTTCAAGGGCAAGAGACTCGTTGTGAGGGAGCAAGCTGATCCGTCCGGAGATTACAAGGCAATACAAGGCAATGTGGATTACCGGAAGTTATGGAAGTAGCTGTTCTGGCCTACTAATCGTGCCTGCAGGTTCTTCAACGATCTTCTATCCAGTGGCGGCTTCTCCAACGTTCCCCATATATTGGGGGTATTGTATGACGGCGACGCTTATACGGTAGTTCCTCTGTATTTCCGATTTCTAGAGGAAGTGGTGAGGCGTCCCAGAATCCAACAGCCATTAACCCTTTCTAATTCCTCCAAGTTCATCAAAGTAGCGGGAGGTATTGCGGAGCTTTTCACGTCTACGAAGCCTAAGATCCTCTGGAGAGGTAGCTGTTGTTGTACTCTGGCACTGATTCCATCCGCGGTGTAATGCATGGAGTCTTTAATTTATCTCACTTTGAGCTAGAGTCCCCCAACAACTCAATACCCTGCATTCCTTTCAGATCGGAAAATGACGCGTTAATACATTATTGCAAAAGCAAGTGTCAGAAGCACAATGTGACATAGCAATCCTCGAGGAGAGATCCCTATAGCATTGTTCTGAGAGCAGCTGAACGTAGTGTCCTTTGATCTTTCATCGTCATTGAATATATCGCAATCGAGCTCTCCAGAATAATCTTCCACGAGAAAGATCCCCACTGAAACGTTATTTTCAACAAATGACTCGCTGTAGGCCATGGCAGTTAGTAGGTAGCTCTCTGTTCAAGCCACAGGCCATGCTTTTCCGAGCCATGGGAAACTCACAAGAATGCATTGCTTACGTTCGCCCATATTCTAACTCCGAGCATATTATGCTTCGGCCAGTACCACGTTTTCTTGTTATTCGCGTCATACTCAGATGTGACATTGAGTTTGCTGCAATCTAAAACGGTCATATCCAAGTTATCCCAGTTCTCCGCTTCTGGTGGCACTTCGATGGAGCGTAGATTATTCCACCCAGATATGTAGAGCTGAGATAAATGATCAAATGGCAGTTTTAGATGCTCGTTACTTGGACCTGACGCATGTTCGGGTCTTTCAAATGAGCCAAATGCGCCAACCGTGAGGTTCTCCAACTTTGAGGAGCGTTCCAGGATGCCGTTGGCGCCGCCCCCGAACAATATGGAGCTGATATTCATCGAGGTTGTGCCTAGACCACCAAGCGTGAGGTTCACGTTGCCGAGGATCTCGAGGGTATCGAGACGTTCCCATCCAAGTGTTATATGCTTCACATTGGGCATCGCAGAAGCATCCAGCGTTATGTCAAAGTTTCCTTCGTCGTAGTCAATGCGCGGCGAGATGATCGGATTCTTGAAGAAGGCGTCGACCGAATCGAGCTCTCCTACGGCCAATAGTTGAACTCGATACCTAAGCAAGGTCGACGGCGTGAAATGCTTCAGACCATTCATGTCGAGTGTCTGTAGGCGTGGGAGCTCCAAGCTGATGGCGCCGACGGACTCCAATTTAGAAATGTCCAAGTGCCTGAGATCTGGTAGGTCGCTGAAGAGTGTGTTCCAATGTACGGTCTTGAGATTCGGAAGGATAATATTCTCTAATCCATGGGCTTTGTAAACCTCAAAGGACGAATTCACGGTCTCAAGAGTCGAGCTGGAGAAGTTGAACACCGGCGGCCGGGGGCATTTCTCGAAGGCACCCCAGTATTTATCGTCGCATGGGCCAACAAATCTCAACCATCCGTTCAAAGTCTTGAGGCCGTCTAGGTTAATGGTCTCATTCGCGATGATGGTGAGATCACCGTCGATAACTTCGCAGGCCTCGCGAACTTGGCGCGCATCCTCGGCATTGTATATGCGCACATTGCGGCTGTCGCAATCGACTGTGGCCAGGACGACTTGGAAGATGGTGTCAGCTACTGAACGGACAGCACTTAGATGGTACATTACTTACGGCTGCTGAAGCCAATTGCCCAGGCGAGGATGATACTGGCGTACTGCATTGCTTGTGGAGGGGCGATGACTCGCTTGGAGGGGTTAGGAAACGGAACTCGCATGTGTTTACTTTCGGCGAAACGCGTTGGTATTTGATTGCAAACATAATCTGCCTGGGAGGTGGCTGAGTACCTCCTCATTCCGTTTGAAACGCCACCCACCCGGCCTGGAAGCCAAGAATGGATGCCAAGAAATATTTGATGGCTATCATGTACCTGGGATTGGTTGGATCTGCTCATCAGCTGAGTATGTAGCATTGGTGTTGGAAATTGCTGACGGGCTCATGCCGGGCAGCACAATAGATAAGCATCTGTGATATACCCTGTCTTTTATTCAATACGACACAAAGACCTCCCGACTTCCTCCCACTCTTCACTTCCAACAAAAATACGACATCAAAACGCATCATCCGGGTCTACACAGGGTCCGTTTAGTGCTTCTCATGCGTCACAAGCGAGCTTTGCCTGACGACAGCGAGTACAACTCTTCACGCCACTTACGAAAGGCGAAGAGCTTGGTCTGTCCGGGTTTGGCCTTATTATAGAGATACAACTCTAGATGGAGTCTTCAAATCAGATCGAAATGACGAAATAAATGAGGCATGTCCGAGGGAAACGGTAGTCTAGAAAGGCCGTGGTCAGATCATCCGATGGTGTCTTGGCTGGGAAAGCGCCAAAGGGTAGAATGTCTACAAGAGATCACCTGAGCCAGCTGACTCGGGGCGCGCTGATCGTTTTTGTCACTGATAAAAGCTGTGCCTGAAGATGTTCCATAAGGCTAAGAGAAAAACCCTAGAAATAAAAGCTGTGCTGCGAGAAGAGAAGCCCGCGGCGGAATTGGCGCTGCTTCCCTATTATCCACCATCTAGTCTATATATGCGAGTTCTCGGGCTGACACATAATCATGGGTGCCGTGTCGGTGCTTGTGGGAGTTGTGCCCCAAAAAGATAACCTGCGGCTCTATCTCGAGAGGCACTCATATCGATGGAACATCGTGATCTGCCGGGCGATACCCATATCAGAGAATTAAGAAATGCTTATTTATCCTTGAGCAATATGGTTCAAAGCGTAAAATAGAAGCCAAAATCTCCTTGGTTTACATATCTAAGAGTGACGGACTATCAAAGAATTCTATTCAAGATAGAGGATTATCAGAACACTAATCCGGTACCTTCGTCTTTGTATTCAAGCAAAATGTGTCTTGGGCTTCTCTAAGAGTTCTCCGTTGAGCAGTATATCGACCTTCTCGTTGTAGAAGCACACCAGCCCAGCAATAGCCGCGCTCTCATGAGTCGGTGTCCGGTAATACCACACGAGGTTCTGCGTCTCGTCTCCCCCAACGACCACGTTGCAGTATTCCGCCTCGCCCTTGTATGGGCACTTTGTGATCAAGTTGCTCTTTCTGAGTACGCCTTGGTCTACAGACGCCAAGGGAAGGTAGTAGCGCGTTGGAAGCCCCGTCTCCAGGAGGTGAATTGATGACGCTGACTTTGCGACTGTCTTCCCCGCCACCTTGACCTCGATGCTGCGGGTCGAGGGGAGAATGTCAACCCGCTTGAAGGGATCCTTGGGGTGAACATAGATAGGAGCATCCTCTTCGAGCCATTGATCTGCGAGTGTCAGCAAGCAAACGGTCGAGGAAGCTGAAACAAAGGCAGGACGAACCCATGGCACCAAACTCAAGCCTCACAAGGCCCTTCAAGACTCCCAAGCGATCATCATCAGCAAAGCAAATTACCCGGTCTGTCTTGGCTTCCTGAATCCCGTCTCTGGCCGTGACGGTCAGCTCTGCGATGGCCGCCGCAACGTGTCCGTCCTTTTCGACGGTCTCCTTGTCTCGTAGATTGCAATTCTTCAGCTCAGAGGCGGCGAAATAGTACTGGGGATATCCATCGTGTTCCCACACTTGGATTGTTTTGGTGCTGTCTGCGATGAAGGTGTGATTGTAAATGACCCGCACTCTTCGAGACGTAGGATGTGTCTTTCTAGGCCCATGCTCCAGGAGATGGCGGGCCAAGTCCGAAAGTCTGAACTTGTTAGTCAGTGAAACAATGATTCCATGGTCATATTATCGATAGGAGAAATTATTAACACGCACTGCGAGCCCTTGGCACCCTGTCGAGACATTCTGGTGATACGATATCACGATTACTTGAAACTGCAGGATAATTCTCTTGGCACTGATATCCCCAGAAGGCGATGCGTCGGTGAAGAACAAGCCAGCAAGTGTATGACGTATAGGTGAAGGAGAAGCGTTGGTGCGGAGTCGTCAAATTCCGGTGCTTCCTTGCACTGGCTTATGCAGCCACCAGCTGCTGCTTAGAAATCATCCCGTCTCCCCTCAGTTAAGCTTTTACCCCACGAGACCACTAAGAAGAAGACATTTGATTGTATACACCAAGGGTCACTAGTTCTCACTCTGGTTTGGAATCATGCTTCCTTTCGACTTATCGTCATTGGAGTCTCGGTTACCAGTCGGATGTCACACAACTCGTACGGAGCGTGTCTGAATGAGGAATGATTATACTGGCGGTGTGACTAAATGTCCTTTGGAAACATTTGTGATGAAAAAATTAAGATGAAGAGACTTCTTAGTCCACCGCAAATATCTTCGTAGGTGGTGGATGTCACACATGCTTTTTGTTATCGTCGTTGGATCATTCCGTACTATCGGCATGCTTCTACGGACAACCGATCGACTTTTGCTGGTGTACGTGTACTTACTTAGCTCGTGGTGTACTACATACCCCACAAGACTCAATACTTCCCAACCAAGAGATACGTGTCATCAAAAACTTTATTGATGCAGGTCAAGGTTCTGATGATTACCTCCTAGATATCCTTATTCGGGTAGACTCAGGAGTCCAGGCCTGATTATATGTCTGGCACTTTGTTTCGGAATCGCTGTAAGGTCCAGAGCCTACCATTTTCGTGAACCGGGTAGAGCTGAACCGCCATTGATGAAAACGCCGAAAGACTCTTATCCTGTCGGTAACAAATGCTTTTTGACAAAAGGAGCAATGGCTTGACACGCCGTCATGCCAGAGATTCCCACGGTCGCAGCTTGAACCAGCAGGACCCCCTCTAGAACTAGCACGCAACCATCGCTTGAAGAAAAAATATACCCGGCCAGAGCACAGTGGGTTTGTTTCTCGAGCAGGCGAAACATGATGAGTTGGGCGGCATGCAGGGTGGCATCCGTCGTCTTGACTACATGGCCAACGCTGTCAAGTCCAGGAATAGCCGGCATAGAATGCAAAAGATGACCGATGTAAGGCGTTTCAGCAAATTTGATGTCCACAGGGCCAAGGTTGACAAGCTAGACCTTAATGAAGGATGAATTTGGCGGAAGTGTGGCTGGCTAGGGAGAGGCAAGGTCTCGAGTTTCATGTGTTCCTCTGCCCCGCCGGAGCCCGTGTGGAATCACCATGTTTTCATTGTGGAAGGCGAAGCGGTATCCATATCCGGTGGTAGCTCTAAGATGTCATCCATTCTGTATGTTGTTTTGGCTGCGGTGGACAATTTGCTTGACTGATGCCATAGGGATTAATTTGCAAAGAAAGGATTTATCACTAGAGTCGGTGTTTATGTGCTTTGTTTCTGTACTTATAAGGGTTTAACATTTCGGATGTTTCTAGGAGGCTTTTCCTTTATTTCGGAGGCTATTCTGAGCCCACCAATGTGCTTACTCTAAGGTTTTCTGAGCTCCCACTGGAGGTTCGGAGGGTTCTGCGGTATCGTATCACAACCAAGTCCTTCGCGGTTTAACTAGCTGCTAATGATCTAATTTCGAGGCGGCAATTCTTTTCAGGCTGTCTCTGGTGTGCTAAATGCATAGTGGCCAATTGACTACAACACCATAGCTAACCTTCCGGTAGATGTGTAGCCATCCGGGTTCAACGGAACGACTCTCCGCTACTTTGAATGACACCACTATCTCCGCTCTATTAGGGACTTTATTTTATTGTCTTTCATGTGCCCGGATTATATCCACCCAGCTCGCATTGTACTGGTGCCCTTGGTGGATTTGGGTGCTAAAGCATATAAGACGGAATTGGAGACTGGAGTATTTCAGGAACCTGAGCGTTCAAGGAGCATGCAGGCATAAACCTAGGACTAGAGAACGCTCCATCTCAAGTACATAAACTGCCAATTAGAAATGCCGTCGTCATGGATGGCCTGTTCCACTAAGCTCCCCCTAAACTAGACTATCGGTCTCGGAGGCCGATGGCTGAACTCGCCGATGCGGGGATCGCCATGGTTCCATTTCCCCCGCATTTAGAAAACCCGGGTTGCATGATTCATTGCGGAGAGGCAGACGACAAAGGAAGTTATTAGGCCGAAACGCCGATGTGAGCAAGGAATCATCCTCGGCGCCGCGAGGCCGAAGCTGCGAGTGTTCTGGGACTCCGCCCATGATCCATGAGGCATCTCCTAACTTTCAACCAGGGTATCTGGGGCTCCCGGTTTTATGGAGTTGGTAACGGTATTCGGTTCGCGGTTAAGACGGGATGGGCTTAGCTCACGCGTCATAACTTGTGTTCTGTTAACCCACATCATGAATCTATGTAGACTTAAGACAACGTTGGTCTCTCAGTCTCTAAACTCACCATCCTCAGACATCTGGTGACTTGCGGGGACGAAGCCTTGCAGGCGGACCGGGCGGCCGGTTCAGGAGGTGTGCCCGACGGAGCGGTGACGGCATCCTTGCATCCCAGGATCGGTCAAAGACCTCATGACAGCTCTTCTGGGTATTCTACCTATCCTAGGACCCTGGATGGCAAATTACAGCTTGGCTTTCGGCCCTCGCTCCGCCTCTTCCGCAGCCTTTCGTTTCCGCTCCCACCCCTTGAGCTTGACCAGCGGCATGTCAGCCCACACGTCAAGCCACTTCGGATCAAACTCTGGCAACTTGCGACCCGTCGTTTCGGCGGCTGGTTCTCCGGCAATATCTCGCAAGAACTCAAAGAAGTCGGCGTAATTAGGAGCAATGGAGTAGTAATCTTTGCCTCCTTTCCTCTCAACGACTCGCTTCCGCTCCCACTCGAGTTGCGTGGGGATAGATGGGAGAGGCTTGGCTCGTCCGGCGAGAAACCGGGCTATTGCGACGGCCTGCCATTCGTACGCGCGGAAAGTAAAGCCACCTCCAAGCTGAAAGGATTAGTTAGTATCAGTGATCGAAATTGACATTTCATATGAACATACCATTCCCACAAATGTCAGGGTAGGGTCCTCGATATTCCAAGTATGCTGAAACACGCCCGGGAGACGTCGATTAGCGTGTCGAATGCGCTCCTGGACTTCGGGAAGAAACGGTAGACTAAAAGTGTAGCCGGTTCCGAAAATGACGTGATCGACACCGTCGAGATGCGATCCATCGCCGAACGAGATACGACCCGTCTCGGCATCAAAATGACTGATGCCCTTTTTTATAGCAATCTTTGGATGCTTGAATGGCTCCCAGCCAAAAGCAGGGAGCGGTTCCCCGCGAATGGATGCATACACTGGACCTTCCGCAAAATCCAAGACTTCGTGTATGATTTCGTGAGACGATACCGAGCCGCCTAGTATCACTACTCTCTGTACTTGAGGTTAGCATTGCAGACCAGCGGGTGATTCAGAATAACACATACCTTTCCACGGAACTTTTCTCCGCCTCTGAAATGTTTGCTGTGTACAATGGCGCCAGGGAACTTCTTGTCGTATTCAACAAGGCCTGGAATGTCGGGAAACCAGGGCACGTTGTAGTGTCCGGTAGCAACAACAAGCGCATCAAAAGACTCTCGCCACCAATAGTTGCGACTGTTCACTACCTTTCGTAGAGTAAGGACCCGTTCACTGTTGATCTTTTCGGCCTTCTCAACAGTGGTATCCAGTTCAAGAAGCTTGTCATGCCCTCCACGAGTAAAAATACCTTCGATCCAATCACGGATCGTCGTGTGAGGACGGTAGGGAGCATCCGGGCCGTACTCTGCCAGTGTACGGTCAGATAACTTGTCCGGAAATGGTTCTTCCGTGTAGCTCATAATAGATGGGATGATATTGCTGTGGAGATTCTCGTGAATTGCTGTATCTGAGAATCGTTGCTGGTGTCCATTCACTGCCTCAGACAATGGTGTAACGGCAGGAAGTAGTTCTGGAATAGGAACCGCAGCGTCGCCATTTCCAGAGATCAAGTCACTTATGGAAGGGATACCAGTGGGCAGTTGGGGCGTGTGTATCCTGAGGAGGTCGGTATGTGAGCGACTATGTAAGATTGACTTGGAAGAGAGTACTTACCATGTTCCGCCTATCGCTGATCTCCTGTCAAATACCCGAACCGTTTCGAACGCTTGTTCTCTGACTAGTGCGTCAGTTGCAATGGCCCCACCAGGACCAGCGCCTATAACAGCTACACGTCGTGCTGGTGTGGGCATGATTAGACGATAGTGGTGGTTGACGACGGATCAATCTTGGCCTAGTGAAAGTGCAAAGATATATAGAAAATAGAAGAAAATGGGGTCTTTTGAGTGCGACGAGCTTCTCCGACCTCGCAATTAGTCATAAAGGGTTGCGCCACATGAGTTTCGATTGCGTCTACGCTTGCATGAGCACGTAAGACAACCTTCACCGCATCTATGCGGGGTTGACCTGAGACAGTGATATCGTGTTACCAACAACTGATAAGAGGATGGGGTAGTATTGAGGTCGATTTGCTCATACCAGGTAGTTGAATGCATAAAAAGGTCGCCAATAGATTATATGTATCTGAATTTGCTAACTCTGGCCTCTCATGACTGGAGAAGTCTTAATTCCCTAATCTCAGCGTTATAGTCGGGATTTTATCATTCCTTTGTCGAAAAACCTCATTCAGCGTACCTGAGGGTTTGCATCAGCCTTGTGTGGTCGCGTGATAATGAAGAATCGCACGCCAGGGATGAGTGGAGACTTAATCCTCGTTTAATGCCATGTATAGTCACGCAACAGGACAGAGGATGTAGACGGGAATGAACGGCACTGATCTCAGTCAGTGGGACGACGATGACGAGCACTTTCGCTTTACAGGTCCCGGCGACATTCAGAGCATGGTCACCTCTCGGTCAGCTATGATTCCAGGCACAAAAACTGTGAAGTGGACAAAGAAGAGGATTATCCAAGAGCTCGCCATTGGAGGCGCGCATCCTAGGGTAACTGGATCACCCAAAACAGCGCCTGATATCCTGAAAAAGTGGATTGACGAAGCTGGTATTGCCGGGTTTAACATCTCGTATGCAGTGAGTCCTAAGGATTTTCAGGATATTGTCAAGTGGCTGCTCCCAGAACTGACATCTCGGAACGTCTTTTGGCACGACTACGAGTCGCCCACAGCGAGAGAGAACTTCTCGAGGGATGTTTAAAGCCTGCACGAGCTACACCTAAGAAAGTAGTTACATCCCAACACCTATTCTCTATGCAATATGTCTTCCCTGTCCCATCAATTATATGTCTATGCATTCGCTGATTGTCAGCAGATCATCAATGGGGATAACGCCGATGCAGAGCAGTATTTTTGGTTAGAGATAAAATTGCCAGACTGAAGAAGGCGGTTTATATCACGCTGTGCCGTATCCCATTAAGAGCTTGCAATTCTTTCGAGAAATAAAAATGGGCAATGTGAGACGTGAGCACAACAGGGAGCTGCAACCAAGGTCGGGTATCGAGTTTAACCACTCGTTGCTAGGGGTTGAGTCTTTATTTACGACAGGATGTGTATTCAAGGTCGAAGCTGCACCGGTCCTTACTCGCTTCGACGATACAGAATGCTTCAAGATAGTAGAAAGGTAATGAGGCCCACTAGCTGGCAGGGATCGGCAGTTCCCAGAGGGTAGACGTGACAGGTGGGCTTCACAGCTCTCCAACAACACATGGGGGGTCAATTCACACTGTGACGAAGACTTTCAGAGCCTCATCAGGATTAGTCTTAGTTATAGCCGAGACATACGATTATCCCGTCGCCGGATGCGGACTTTGACAATCCACCGATTTAAGGTTGAACTGGGCCTTCAGCTGTAGATGAAAGTTTAGAATCAGGCTACAATGCTTGTCTTGTTAATGCCGATGGAAGAATTACATAACAAGACATGGGGATTTGGGCAAGTGCATGTACCAAGTAAGGCACGCCATTCCTCGGCTCTACTTTATTGACCTAGGAAAGTCTATTGGTATGTTGGTGATCCACTTTAGACTCGGGGGTGCTGCTAATGACCACGAGATCCTGATCCAAAGATAAATGAAGAGAAAGACATGTCCCTCGAGGAACGAGACATACTCGGTACCATCAAGAGCAAAAAGGACTACACTGAAAACCTCCAATGTAGCCCCGACACCCTCTCCTCGCCGCAGAATTACAACAGGACAGACATCTCCATCGACGAAGCCGACCAGTTCACCCCCGACAACGGCATCCCGCGCTGCCCCGACCTCATCCCCCTAATGGGCAAGCACCCGCTGAATGCCGAGCCACCGCTCACCCACCTCCTGGACGCCGGCTTCATCACGCCAAACGAGCAGCACTACGTTCGCAGCCACGGGGCCGTGCCGCGGCTAATGGGGGAATTCCACACCGTCGAGGTAGACGTTGGAGGCGGTCGCAGGCGGGAGATAGGTATGGATGAGCTCAAGCATGGGTTTCCCAGTGTGAATATCCCGGTGTTCCTCGCATGTGATGGGAATAGGCGCAAGGAGCTGAACATCTGGATCTCAGAAGAGGAGAACACCGGCTACTACCACATCTGCGATAACAGAGTCCTGCCGTCGTTCGTGGCGGAAATGGACGGTCCGCTCGCCGAGACACTCTTTCGCCACCCGGGAACGGCATGTAACGAGCAGAACCTCAACTCCGTCATCTTGCAGCCAGAGCAGGGGGAGAGAGGATCTCTCTGAGAGACGCCGGTGCGCCGGGAGTCGAGTATCGCATCAAGGGGTTTGCCTACGACGGCGGCGGGCTTATCTCCTGTTCAGACATCCAGTTGAACCCGGGACCGGAGACGCCAGCTGGATGAAACCGAGAGTGGTGAACCAGGTCGAGGCGGCGAAGCGCGATGCGGGTACGTCGCAGAAACAGTTCACGAGAGAGGAGATTGAGAAGCACGATTCCGAGGATGACTGCTGGATCGTCGTTGACGACAAGGTATACGATGCCACGTCCGTCATGGCCTGGCATCCAGGGGGTAAGGCTGTCATCATGGCCCATGCCGGACGCGTCCATGCGGAGACGGAGGAGGAGTTCGAAAGCATCCACGATGACTTCGCCTATGAGAAGCTGAAAGGTGCGTATCGTAGCCCCTGAGCCCCTACCCTCGCCTCTATACTGGTTCGTCCCAAGCCAACCAACTACACCAGATTGCCTCCTCGGCGTCATCACCGACAAGGCCGCCACCTTCATCAGAGAAAACGCACAGCGACAAGCCGTTGCAAAAGCCCAAGCCCAGGGCTCCCTCAGAGCCGTTCTCCAGAAGAACCGCTGGGTGCCTACCAAGCTCATCGCCCGTGAAGCCCTCTCGGACGACACGCGCGCCTACACCTTCCAGCTCCCCGGCCACCACGCCTTGCTCGGGATTTCAACATGCCAGCAGGTACTCATCGGCTTTCACATAAAGGACAGGATGCTCGTGCGGTCCTACACGCCCACACGTCCGGTGCTACCCGCACCGCTCGACGTGCCGGCAAAGCTGCCGCGCCGGGGGAAGCACGGTACCCCCGGCCTGGGAGATGGCGTCCACGGTCCCCATGACGATGACCGTGACGGCATTTTCCAGCTCGTCATCAAGACATACTTCTCCACCGCCGCTCAGCCCGGCGGCACGAAGGAAGACGGGCCTGAAATTCGCGTCGTTAATAGGACAGAGGCGGATATACTGCTCCGTAAAGAGATGACGGAGCTGGCGGAGTTGTCTGGCGGGAGGACCAAGGTAACGCATGTGTTGAGCAATCCGCCGGATGGCTGGGATGGGTTAAGCGGGCACATCAGTCCCGACATTCTAAGGGAACATCTCTTTCCGCCGGGTGAGGGGAGTGCTTTGTTTGTATGTGGACCGCCGACGTTGATGCAAAGAGCTGTGATGCCCGCACTGAAGGATTGGGGGTTCAAGGAAGACGAGGACTTATTCGGTTTCTGACTAGGCTTCCCTGCGGCGTTGTTGATCTTGTAAGCTGGATTGAAGAGGCCGTCTGCCACCAAGCTAACGAAAGTAAGGTCGTCAATGATGTTAAATGTTGCGTAGGTAGACAAGGCGACTAGGTATTTACTTTTAGTGAATCATTTGGTTGTCCCGACAACTCCGCCTACTATCCATGGATCTCCCTAATCTTCCAGCTGATAAAGGCGCCATCGTTCATGACTTTATAGACTCCATGGCTCGTAAGAAGGAATCAATGTTTGTCTAGTCTCTCCAACCTGTCATGAAGTGGAATCCAGAGCTTCCACTCACTTCATGAATCTCCCAGTGGTCTTTAATGTGTGATTCGAGCCCTGCTCGCTAACGGACAAGTCTCCAGAGAGCTCAAAGACAGGCCACTGGGGTGCCTGCAATCATCTCGGAGGCAACCAGATTCAGCCGCATCATTTTTCAACAACGCAGATTTGTGGATTCGTGGAACCCCTCGTTTATGCATGAAGCTGCCTCGTCGAGTGGCCTCAATACTCGTCCATATTACGGCAGTTGCAAATCCAGCAGGGGACATATGTTGGCTCCAGTTGTGGCGTAATTAGGTGGTCAGCAGTCCTCCCCGGATCCAATAGCGTGCATCCAAGGGATTCACAAAATGGCGAAGCTGAGACGCGTGCGCGAGGCATTCTTGTTTCGACAACGCCCGCATGAAGAGCACGCCAATAACAACGTAAATGTAGATTAGATGGAGGGTGGCATGGAGCGGCTCTCAGCCAGTAGTAGCCAGGAAAGAAATTGTGTTCGTTATATTACCCTACATCAAGGCACTACTATTGGCCGTGTCAGCCTTGGCTGTTGGTCGTGCGTACTCTCGTCCGAGCCTCGTTCTGGTATCTAGGAGAGGAGAGGGAACCAAGGCCCCACCTTGCGGTCCAATATTACCCATCCCATCCCATCCTGTCATTTCCCCAAGATCCTCTTCTTATCCACTTTGACTCTGGGAACGAACTGGACGAGTCGCCAAAAGTCGGCAGTTCAGTCTACAAACCGACCGCAACGAACCGACGCTCGAAATCGCAAGAGTCATACCACGCCTTGGCACTGCGCTTGGCCAATCCTCGCAGGCATGGATCCCGTCGGCACAGTTGCCTCTGTCATCGGAATCGTTGGAGCCATCGCGAAGACCTACGAAACCATCGACAAGATCGTGGGTCTCCCGAAAGCTTTCGACGAAGTCAAGAAGGACCTCCCTCTCGTACGGAGCATTCTCGAAGATGCTAAAGCGAGCCTTGACGATCCAGAACTCCGCGACGAGCAACTACAGGCAATCTCGGGGACTATAAAGTCCTGCAGCGACAAAGTCACAGAATTGAAGAGGATCTTCGATGAAGTTCAAACAAAATGCAAGGAAGACGAGCATGCAAAGGACTGGGCAGTGGTTCGCGTCATATACCGCAAGGCGCTGTGTGGAATCAAGGCACACCGAGTTGAAACCCTCATGAACGGCATCCTCAACGGATTGAAGAAGCTGGTGCTGAGCCAGGTATTCAAATCGACAATTCACAAAGATCTGAAGGCTATTGAGAGTGCCATTGAGGAACTTTCCAAAGTGGAGCCGTCTTTGGTAGACTCCGAGTTTGACGGCCCAGGGACCATTCACGCAAGTCAAAAAGTCGAGCACGGAGCCACCGGTCAGCAAAACAACTCGCAGGGCAACGACAATACATTCAACTCAGGGAAATACGTGACTAGTGGAACTGGCCATACCTTCAACTTCGGTAAGGAATCCTGACGACATAATAGACCTAAGTTAATAATGACTTTTATTTTTACCCATTAGCTGAACATACCAATTCTACGACCAAGGAAGAGATCATTGGACGTCTGTACAAAGTGACATATGAAGACCGCAAGGACAGGAATGAAGAGCGGGTAGATGGGACTTGTGAATGGTTTATCAATCATAAGTTCTTTCGAGCATGGCAAGACACGGAGGGGCCAGCATTTCTCTGGGTGTCAGCAGATCCAGGTTGCGGCAAATCGGTCCTAGCCAAGTACTTGATCGATGGCGTTCTTCCGTCGACTAGATCAAGCTCGAATGCAGTCTGCTACTTCTTCTTCAAAGAGGATTTTGAGGATCAAAGGAGTCCAGAAAACGCCCTTTGCTGCATCTTACACCAAATCTTTGTCCGACACCCACAGTTGCTCTCCGCCGACGTGTTGAAAGAATTCATGGAAAAGAAAGAGAATATCTTCAACTCATTCTCTAGTCTTTGGAGAATCCTTGTTGACGTCTCACGACAATTGGATGGGCAGATAATTTGCGTTCTCGATGCACTTGATGAGTGCAACGACTCGGGCAGATCCGTGCTGGCAAAATCTTTGACACAGCTTTATCGTTCTGGTTCAAGCAATCGCAATCTCAAATTCCTTGTGACAAGCCGGCCTTACGATAACATTCGAAGTGGTTTCCAGGATCTGAAAAGGGACCATCCGTCGATCCACCTGAGTGGTGATGAGGATGAAAGTGTTGTCAGTGAAATCTCGCGGGAAATCGACATGGTCATCAAAGCAAGAGTGGTGCAACTTCATCTGAATGGCCGCCTCAGGAAAGATGAAGCACAGCTCATTCAAAACAAGCTCACTGATCCTCTTCTGCCCAACCGAACATACCTGTGGGTCTACCTTGTCTTTGAGGAGATACAGCAAAGCCTCCGGTTAACTAAGCATGATCTGGAGAAGACTCTCCGCAATCTTCCGGATTCGGTCAGCCAGGCTTATGAGAAGATTCTAAGCAAGAGCCGAAACGCCCCAATGACCAGAAAACTGATGCACATTATCATTGCAGCGAGGGAACCATTATCTTTACATGAGATGGCAGTCGTGATGGCTATCGACGCGAACTATCGATCCTATGACCGACTCAAATCCGAACTCGAACCGGAAAATCGATTTCGTGAGGTCATTCGGGAGATGTGCGGACTGTTCGTTGTTGTTCAACATTCGAAAGTCTACCTGCTTCACCAGACCGCGCGGGAGTTCTTGATTCAAACAACCACACCGGCTCCCTGGAGCAGTGCACCCATCTGGCAAAAGTCCTTTCGCTTAATAGATTCACACTGCATACTCGCACATGCATGTGTATGGTGGCTTCTCGCTACGAATTCTGCTGCGGACGGGAAACATGGTGAATGTAGCTTTCACGTCTATGCTGTGAGGTATTGGACTGCCCACTTCCGAGAGGCCGGTGATGAGATTGGACAAGAGACACTGGCGTCAGTCTTGCCTCTCCTAGGCGTCGCTGAGAAATCTCCCGGTTGGTTTTCAGTCTGGATGGAGGTTGACCTAAAGGCATCGAATGAAGGCTTCGATCCCTTCTCTCATTACTTGACGCCTTTAAGCTTGGCATCATACTTTGGACTGACATTGCTGGTTGACCGAGTACTCAAGTCAAAGGAGTTCGACCTATCTGCTCGAGACAAGCACTATGGACGATCAGCTTTGTCCTGGGCTTGCAATGAGGGACATGCTCCTGTCGTGGAATTGTTACTCAAGCGTGTATCCATGCTCGCAGTTCTGATTCGAAAAAGAACGAGGTGGCCTACGGTCGTGACTGACAGGGATGTGTATGGTCAAAGTCCGCTCTTGCTCGCCGCCCAGAATGGTCACAAGAAGTGCGTGGAGTTGCTGCTCAATCACGGTGCCAAGATTGATTGCAAAAACAATTACGGCGAAACGCCGCTCTTGCTAGCCACAAGACAGGGGCAACAGACGGTGGTTCAACTACTGGTTGAAAAGGGTGCTAAAATTGAAGCTAGTAGTCAGAATGGACGGACTGCACTATATTATGCTGCCTCAGCGGGAAACGAAGCTATTGTCCGATTATTGCTAGAAAATGGTGCCAATATGGAGGCTTACGATGAGTATGGTAAGACTGCTTTTGGGAGGGCTGCTTTGAGAGGTCATGTGGATGTCGTTCGGCTTCTACTAGACAACGAGGCTAACATAGAGGCCTCTGATATGGAAGGCTGTACCCCATTGCACTTGGCTACTTCAGGGGGTCATCTCTTTGTCGTTAAGCTGCTCCTCGACTGGGGAGCAGACCCGACAGCGAAAAATAGTCAAGGGAAGACGGCAAGAGATATAGCTAACCGACAAAGAGGACCGGTTTTGGTGGACTTGCTGGAGGAAGTGATGAGAAATCGCAAACTTTAATAGATTTGGGATTGATGATTTAGGCATATACAAAGGGCCAAGAGGGGAGTTGAGCGGTACAGCAATAAGTTCGCAACTTCATAATAACTCATAGAGAGAATATGGATGTATGACTGCGTACTGGAAAGAATGAATAAGTTGCTGACAAAAGCTATAGGAGGCCGAGGTGGGCCTAATACTACCGCGCTACCACCAGTATAAACCTAACTAGGTCGGCAAATACCAAGCTAGACCTAACTCATCAGTATTTTTGTGTCAGTGTCTCGAACTGTCCCTGCCGCCTTCTGCGCAGTTTCTTCAGCCTCATTCACCCCCGGAGTGGTTTGACAGCCTTTGCGCCTGCCTCATCCTCTACTCCTGATGTTAAATATCTTCCAATACATCAACATTTGATCCATCAGGAAATTCAGAAGCAACACATACCAGCACTGGTAGTCTACGATGTCATCCTTGCAGGGACCGTCTCGAAGGACCCAATCTAGAACACGCGAGTGGACGTCGTTGTTCCATGATGATTCAGGATGGTTATTTGTCAAACATCTTTTTGCTAGTCGATAAATTCGTTGCACAGTGCTCAAATCAGGTAGTCGCGTCGTTCTGAATTCTGGAGCATCTCCAAAGTTCCAAAAGTCAACGGAGTGGTCACCAGCAAGCTGTGAATCGTATGTTAGTATAGGCTTTGCTGAGAATTCTTAGGACAGGGCGATGATAGAGGCACATACATCGCTCTGCAGGTCCTTGGGAAGAATACCGAAGCCACCACCGATCCTCCTTAGGTCTTCAGTCAACGCGTGAAGTAACCTTGGCTTCTGGTCGTCGAGGAGGCTGGCTCTGAGAAACCCCGTCTCTTCCAGTTTTGCGTTGCGCAGTTGTTTTGTGGGTGACGAGGGGTGTCTATTCGTAGGTCGTCCTCGCCGTTTTTCTCATTCCTGGAGAGCTTGGGCGGCAACAAAGCGCAATTTTCGACACTTTTAAATGGCCCAGGATCAGAAAGTTCGTTAGACTTCAAGACGGCGGGGGTTCTCGTTCGCAACGAAGACACAGCTCTAGCTCTAGATCCAGACACGGATGCCGAGGGGGTTGGCAAACGTGATCTACGGCCCCCCCTCCTTACAATGTATCCATTCGGTATGTTCGCTACATCTGGGCTTGCATGCGAACCCGTTGTTCAGTTTCGTTCGCTTGCGTAGTCGCTCGGAGTCTCCATCGTCCTGTTCGTCGTGTGTGGGAACAACGGAGTCAAGCCAGTCAAGCCAGTCCATCACGCGGTCGCTGCGCATGATCTAGCTGCATATAGGGTGGGTACACTGAGGGAACAGGTAAAGCCAGCGATACGGAACGGAAATCTACAGCGGTTGGGTGGAAGCTGATTACTGCTTGGAAGTATTGGTGCTGGTGATTGATGATGATGGATAGAAGCTAATCGGCATGTGAGTGTGCACACATCCGTCACCGGGGAAACGTTAGGGCTCACAAGGCAGTGTACGCTGCATTTGGTCGCCAAAGCCCATCATTAGAGTGTCAAGTCCCGCAAGTCTTCAAGCACATCCCCGCAAACAATTCACAGTGGTGGGTGGAGCATCGGTTCTCATCTTCGCCATCTTCTTCTGGTCAAATTTTCTGTACCTTGATGCCGAAAAACTCCCAACGTTTGTGTTTCTGCATGGCGCCCATCTCGCAACCTGATTGCAAAGCCCAAATCCTCTTCTTGCAACAGCCTGACCAAAATCCCCCGCACTTCAATCATTGACAACTAGGACCAACGAGCCGCGAAGCGCGGTCTATTACACCCATATAACGTTCAAGCATCTGGATATCGAGACTTCTCGACGATGGAGGGGCTCGGCGTTGTGGCGAATGTCGGTGCTCCAAGTACGCCCAAGATGTCAAAAACTCCAAAGACGAAAGGGTGAAGCTGGTACAGGTCGTCACAAGCCTGAATCTTGCCTTGCAAGAGGTAAAAGATTTGATCGATGGCCCACGCGGCGCGAAGCTGCGCTCTTCTCAGAAACTTGTGAATGCTATAGGAGACAGCACGTTTCAGCTCAGTGAGTTGCAGAGCCTGCTGTCAGACAGAGGACGTCTTAGGTCTCTGAAGTGGCCGTTGGAGAAAGAACGCACCCAGAATGCTATCTGCGAACTTGAGCAGCGCACGCAGAATATCCGCAGCGTGCTCGAGGTCGATACCACGTGGGTTTCAATTAATTAGGTCAGGAGATTTGGTTAGAGGCTAATGTGTGTTTATAACAGCAACATCCCCAGACGGCCCCATCAGACTACTGCACTTGTCCTTCAAGGATTACCTAGTCGATCGTGATAATTACCCAGGGAATCAGTTTTGGATCGATGAGAAGAAAGTTGCACGGCGATTGGTGACAGATTGCCTCCGAGTTATGAGAGCCCATCTCAGAAAGGATATCTGCACCGGACTCTGAAGCTCTTTTGTCGTTATCTCGGTATTGCATAATCGCTATTTGGAGTTGTCGGACGGGCAAGTGTCTATTTGAGCGGTCTCTTTTCGAAAATTCCATGTTTGAACATTACAAGCCCGAATATTCCCAGGCCTATTTCTCCCCAGATGGAAATCTATTCGCAGTTTCTCCGTCCAATGGTGAGGTCCAAATCTGGAACAGATGGACACGCGCCCGCTTGCGCCTTCTAGGAGAGGCCCATGATAAGGTTCTTGCAATCACATTCTCGCCCGACTCGACTCTTCTTGCATGTGGAACGTGGGAAGGGCTAATTCAGCTCTGGAATTTAGCAACTGGAAGATGCGTTTCTACATTTTGGCTCAATTCAAAGAGCAACTCATTCTTGTTAGTGAATTGAGGGAGGGCGAAGGTCTCTAAGGACAAGACAGTAAATTCCCATTGATATAATACCTTTCCATACTCATGTTCAGCAGCTAACAGGATGACTATGGACGCAAACTCCAACACGGCCATGGACTCCAAGCTACCTAGCCACGAACAATATTCCCTAGGAAACGACATTTGTCGCCATTCTGGAGTGTCTCGACAATCTGCAACGTCGTTGACCCAGCCTTGTTAATAGCGCCCAGCCATGCAATCTTGACGCTCTCGCCGGCCTTGACAGTCAACAGCCCGCTCGTTCCAGCAACCGACGGCCCTAGCACGGCAAGGTCATATGACGACAAGCCACCGCCTCTGGCTTGCTGCGTGATCTTGCCAGTCACGACCGTTTCGGCCGATCCGCCTGCGACACCAACGGTGCCGTCGACGCTCAAAGTGCTTGGGTTGCCCGGATCGTAGGTGCCTGCTACAGTCCACGGCGTAGCCGGGCCCGAGAACAAGGCCGCGTCGTCAGCACCAACTTCGAGCGTCAGCGTCGAGCGCGTGAGCGTCACGTCGGCAGCCGTGCTGTTCGTAGCCGTGATGGGCACCTGGGCAGAGCTGGAATCTGCTGTCACGTTGGCTGGCACCGAATACGTGAGTGACACGTTCGGCGGCGTTGTGAGGGCGTCTATGAGCGGGTGTGCCGTGCCCTTGAGGAACTTCTCGACCGGCGTGTCTTCTGGGACCGACGGTTTGCTTATGTCCAAGAAGGAGAGAATAACCATGACGACGATCCCGATGACGGCTAGCACCGCGCCAATGACCGGCAACGCGACCATCATGGTACAGTCAGCAGCAATGAGGCCGGCTGATATGAGCGCGTCTCCGGCTAGGATGGCGGCATCGACGAGGACCGTAAGACCTTGGATGGCAATCTGCAGCACGTTGAGCGCCTTTCCCACATCCGTGTATTTGTCCCAGTTATCCTTCAGGTCAAGCGACATGGAAATGGTAAAGGCAATTCCGATACCGATGTTGACGCACTTGAGAAGGCGTTCGCCAGTGCTGAACTGCTTCCACGGCGCTCGCCCAGACGGCGGCATCTCCTCTGGAGGCTCCTGGGGCGCTTCCTCTGGGGGAAGGATTTTCTCTCCGGGACCCAGATCATCCACGCCATGGTTGATGACTTCGGCGCTGTGAGAGGGCTGCTCCTCGGCGTTGATGGTCTCCATGAAGGTGTCGCGCAGCGTGAAGTTGTCGTCTACCTCCTTATTGATCGAGTTGATCTCTTCGGCGCCTTCAGGGGAGTTGATCTTTTCACTGAGCTGCTCATCCAACACCTCTGCCTCGCTGGCCTCTGCGGGTGGGAGGTCCTCCGGCTCTCCGTCTTTCCACTTCTTTATGTCCTTGAAAAGCTCCAAGGATTTGGATGCAATGTCGACTGCCATGGCGACAGTGGAAATGATTGCCGTGGCGCGTTGGGGCCCGGAGAGTTTGTCCCAGTTGGTGAAGGTATTGATGGCCGTGAAGACGTATCCAGCAGCCTGTCCGACGTTTAGCTGACAATGAAGAATAACGAGTTTCCCGAGGACGACTTACCACAACAAGCACCATAGTGCCTTTCAGGAAAGGGAATCCCCCGCCTGTACCTGGAAACTTCTTGATAGCCTTGTTGACAACCGCCGCCGCGGCTTTGAAGCCGTTGCACCGAGCGAGGGCTTTGAACCCCTGGCCGATGTAGTCCATGTACATGACAATGTTTGATGTGAGTTCAGCGGCCTTGGCGACAGTCTCCTCGGCCCTAGTTTCGGCGTCCTTAGTAGCGTCAAGATTCTCTGCCTTGGCAAGATCGTTCAAGTCCTGCTTCAGCTCGTCTTTGACGGTGCCAGGCAAATTCGGGTCATCGTTCAGCACCTGGAGGATAAGTCCCTTCATCGCATCGTTGAGCCACTCCTTTTGTTTCTCTGCGGCTTCTTTGTCGAGGGGAAAATAGGGGTTCTGGAGATTCTTCGAGATGGCATACGCGACAATTTGGTTGAAGAAGGTATCTGCGTACGTTCCCTCGGAGTCGAGCGCGTTGAGGATGTTACAGTACTTGTTGAGAACGCTTTCGCCCTGGAAGATTGTTAGCCGTGAGGAACAAACGAATGCACTTGTCTGGGTTTCTTTACTCCTCCAATTGGCGCTCGGAGATAGCCAGCTTTCGCGTGGTCGCTCTTGGTCAAATCGGTCAGCAGCGACTGAGCCCACTTGGGACCGCTGTCATCAAGATAGGGTTGCAGCGTAGTTGAATACAGTTGACGCATGGCGAACACGGATGTGAGGGCATTCAACTTGTTGTACTCTGCAGACTTGGCGAGGCATTTCTCGCCCTAGAGGATACATCTTTATTAGCAGCAGACCGAGTTTTAGTTCGACATGACTTACCGAGCCAGACCACCAATACCAAATCTTGTCCTTTTCTGCGTCCGTCAAGGGATATCGCCACTTTGCGTTGGCGGACTTGGTCTGAGAAATCATGAAACTGACATATGCAGGGCCGTATGTGCCATGGATCCAGTCCTTGAGCTCTTGCTGAAGATTTGCCCCAAGCTCGATCGGAAGATTCGCCGGGGGTACAGTCTGAAGGAACGTGGTTCTGTCGTCCTCGTTCATGTGGAACAGCATCATGTTTTGGAGAAGAGTCTGGCTGGTGTTGTGCACACTCAGCGAGTTGTAACCAGTCAAGCCTTCGAGAAGAGCAGTCGACAAGGACGCCTCGGTTGATAGTAGGGTGGTGACGGGTGCTGGCGATTCCGAAGCCATTGCAGCAATGCCCACTGGTGAAGGTCGGACGGCCGCCAGCGATCGCGAAATGTTCAGGCGTGTGCTGACAGCAGCAAGACTCGTAGCCCATGAGATGGAATCCGTGTCTTGGACGTAGTGTCTGTCTATCGTTAGTGCTTGCGTCCTGCATTTTCAGAAATCAGCCGTCGGTATGTCTTACCTCACACCGTCACCGCCACGATTGCTGGCGTCGTACTCGAGAGCTGCGCCCTTTGCCGAGTCGAAGTTGAAACTCAGCTGAAGCCCCAGCGTGCGGAACAGAACCGGAAGAACAACATCGCTTCCGAGACTGTTCTTGAAGGACACGTTGAGGTTGCTAGACAGATCCTTGCTTCCATCAGGCTTGTCAGCCAGCTGATATAGCAGGGCGGCACTGTCGAGGAAGATGGTGCCCATCTGCGTGCCATCACTAGTGATCTCTACGACGGAACTGTACAGCGAGGACAGCTGCGGTTGATTGGCCAGGTGTTTGGCGTTGATCTCCGAGCAGAGCTGGTCCAGGAGAGGCATGGTGAGAATAGGAACTGGGAGACCATCGTGACCACCTGAATGGTAGGTTGCAAAGGCGACTTTGCCGAGAGACACCGGGCTGGTAGGCCTTGTCCGAACTTCCTTGTCTGGCCACACATCTTGATCGAGAGTCAAGTCCCAATAATCCTCGCCGTCCACGTAGTCTGGGTCAATCTGCTCCGGTACGTCTGCTGTGAGAACTAGTCCGGGTATTTGAACGGGCGGTGCCGCGCTCACGCTGTCTATGTTGAGACTGTCGGCGGTGATGGGTGTCGGGCGGGGCTTCACAGACTTCAAGACGGCATTCATTTTTCCATGGTTCAATGTCTTCGAAGGTGCTTCCACGTTGACGTTTGGCTTGGCAACCTGGAAGTTGATGAGTTTTGGACCTTGCTCGCTGTGCGGTACTTTCTTCGCGACGGGGTTGTCAGACAGCAAGATGACACCATTGCCGGCAAGTCCATGATTCAGGACATCGACAAAACCATGCTCGTACCCATGCTCAGGAACCTCGCGAGTCCAACGAATAGTTCGATCGTTCTTGTCGACGATGGCGCGATGCTGAGCCTCACCGTTCAGCGAGACAGTGCCTTCGTGGATTGACAGCACCGGAAGCTTGTAATCGGAGACATTGCGGGAGTAGATTTCGTGCAACACGTAGGTGCGTCTGGCTTTGCGCAGATGAGAAGTGAGGACGCGCCTCTTTCTGGTCCGCTGTGCCTTCGTCGAAGAGGCCGGACGGCGGACATGGCCGCACAACTCCTGGTTCAATACGTCCGAAATGGTGTCGGTTCCGAACTTGGCAAACAGCGGCTTGAGTTCGTTGATGTGGGAGAGAAGTGCGGTTCGCTGATGCTTGGGGAAAGTCAACAACATTTGAGCGATGGACTTCGTTGTGATCTCTGGGTAGTTGACGGAAACCAGGTAGCCATCTGCATGGTAGCTTCGATGGCCCTCGCGTAGATGGACGCCGTAAACCTGACCGCCCTCTACCTGCTCGCGGTTGATGGTCCTGACCTCGATCTGGTCGTAGCCGCTGCCATCGGGAGACAGTCGGTAGAGAATGTGACCAGGGCCCAGTCTTCCGACCTCGAGCCAGGGATTGTCCAGCTTTGCGGCGTTGGGGTCCACGGCTTTGAGTCCAGATGCAGTGTGGAAGACGTGACCAGCTGTGAAGAACGGCTTGTCCCCGTTGATACCGCATAGAAGCGTGGTTTGGAGCGGCACCACAATATCCTCGTCGGATGCAACACCATACGTGTTTGGACCAGCGCGTGTGAGAATGTGAGTCCCTTCGGTGATGCTCTCAATGGCAATCGAGCCAGTCTCGGTCGCAACCTGCGTCCCCGCGACGAAGCAGCTCTTTGGAGGGCTGCCGTTGGTCGAATAGTCTCTGGTGTCTGTCACATTGGGGGCATCCGAGTTGAAAAGGCTGGAGTACTGTCTACGGCCTATCCATCGTGTCAGAATGAGGTCACCACGCCTATCAATATCACTGGAGATGCTCACCTTGATTGATCCAGTCCGCAACCTGCTGTCCCGTGACGGTCGTCTCGTGCCAGTTCTGGTGGTAGACGGCTCCGAGTGTTAGACCGAGAAGTATTCCCTCTCCGAATTGTTCGCCGCCATTGCTAGTCTCCTCGGTGTTCTGGACAGACTTTGTCGCGACGCTGGACACTGCGCTGGCCCAGATATTCTCCGTGTTATCCCAGAGAGTCTTGTTCTGGCTGGCAATGGACTGCCAAGTGCCAGCGTCCTGCTCCTGCAGCCTCTGCAGCGAGTCACCAAGAGGATCAACCACTTCCCTGGATAGGAGACCGATTTCAGTCATGGCCTGGATCCTGACGACATTGTCCGCTTGGTAAACTTGGCCGACCTCGTTGGTAACCACGTGTACGAGAGACGTAGCTTTCGCCAGAGTCATACTGACCACGGCTCTTGTTTCGTCGTCAATGCCGTCGAAAAGCGGTGGGGCCCAGCTGGATACCAATTGGCCACTGGGCGCAGATGTGAAGTCGCCATCGAGGTGAGGGGTGAAGCCAGGGCCGAGGTTGACATAGTCATAGACAAACAGGAGGCAGGTTGTGTATGTGTGGTCATGGTTGGCCAAGTCTTGCCGGATAGCACCGGCCACGAAATGCGGGTTCTTGAGACTGGTTTCAAGATCAGCAATGAAGCTGGAGTCCGCACGAAGTTCCTTTAGGTCAGGGGATCCGCCATCTCTCAATGACCAGTTGACATGCTCAGAGAACAGCATCGTCGATGTCTGGCTGAAGAGAGCGTTGGCAACGACCTCGGCGTTGTCCTACAAGGATATCAGAATGGACAACCGAGACGTCAACTGAAACGGTGAATGCTCACAGTGTTAGCGCAGGATCTGAGATCATGCTTGTCGGTGCCAGGATCAAACCGGGCAAGGCCTTTGACTGCGGCGTGTTCTGCCAACAAGGCAAGACGATCAGAGGCATCGACCCCGTCAATCTCGGGGCCATCAGGATCATCTCCGTAGCCCGGTTGGGGGTCTAAGCCATCCTGGAAGATGCTGACCGTCTGCGCCAGTCTTGCTTTGTTGTAGAGGCGATTGATGAAATCCTGGCTAGGGAACGGCTGCATTGTGTTAGCACGTGGTCATGTGGAAATGGGCTGTAGACTTAATCACCTTGATGTTCTTCAATGCTCCAAGAAACCCGTCGATGGACATGTTGTTCACTCAGGCAGGTAGTAGGACGGAGAGAAGAAGGATTGAGTTGAAAATGGGGTGAGATTCCAAATCGATGTGGGCAATCAAGCTGAGGAGAATGTTAAGGAAGATGAACAGATATCCTGAGCGAGGGCAATAGGCGTCAATTTATACCCATCGAGTTGCATTTCTCGACATAGCCAAATTACTAAGCTCTGATTCACATGAAGTCGATCACCGTCCCACAACATTCATCACATGTCACTAACATATAACTGCCGTGTGTTTCAGTAACGGTAAGCCTGCAGCAATAGTCGTACAAGTCGATCAGCCACAACTCATTTAGTACGACGGCACATATCAGCTCGAGGTAAGTTGATCAAGTGCCCGTTACCTCCATCTGCACGCACACTAGAAATGCCTCGACCAGATTCGCTAATGAGCTGGTTAATAGGCCTTTTTCTACAGAGTTCTGACACGGCAGTAGCTAAAATTAAGGTACCAAAACCTGAGCGGCATATTCAAGAACCTTCCCCATGTGGGCCGAGCTTTCCGCCGAGATCAGAGACATACAGCCGTTGCGCTCGTATTAGGTGAATTTGTGTAGCAGTGCAGCTAGCCGGTCAGCCGGTGTAGATCTCTAGATAATGTGCATGGCTGAAGCTAAGGTTCTTCCTGCTTATAGCTTGCACACCATCACGAAGCAAAGTACAGAATTTCCTAGCCTAGAGCACTTGTGATATAAAAGCTATAGTAGTTGGATAGGCCCGTATTGTTATTACACATTATGTCGTAGAAAAGCCACAACTCCTGTCGTCCATAGTAACAATGGAGTGCTTATAGGTGTAACAGAGCTCTCATCTCCCGTACTTCGTGGCAACGGTCTCAAACCCCGCATTCATTCCGCCACCTCCTCCTCCGTGACACGTCGATGCAAGAGGCGGGTCCTAGATCTCCAGCGACGGGATGTGTTAAGGGACTTATACCATATCAGGAGCTATGCATTGCCGAGTGTTCCACTTTTGCAGCATCTCTCACAGGTTGCCATGCAGTCATACTAGCATATTAGCTGCTGCGTAACCGCGTTCCCGCTCCAGCTCCACTAAGGTGCTGGTCAACCCGAAGATCAAAGGTCAGCTCGAAGCCACTCACTGTTAATTCCATACAGTTGATAGATCAGGGCTGTCCGCTGTTACATCGGCCGACATCCCGATGCACACCATCCTCAAAGAGACACACATTACGCCCGTCTTCTAGCAAGCTACATGCACACGAATTGCAGCGATGATGCCACTATTCAGACATACATAAAACTAAACCCGATCTGTCTACACTAACATCTCAGCTTGATAACTCACCGCCATAACCCCCCGTTTAAGCCTATCTTGGGAAATTAGTCTCAGAGGCCGGCAACGTAGGTGGTCGTAGATGTGCAGCCTCTTGTATTGAGTGCGGAATCTTGAATGAAGTCCCTCTGATAGACTTGAAATCGTGGTCGAAGATGTCACGTAGGTGGACACACAACCGCTCGCGGCCAGCTTCGTTGCAACGAAAGTTGTCGCCAAAAGGATTCTATCTATACAAACTTAATTGGCTCCAAAGTTACATGACTAAATGACTGTATATGACATAGTGACAACGTCGCTGCTCCTGCGACCATTTGTGTGATTACTACGCAAGACGTACCACACCCAGCGTCGAGAAGCGTGCTGAATATCATCAGCCTTTACGTCTTTGTAAGATCGGGCAATTTCTTTCGGCGTGCCCTCAAGAGCGCTGGCAAAGAACGGTTTGGCAGCGCTGTCACTAAATCTTTCTAGTGGCGTCCAGTCCATGCCGATAGATGCTAGTACAGCGTTAGCGAAGGCAGTGCAGACTGGAAGCTCGACGACCTACGTAAGGCCCCCACCACTGCCAAGGCTTGGGAAGACGATTCAGCGCGGTGAACAAATCGCAGATGTTCTTGGTAGGGGTGAGCAAAAGTTGACCAAATCTTGCCATGGGTTTGAGCATTTTGGTTAAATTGCTCTTCGCCCAATTGCGCCCGGCGTCCGAAGACGATTCTCATGGTGGCGAAGTTGGCGAAAAGCTGGTTTCCTATATAGAACTCTAGCGTGTGCAGATAGTCCCACATCAACTACATGACCTCCAGCTCCTCAAGCGGAATGAACTTTGTCTCGGACCTGTTGGCCGTTCGGAATGGCGTACTTGATCTCACGCTGGCTTCTCTACCTAGTAACATGATCTATAGGTAATCAGTCAATATGGTAGCTACTTACTTAATTGCAACCACTTGGGTATTACCGTAGCGACTCAATAAATCGGCACGGAATCCTTCAACGCTAAGGCAGAAACTACGCTCCTTGATTGGCTACTCATCATCATCCCGTTCTACGTTTAGAACAGGCTAAATCGGATGATGTATAATTGGTCAATCTGCTGCATTGGCGTTGAAGGATTCCGTGCCAATTTGTCGAGTCGCTACGGTAGTCGATTGTGGCACGCGTTGTGGCTGACTATCTGTACGCCACACACACGCTCTCATGGTAGAAAGCTTCGCTAGGAAGCTGATTTGTAAAGAAAGTCAAGTTCCCTCAACTCCTTGCTTAATTACCCATCTCAGCTTCTTTTACCATGTCTCAATCCCAGTTACCAGTGGTCAAAGTGAAGCTCTCTCCCCCGCCACTTGACGACCTGGCATCTGCCATCAGCGCTGGCCTGCAAATCAACTTTACCACATCCGACGTCTCCGTCGCAACCCCTCCCGACCTTCGCCATGGCCCATTCTTCCTCGCCGGCCCTGGATTATCGGGCAATGTCCGCGTGGCTGACGTCGGCGGTGTGCCGAATCTGAGGCCCTCGCCTAACCTGGATGCCAAATTTGACCTGCTCAAGGTATCTGAGCTGATGGAAATGTCTCAAAAGAGCGGCTTGCTTGTCGGAGCTGGGGCTGGGCCGTTTCACCATCTCGGATATAACACGGAGCTCATGCCAAACATCGCTTACGGCTCTGCTGCGGATGGCGTGCTCAGTAACTGTACACGCTATGCGAAAATCACCCAAGACGGAGACGTGCGTTGCGAGAAGGTTGGCGAATCGACTGGGTTCGGCCTGATGGCCAACCTTCTGGGATGCGATGGCGAGACCGGCCCTATCCTACATATTACAGCCAAAGGAAGAAAGGCAAAAGAAAACTTCACTGAATCGATCAGAACAGCCATTCGCGCTGTATATGGCGACAAGCTTGTCAGTCTAGGCGGCGTCTTTGTGATTCACAACGGCAAGTCGAAGCTCCATGTGATGCCCGACTTCTCAAACAAGCCACTTCACAGTCCCAAGGATCTTGACCGTTGGCTGAGATACTTCGACACTGACCCGCCTTTGGTGTGTCTGAGTGTCTTCTGTTCCGGTGATGATGGAGACCTGGGACTGAGAATGGAGCATACACACTGTTTTGCCGCCGATGGGGAGGCTGCGGACTGTCGAGGGGGGCATTATCATGGAGACCTTGATGAGACTATGCAGGATGTTCAGTATGAGGGCTGGTTTAATGTTGCTGAAGCTCTTTACCGCATTGGTAAGCCAGATGGAGTGTGAAGATGACCATAACATATATTTAAATCCTAGTATTTCGAACGTGACCTGATTCTGCCTTCGTCCTTAGCGTTAAGATCGTCCAGATATTCCCAGAGGGCCCTCGCCTCTAGTTATTCTCCATCCATTGGAGATCTCGATAATGTCCTCACAACCCTCTGTAGTCCACGGCCACTTTCGCAAAAAGTGGGTTGTAACCTCCCAGCTTTCCTTCAAGTACGGCTCTCCCCACAAAACAAGGCCTTTCGTGCCGTGATCCGTCAGGCCACCATCTTCATCTTCGAAATCGCATGCTCTCTTTCGCATTGTCAGTTCGTCGTGGCATGGCACTATATACGTCAGATCTCCGATGAGATCTTCCAAAAAGTTCATGTGATGGAAAAGGTATTGTCGCGTAATTAAATTGTCTCTTATTCTGGGAAATGGGATCATGTCCATCCAGGTCGGGTGTGGTGAGTTCATCTGAAGCTGTGTTGGGACAAGGGACTCCGGTATTGCTTGGTGGGTAGGTCGGACTACCGCGTGATGACACGGAGTGAAGACATCAGGGCGCCTAGGTGTGTTATAATCGACGTTGATAAAGTTCGCCAGTAGTCTCAGAAGAGTCTTGTTCGACAGCAATCCTCGACAGACGTTGTGGGCTATCAGGTGTAATAGGAGGTGATCAGCGGAGAGAGGAAGCTCGATATCGTGGGATGGCTCGGATTCATGTGCAGCGGGTCCCTGGGTTGGACTCGTATTCATTCTTGGGGCTTCGGGTACAGCACTGTCCTCTGAATTGCATGTGACAGCCTTGGAAGTTTGAGTGGTAACACCGAGGTCGGGAAGTCGCCAGCGATCAACTCGGTACGGGTGCTTCTGAGTCTTCTGGTTGGCAAGATCATCGTCATCACCGGAGTCTCGTCAGGCATTGGCATTGAAACCGCCCGTGCCCTTTCTCTCACGGGAGCAACGCTGTTCTTGACTGCCCGAGATCTTGCAAAGGCTGAGTCTGCCTTGGCGGATTTCTTCGACCCTAGCCGCATGCATCTTGTGAAGATGGATCAGACTTCGCTAGACAGCGTTCGCGTTGCTGCAAGTGATATTTTGGCCAAGACGGATAAAATCAACATCTTGATCAACAACGCCGGCGTCATGGCGGTGCAGAACCTCGAGTTCACCAAAGCCGGGCATGAGCTGCAGTTTGGAACAAACCATCTGTCTCACTTCTTGTTCTTCGAGTTGTTGAAGCCAGCTCTGCTCGCAGCCGTCACGCCAGAACTCAACTCGCGAGTCATCAACCTCTCATCGTTGGCTCACATGATGTCCGGCCTCAACGCGTCAGACAACTACAACTTCCAATAAGGTGGATATGATCCATGGGCAGCATACGGCCAATCCAAGACAGCCAACATCCTGATGGCCAACGAGATCGAGCGTCGGTACGGATCCCAGGGCATCCACGCAACAAGCGTACACCCCGGTGGGATCCTGACGCACCTCGCTAGACATCTCCCCGAAGAAGTCGTCGAGACCATGTCTAGTGAAGAGTCAATGAAGAAGAGAATGAAGAGCCCTGAGCAAGGAGCTGCAACAACGGTCTGGGCTGCGGTGAGCAAGCAGTGGGAGAACACCGGAGGAAAGTATCTGGCCGACTGTGCTGAGGCAGAGCTTTCGAAGGATGAGACAGAGCTGTTTGCCTCGGGCCACGGAAAGCATGCCTACGATGTAGAGAGCGAAGGCCGCCTTTGGGAAGATTCATTGAAGTTGGTGGGATTAACCTAGACCTGGTCGATGAATAGTACATGCCCCATAGCCGAAACAATCTTAGCTTCATATTACATGCCTTAGCAAGCTCGCGGCTCCCAGCCCTCTGGTTGAAGCACCTGTCCAGCGACTTCAAATCCTGGAGCAACTTTATATGTAAGGGTTAGTGGAAGCAAAGACTCCAAGCACGGACATATTGCTTACCCGTAGTTCCAACAAGCGTCCAGTCTCCCAAGCTCCTCGCCCTCTGCCACTCGCCGCGATTCACCACAGCTTGAGGTCTCTGCCCGTTGGCCAGGTCACTCCCCAGCACGTGCTCCCTCTCGCAGCTTCCATCATCGAGAGATAGATACAAAACCAGGGGCGCACCGGCGTAATAGTGCCACACCTCGGCGGCGTCGAGCTGGTGCCAGAGTGAATAGCCCGCGGCGCCATCGAGGAGGTAGTAGATGGCGGTGCTGACAGAACGATTACTGCCCTCGACGGTCACGGGGTCCAGGAATGTCTCGAGGTAGTAACCCTTTTCGGAGGAGGGTTGAAGGTCCAGTAGCTTGACGACGTCCTCCGAGCAATAACGGACGCTGTCTTTGTTCCGGGCATGAAGGTTTTCCGGGAGATACAGGGCCGAGCATAGCGGTAGCAACAGCAGCGACAACGAGAAATACATGATTAGAGCGTGTAGAGTAGTTTCAAGTGTGCGAAAATGTCGAAAGCGAGTGATGGTGGTGGTTTGTTTCTTCCGTATTCTGGATCCAAGCTCCCGTGCTCCCTACGATGAGATGTCGGAAGACGCGGATGTTGATGATGACTATGATGACAGTGAGGCTGGGAATCAATGAATGACTTAACCAAATATCCGTAAGCACTTATCCTGTTATGGAGTATGACGTAGGTCTGGGGTAATGCCACAACGCTTGGAGACGAAACTCAAAGAAGACTAAAATCATTTCCGTTTCTAGAGCCGAGTTCACGCCGTTTTGGGCGGAGCTACTGTTGAACGAGGGCTGAGGATTCCTGACCTTGAGTTGGGAATAACAAATCCCGACTGTGACGCCGATCTATTGAGGCGTAGTCATCGCACCGGTTCCCTGTGAGGATGGCACAAGCCGTTTGTACAGTTATCATAATGGATGCCACCTTTGCGATTGGTTTCTCAGGTGTTGGAAAATTGGGCACGGTAACATATATCCACCTAGAAAGCAGCCTCGGCATACTACATACATAGCTTGGGGTCGTAGCCATTGGCACGAAATGGCATAGCGGTATAAAATTGAAGTATGCCCAGTTCATCCTGCGTGTCCTGCCTGGCTCAGCGTAATTACGGAAGCAGCCAGAGAGGGAGACCAGACATTTGAGCAGTCTGGATAGATAATAAGAGCATATTTACCAAATCAGCCTCTTTTATTCCAATTCAGAGAGCCTCCTATCTCTACGCCAGCCCAGACCGAGGGTGCAACAAATGGGGTCATCCATCCTGGCTCGCGTGTCGCTTGAGTTTGGTCTCATAATATCACTCCAACTGCTCAGTGGATGGACGCCTTCGACAGCGTCCCGTTCATACAGGGGCAATATTGCGAACACCCAGTTCACGGAAAGAAATGGACACAGGTTTACCGGAAAAGTACCAGGCTAGTCTAGACCGTAAGTGGATATCAATTAGTTACTATTGAAGTAGTTACACGCCAAGACCGGACCCAAGCTGATCTGCTTCTCCCATGCATCCAAGTCGTACCGCATGCGGTGCATAACGCCCAGGTTTTGACCATTTGGAGGGGCGTATTTCTTCCCGTCAAATCCCGCGGGCTGTTCATACAGGAAAAAGATGTATCGGTGTGGTGAACTTCCGGGCGGCGGCGAGGGCCCGATGTAATTGGCGACAAATGGCGCCGTCGCCTTGAGAGTGTTGTCTGGACTCGCTTGCATCCCGGGCTGGATCCAGTGCAAGATGGGCCCGAGCACCCCGAACGAGGGGAATGGAGCGTCGATATCTAGACCGACGATCATGTAAATGGTGTTGGGCGAGAGCCCTGGGAAGGACAGTTCTGGTGCAGATTGGGCATCTAGCCGGGTTAGTCAAGGCATGATTTCAGGAGTTCCATTTGTATGAGTGGTGCTCACCAGCCTTGGGAATATACTGGCCGGGCTTGACATTGTCGTGTGAGCCAACCTTCAGGCCGAGGACCTTGGCGGGGTCGCCCTCAATGAGCTGGAGTGCTTTCTGGACGCTGAGGTTCGCTGGCATTTTGACGAGACTGAAGATTCTGTCTCTGTTCTCGCGGCTTTTCAAGGTGTAATATAGGCGAGAGAAAGTCCTGAGAGAGTAAATACCTTCCATTGATCATTGTCGGTGCCGAAGCGGCGAACTTGATTAGATTGTATCTTATACTTCACGGCCGTAAGCAATAAGCTATTACTACTTCGGGGATAAGGACCGGCGATTATAAAGTCCGCTCATGCTAATTAAGTACATACAAGAGATCAATCCTAGGCTTATTCTTGAACATTATGTATAGATATGCCTATTTAGGTTCAAACTCTTAATGTGTGGTTGTTTATGCGATCCTAATGCAGTTGCAGGAATCCCTGACCTTGAAAGCGGAGATTTAGTGGTTTATTTTTTCGCATATTAATTCGTTCCTCGGGTTAAGCTCGTACATCTATTCGTCAGTGCTCAACTCTTTAGCTGAGCAGCTAATTATGCTCCTATTTTTGAGCCAACTTTCTCTAGATGACTTGCGTCCATCTGACCCTCCAATGATGGAGACTCCAACCAGAGGTCCAGCCTTGGCCCCCCACTCTGATAATTAATTCCAACTCATGCTGCCTCAAGCAAACCCTTCTTCCGGAGATATGCGCGACGGTCTCGATAAAGCCGGGCCATCCAAGAGATGCCGTTCCACATGGAGGGTCCGGTATAATCGGCTGGCCTGTCAAACGACACCATCTCAAGATCTACGGCTATAATCTTGCCATCCACGAGGAGAAAGTTTCCGAGTTGGTGGTCCTCGGGATTTACACCCATGCTTTGCAGAGCGGAGCAGCACTCCTGGAGTAATCGTGAGAATTTGTCGAAATCCAGCGTCGCGCCCGCGGGTTCGGCCAGGGATACGCCACCAGCATCTTGAAGGATTATCGCCCTTGCTCCGTTGAGTCGAACCTGCCCATAATAGATGGGGACCGCGACTCCTTGCAGTGATTTGAGCCTTTTGTAGGCTTTTACTTCTGTGTCCATGAGCTCCTCGGGGTCTCCGTACTCGCTGTCTTTGCCCTCCCTTTCCTTCTTGAGAATGAAGTTGGCCGGCAGAAACCACTCGGGAAAATGGGACTGGATGCGGACACGGACGCATCGTGGGAAGAGGTCTGCGACAAGGCCGATGAGATGTTGCACGAAAGACCGATGGCTGCGTAATCGTAACACGTTGGGGTGGTTAGAATCCACAAATGTTCCAGTGGCGGATACGAAACGGGTTCGGAAACGAAAGTGCTAACTCAGAGAAAGAGAAATCAAGACATGTGTCCACCGATGGCAAGGGGTCCTTACTTACCACTGTCTTCAAGGGCGGCAGATGCTCCGTGTGGCCGTTTTCTATGGCCGCTGTGGGTAAGCGGTAGCGTTCTGGTTCGCCTGGTATCTTATACTTGGGTAATTGGACTCCATCTATCGGCTTCGGCGGGGGTGGAGGGGGAGGTTCGTCGGCGAGGCAGATGTAGTCGTCCATCTTGGTCGAGGTTTGAGCAAGGATCGAGGATGAAGCCTCCGTTGATTGATCGATCAATTTCCCCCTCGGCATCGGCGGTACGTTTTCCCTTCGGTTGGCCTAGGGATTGAGGTGCAATCGCAGATCCGTCCTAAGTTCGATCCCGGTTTGCTGACATGGCAATTGGGAACGCCCACCTCGGCACGATCAAGCTAGTGTTGGTTGCTGCAACTCCCTCCCGGGCTCATAACTGTCAGTCGAAAACAACTGCAGCCCCATACGGCAAAGTGTAGGGAACTCTGTCATATTTTTACCATTAAGGCATCTTTTTATCGCTTTGGAACTCTGAGCATATCAGGTCGGGTAGTAGTCGAAGTACAGTTGATGATAACTCTGCGTCGCATTTAGGAAAAGGGTTGTAGGACTTTACGCCCTTCCGTGTTAATGCATTCACCCAATTCAATTACTGAAAGAACGACTGTATATTCAGGGCGGAAGCGAAGACCTTCTGCATAATGCAAGTGACGAACAATAAGGTGACTGATTAAATATGTACATGAACGAATAGGAAACACCCCTCATGGCCGCTAACCGATCAATTACAAGAACGAAGGGTTAGCGTTGGTAAGCAACTGCACGAAGTACGCCTGGAACCACGTTCCTGCTTCCGGTGCTGGTCTTGAAGAAAGTTCAGATCAGCATCATTTTCAAAAGGAGTCAATGGGATATGAACTTACTGGAGAGCATCGGCATATCCACAGTGGAAGTCGTAGCGGGCGGCAGTGGTGTCGGAGGTACCGTCGGACTCGCCGCCGGGCTTAATCCAGACGAAGGCATCGAGGAGGCTATCACCAGTGTTGGCAGAAGGACGAATGCCGAAACCAGTGCCCTTGGCGTTGCACCAATCACCCCACTGAGCCTGGCCGGTGGGCTGTTTTCCAGAGCGGCCCTGGTCAGTGATGAAGCGAGCGCCAGGCCAGCCGTTCTGCTCCAGGAGAGGACCCATGGCGTGGACGTAGGCCTTCTCGTCGTAGATGGGGTTGCCCGATGTGTAGCTGGGAGGCGTGCTAATGCTCCAGGCATTGAAGTTTGCGACGTTGGTTGCGAGGCCACGCAGCGAAGCAGGCTTACCAGCGTCCTTGTAGACACCGGCGAAGAGCTGAGCTGCAGGGCCCTGGTTGGCAGGCCAGCCCAGCCAGCCCGCGTGGCCGGCGTCGAGATACATGGCGACGTTGGGAAGGTTGAGCGTCTTGACGGCGTAGTTGGTGAGTCTCAGGTACGCGTCGTGGGCCTTGGCGCACTTGGCGACGTTCATGTTGGTAATGAGGTTGGCTAGGGAGTCGGGCTCGATGACGAGGATGATGCGGATGTCCGAGTACGTCTGGATGATCTTCTTGATGGTGTTGATATAGTTCTTGTACTTGTTTTCGCCGTCGTTGTCCAGTGAGTACTCGCCGTTGGAGGCGGCGGCGGCACAGTCCCGATCAGGGAGGTCGTAGACGACGAATTGGCCGGCGTAGTTGCCACCAGCTTGGTTAGCCGCCTTGATCTCGGCAAGGGTGTCTTCCATCAGGGAGATGTGGTCAAAAGAGTCCCTTGCAGATATGTCAGTGATCTCTCCCCGCATCTCATTACCTGGCTCTGGCACTTACATCCACTGGAACGAGGGCACATCCGCAACCTTGGCAGCCGCAGTGGCCATGGCTCCTCTGAGCTTTGGAATAGCCAGGGTGCTGACCTCGGAGCGGTAGTAGTCGTTGGCCCACAGGCTGACGCCGGAAAAGGGGTTTCCCGAGGCCACGGCGGTGCCAGTCGCAGGGGGTTTCGTGGTGGTTGAGCCCGCGCTTGTGGTGACGGTCGCCTTAGTGGTAGAAGCAGGAACCGAGCTGGTCGAGGAGACTACCGGGCCGTTTCCTGGCTGGCACTGGAAGTAGAAGTCATTAACCTTGGTGCAGGTGCTACCAGACTGGCAGCACGTAGCACCGCTCCAGTTTGTACCACCACATTGGCCCCTGGGCATGTTTGTGAGTAACGATATCAAGGTATTATTTATTCGGAGTACTCACCACTGGCTAGAGCAGGCTTGGCGGTCGGTAAGGGGAACAGCGACGGCCGCGCCGGCAAGGGCAGCGGCGAGGATGAGCTTGTAAGCAGTCATATTTGCAGAATGCTGAGCTGGTGATGGGCTCTTGGATGATCGACAACCGACTGAGGATGAAGAGAGTGAGGACGATACTCGAAACTACGCGACCTTATATATCAAACCTGACCCTCGAAATCAGCTCATGTGAGTTTTTATTTCTCGGAACCACGGGATCTCATCTGGGCCCAAGTCACATCGGACACTCACGATGGCCGGCTGAAAAAGCAAAGGCTAGATCAACCCCAGGGACCCAGCCCCTCCATCGGGCATGGCGCCTGGGCAAACAGAAGCGGCGAAAGTACGGGCTGAAGGGGAAGAGATCCGATGGCATATAGATTATTCACAGATGCACGGGGTGGAAAACACGCAATCGATTAGACATGGCGGCCCCGTCGCCAAGAGTTAAACAAGGTAATGCCAAGCTTTCGCACGATGTCGAACAAGCAACTTCGGAACCTGAAGCCGGGTTGGTTAAAATCACACAGGTTCCCAAAGGCAGAAGAGATTGCAGGGCCGCTCATGTGCCGAAAAGCGCGTGTCGATGCAACCCTGGCATAGCTCACCTCGGAGGCTAGCTCCCCGTGAAATTGCCTGAATAGGAACCCCGGAGGTTCAGGAACAAATCTTGGCGTTCTGGCAAACCGCTCCGGCAGCCCCTCGGAAATCGTGACCGACAAGCCGGTAGAAGTGGTCACGTTAGTTCGATCTGTGGCGAAGAGGATTGGGAGGCTGCGAAGTTTCCTTGAGGGTTTTGCTGATGTTCGCTTTCCTATGAAGTCATGCATCTCTATGGGGAGGCTTCAAGGCCAAGCAATTCGGGTTCCAGTTATAGCTCAATTAATTAAGGTTATATATGACGATGACGGCTAGTTCGGATACCGGAACCCGCTGACTTATAGCCGTCGAGGCTAAAATCATGCCGAACCGCGATGTTACCATCGAGAACAAAGCACGGTATGGACTTCAAACAACAGGGAGCTGAAGTATCCCAGAAGAAGACGCTTGTTCTTTCACAGATAGTTCTCATCCACGACAGACTTTCATTTCCTAGGACGATTAGTTTTAGTGGCATTGCCAGCTGACGCTTTTCTGGCTCTTGAAGTCACTTAAAAGTTCAGAGACCACAGTCAACTCAACAGTAGGAACTATTCGCACTTCTATGCAGAAACGCGAAAATATGCATTGTTGTCCAATCGCCTTGGTCTAATTTATGTAACTTCTCGCTGTATCCAAACAATCATCGCCGTGATAAAACCGGAGTCTAACTTTTACTAGTATTAATGCTTGACGGGTTAACTTGCAATAGTTTCAATCTCAGCAACATAGAAACGAACTAGAACAAATTCCGAAAACCGGGAGTCGGGGAATTATCCGTTATAACTCACAGAACCGGAACGGAAACTGCCACTCAATAAATCCTTAGAAACTAGAGCAGATGGCGTATCTCGATTGTTAGTCGATGTTGCAAACTCAGATGTATACTGTCTTTAAATTCGTTTGCTACTCGCTCAATCATCAATTGTACTTTTGATAGTATTATTCGCATGTCTTCTCGTACGGATGAAGATTTCCTTGTCGATCTCGACCGTATCAAATCTCATCAGCTTCGACAATAATGAGTAGACAGCATCCTACTTCGAATGCTCCATCGTCTTCGAAAGCACCTAGCAGATTCTATTGACTTGCCTCCAAGACAATCTCCACAGTTTGTGCGTCTGTTACACAGCTGGCATCCTCCAGAGCCCCAGGCTCAACTCCGGCGCAGGTCGTGAACCCCTGCTCTCGCTTCAGTCAAGCGCCAATGATCAACGCATATACCGCCTCTCGTATCGCCAAAGATACACTTCCGATGTAACACTACCTGGCCTTACCCCGCTCGGCACGAGAGCTTCAGTGAGACCCTATTCCTTCCTCTTCTATGGGATAATCCGTTGAGTTATTTATTGTAGCATCCACTTCTCCTACGGAACATGCTTGAAGAGTCTCTCAAACATGTGTCCAGATGACGAGGAAGAAACCCGACACGGGGTTATTGAACCAGATTCTCACGATGATGCAGACTCGACGTGGAGTAGTGATGTGCAATCGTCAACAGCATCACTCACGGCCTCAATCCTAGAGTATCGAACGATACATGGACGGACTTTTCACAGCCAACGGGGTCCTGGCAATGCGGAATACTGGGCACCCAACGATGACCAGCACAACACCAGTATGGATATCCAGCATCATGTCTGGACGTTGCTGCTCGACGGGAAACTGTCCCTCGCACCTCTCCCCAAGGAAACCGGCAAGGTGCTGGATATCGGCACCGGAACTGGCATCTGGGCCATCGACTTTGCGGACGAACACCCAGATGCTGTAGTCATCGGCGTCGACTTATCGCCGACCCAGCCAGATTGGGTTCCGCCAAACTGCAAATTCGAGATTGACGACGTGACTCTGAACTGGACCTGGCCCGACAACGAATTCGACTATGTGCATCTTCGGACCATGTTCGGCAGTTTCACTGACTGGCAGCACGTGTTTGACGAGGCCTTTAGGGTCTGCAAGCCTGGCGGCTATGTCGAGGATTTTGAGGCGAGTGCGGATTTGATATCAGACGATGGCACTGTTACTCGAGAGAATGGCACGGCCCTGGGGCAATGGGGTAAGCTGTTCCATGAAGCCGGCTGGAAGACTGGCCGTAGTATGGCTGTCTTTGAGGAAGATACGCAGATTAAATGCATGAAAGCCGCGGGCTTTGTGGATCTAGTGGTCAAGGACAAAAAGGTAAGCTCAAGTCGAAACAAGAGAAGCTTGATGGCTAACAATCAAGTGTCCATTGGGTCAATGGCCGAAAGACCCAAAGCAAAAGGAAATCGGGTCTTACGATCAAATCGCCGTCGAAGAAGGTCTAGAAGGTAGTACGGGCACAACTCAATCGTCAAATTTCATTACTAACTGACAACCCTAGGCTACGTCATCTACATGTTCAACAACATCCTCGGTTGGTCTATGGATGAAGTCCAGGTATATCTCGCAAAGGCAAGGAGGGAGTTGAGGGATAATAAATATCATACGTATTTTTGGACGAGGACCGTTTACGGCCGAAAGCCTACTGCAACGGAAACGGAGGCGGCGACAGAGGAGGCTTCTGACTGAGAACTGCGCTTAGACTAGTCGGCGATCTGATTTTTCGGGAATACAGGATATGAACTGGGATAGACTTGGAATGCTCTTTGCTAAGACCGTCTGGCAGACTTGACTGGTAGTTGACTTGTTAGTGTTACAACCAATTACTTACACGGCGAATGACATCTGATCTTCGAAGGTGATGACCGTAATCTTATCAAGGCGTGATTGCCAGTGGCTCTCTGAGCCATGCGCCCGTGTAGTGTTATCTTCCGCTTCAATCCAATCAATCAAACTGTAAGTAACTCGATCATGAGGGCTCCCTGGTCTGGTCATTTGCATGCTATCTAGGGACCTGTAATGCTGGTAGTTAGTCCGTACGGGCCCAGTTCTACGATCATGGAGATGAGATTAAGCACCAATTCCAGTACTTTTCCCATATTGGACTTTACTCCTCTGAGCTCCCCCCGTATGATAGTATTTATTAATATACTATTTTCCATAGTGTGTCAATGATTATCTTTCTGCGTGTGACGTCATCTTTATTTAGCGAGCGGGTTGCAACAGTACAACCCCTGGGTTTCATCCACGTTCAGGATCTTGCGCTGATACCTTGTCTGTACAAATCGTCGTGGCATTAATCATCTTCGATTATCCCGCTTTCATAAAAACCTACCTGCTTGTCTGAATGGCGGAACAACGTAGGAAAGAATATTGTATCATCAAGGGTGCAACGGCGGCGACCAGACATGCAGCTGGAACTCTGTGACTATCGCTGGACTCCTCGTCGAAAGGTCTGCGGCACTAGCAATTTGCCTCGTTTCGTTGCCCATTCCATAAACGTAGCGCATGACCTGACAGAGAAAGTACCACCTCAGTAAACTTAATACAGACATTTATCACTGCCATCTTGTCTCATAACAGCTACTCGGGACTGTCTTATCCAGCAAGGTTTGAGCTTTGGGTCATCCTGGCCCAGACGCATTGTTTCTCTTCCAAACATGTAGGTAAACAGATGAGTCCGGTACCTACGCCTGACACTACACTGTAACAACTTCCACTAGTATTTCTCACATTAGGCTACTGTGCTTGTGTTTGGGACGAGCTTATTTTAGCATAGTATTCCTTTTATCTTTCTTCTTAACTCTGTCTTTAATTATTTTGCGCTGCTGCATGTTTAAGACCGTTTGAGTTTCGTTTCAGTGTTGAGTCCTCCAATCTCAAATCGTCGCCCAGTTTTGTGCGTTTGCTGGTTGTCTAACTCTGCATCGCGCAAATCCATGAAGAAGCGTTGCTATACCAATAACGCAAGGCTTCATCACGAATATTCTAATCTAACATAGATATTCTCAAAGACAAAATACTCAAGTTTTGGAGATATTTCTACGAAACCGGCTGTTGTGTTTGTGTAGGGTAGTCGCCTTCACTGTGACCCCTGCTCAAATCGATCAACACGTCAGTGCACTATTATTATAGACCAAGCTCGACGCGCCAGGGAGGAAAACCAGCGGTTCGCAGTGTATGAGAATCAGTCGGTGCACCTCCTGTACGGAGGACGAACCTGCGGCGCGCTTAGCCGTAAAACAGATCTACTCAGCCTAAAGCGGGTGACATCCCGCACGAGATGAACTGTTTACGGTCGCTGGTGATCGCTTAGACACATCGAGCTCGAAATCCGACGTCGTGGATGAGACGGTGCAGGGGATGCGACGAATAACGTCACCCCCTTGTTTGAGAAGCCAAGGTCGTGGTTTTGACAAGGGCCGCCACCACGGTTAAGCGACCGGACCACCGAAGATCCGACGTTTGACATGGGACCTTGGCGGGTAGCATCAATTCGCTTGCAGTTGACTTGTCTAGAAACAAGACCAATTGGGCGTTCTCCTTGTTCCATGATACCTGCACGAAGCGGCTGCAACCTCAGCATTGTCAGAATAGCTAGTTTGGCCCTGGATTTCATTTGACGCGAACTCTAGGGTCAGTCGCATCTCAGATCGCAGCTCCGTTGTTGAGTGGAGGCAGGAGGCATTCTCGTGAACTATTAAAGAGCGTAGAGACGCTCGATGGAAGTTGCTCTTCACTCCTACATTCCAATCCAATCCTTCAATCTCGTCTTCAATCTTCACTTCTCTTCACAGCTGGACTGTACATCTTCCCTCACCTTCATCCATCCATTTGTCAATTCCGGTCCGCGACCAATCTCAACATCTCCACTCTCTACTTCAGACCAGCAACTCTACATCAAAATGAAGTTCTCCCTGTTCACTCTCGGCTTCGCCGCTGTCGCCATTGCCGCTCCTTTCAGCAAGCGTGCCGTCTTCAGCCAGAGCACCTACGATGATCTGTCCATCAGTGGCGGCACTGCGGGCAATGCCCAGGCGGAGGCTCTCCAGAAGCTGGGCGGTCTACCCAGCGACCTTACGACCGTTGAAAAAGCCGACTTGGATTTCTTGGACAGCGTAAACTCCATCGCCAACGATGCCGAAAAAGAGGCTTTCAACACCGCCATCGAGGCGGCTAGTGGCGAGGACGCCGATGCTCTCCAGGTAAGCTCTTCATTACCTCTTTCTCATGGGAGCGAAACTAACAATTGAAACAGCGCGGCAAGATCAAGAACAAGGTCCTCAAGCTGACCGCCACCGTCTTGAAGCTCCAGGCTCAGCAGGCCCAGGGCGAGGACGTCGCTGACCAGCTCGCGGATGAGAACACGAAACTCTCAAACAACATCGCTCAGGACGAGGACGCTGCGGGACAGGCTTCGACATTCCTGTCCTTTGACGCCACTACTGAGTAGGATGGAGAGCTTGATGCAAGAGGTGGAGATGCCACAATGGATCTATGACAGGGTTATTGCTGCTATGGGATGTTTATCAGCGGATCTTAGCGAGATGAACAACATGCCTAGTTCCATAGTCAGCATGCGAGGGAAGTTAATGCAAGGGGTTTGGAGTGTATAGATAATGCCGAGATCTCAATAACCATCTCGAATCATTCCGCAGTGCCATGTCGCCCAATGTTAGCAGCTGAATTGAGGAAATCGTGCTCCTTTGAAGGCGGTCAATATGAGATAAGGCTTCTCATGCATTTGAATGCTATTTGTTCGTATACCGATTCTCCAGGGAGGACGAGCATGTTTTTGGTGGTAATTGTCCTATACTTATTGTCTTGGGTTACATTCTGCTGTAAGTCAGCCTGCAACTCTTGGAACTAATGCCAGCCCATGCAGCCTTGATCCTTCCCATACCACACCAGACACAGCAACGACGACGACTGCTCTCCCGCCAGACACGACGTGCAACATGGAAGGCCGAAGGCAAGGTCTCAGCGGACTGAGACCCCTTGGAACCTACTACGGTGCTGAGAGCGCTTCGGAATGTTTTCAGATTTGTAGTGATGAGAATCATGCTGCGCGCTGTGTATCATTCACCTACACCCCAAGCACCCAAACATGCGTGTTCTGGGACATTCCCGTTCGTGTTGGCGGGACAGCCATCCCCGGCACCGGAGTCTACTACTGGGACATTGCATGCTGGGCCAACGAGCCGACATGTACCGCGACCGCCACACCCTCTGTTCCCACAGATTGCCTCCCCTCTGACACCATCTGTGAGAAAGAGGGTACCTATGGCGATTACGAGGAGTTCGCCACATACAGGGGTGCGAGTAGTGTATCGCAGTGTTGGGACATTTGCAGTAGCTCTCACTATGCCCCTCGCTGCAAATCGTTTCTGTATGGCACTTATACAGAAGCGTGCTTCTTCTACGACCTCCCTGCGAGTGACGTGTGGACGCCCATTGTGGAAGAAATCTTTATTTACTATTGGGACAAGCTTTGTTGGGCTAATACTGGCTCGTGCTAATTGGGCACTTGAACCCGGTTGGATCTATGGACTGGGTTGGAACCTGAGAGCTGCAGGAATGACGGGGATATGCGCCGAGATTTAGAAGTCTTTAGAGTCATGTTTCAGGATCGTCACGTTATTTTAGCCTAAGTAGTTTGTATATAACATTCCTCAAGCCGTTTCTTACAGTCAACAGACTCTTCCATGATGGTAATATGCTGTTAGCGAACCATCTCAGCGCCATTTAGAAACTCTCCACATGACATATTCTACTCAAATGATTAGGTTTGCGGAAATTTAGTAGATTGCACCTGATTCGCACCCGTAGGTAGAAAGAGAAAAGGTCACACATACGAAATAGAGCAAAAAGAAGGCAAAAATATACAACACCTGGCATTCGCTGGTCGTCACCGACCCAACTACTACTCAGGCGCTCCTCAGTTTGACTAAGGGAGAGCGGACGGGATCCCGTACTTTCTAAGGGCTATGGTCGTATATGCTCAAGTCTGCGACAAACAAGAATTGTAACGATGGTGTCGGAGTCGGCATGGAGGGCGAGGTAGAGAAGGGATCTCCACTCTACAAGCTGGTCATCTTCACGAGCTAGAAGATAGGCTATTTTGCAGACCACCACAAGCAAAACGCTCATATACTAGCTAAAAAAAAAAAAAGGTCTTGTATCTCCTAGTCGTTGTTCCCAAACCCAGTCTCTCCAGCCCACTGTACCCAAAGCGTAGTCTCAGGATCACCAAAAAGCCACTACAGCCTTCCTTGACTCTCTAGCCGGCGCATGAACTGCCCTCCCGGGACCTCCTCTGATGGCCTGTCGTCAGAATCCGTGCTGATGAGGAACACGTACAGGTAAGCTTGCTTAAGCCGGGGAAAGCTGGCTTGGTCGGCCAGAATGCTTTCAATCATGTTCATCAGCGGAATGTTCTCTGCACCAACGCAATCGCGTTCGAAGAGCTTGAAGTCTGTGTAACCCTCGCTTTCAACCCATTCTGCACCCGGCCTTAGTTCCGGACCAGCGTTTCGAGCGTCTCGTCTGAATCACGCCTCTGGCCACAAGTCGAGCGGGTGAGATTTAGCACCTTGCTGGCTTTTCATCAGACTAAAGCTGCAGTTGCTCCAGCAACCGCGGCTATGACACCTGCTGAGAAAGCATGGCTGAAGGCCCACTACGGAAACGAGTTCAGGTTCCTCCGAGACCACCAGTTGAGCATGTACAAGGAGGAGGATTGGGAAGAGGGTCTTGGTATTCTGCGGGCCATCATGGCCAACGGTAGCGATTAAACTTCCGGCTATCTAATCTCAATAGGGACATTGCAGCTCTAGGCTGTACATGCTGAGGAGTGAGAACGAAATGACAGCAATAACAGTCTGGAACGAACGCTTGGTAAACGGTGGTTAGACGTTGATGGTAATGATGGTTGGAGAAATGCCTATTCGTCCTACGAACAGGGTGTGAACTAGAACTAGTCAAGCGGACAGAGAATTGTTCGAGTTCTTGAGAATATGGTCTGTTTATAGAAACCACCAGAGGTATATCAAAATTCAGCTGACGTATCATCACTAAAGGCACTGTCAACTTCGCCATTTAGTCCACTGTCTGAAACTTGGTAAGGTTAGATGGCAGGAGGCGGAGGTGGTGGCGATCAGCAAATTGTAGACGACTCACAACGCCACATTATCATCTACGCGTTCAACATCGCGTGGCCCAAGGAGTTTGCCAACAGCGCCTCAGCGTCGCCACCGGGAAGAAATAAATTCGAGTCATGGTATTCGTAGAAACTATTCTATCCAAGAATTTTGCCTCAACCACGATTCACAAAGCGACGGCCAGTTGGAAACAGGAAGATTCGGCGTGTCAAGAGCAAATCCATGCGGTGCATCGGCAAAGATATGCAGCTCGACAGAACCTCCCGCTTTTGTTACGCCCTCAGCGAGTCGGTAAGCGTTGGTAACAGGCACGACTGGGTCGTTGTTGGAGTAAACAATGAATACTGGTGGTGCTGGAGAGTTAAGCTGGACGTCTGGTTGTACTGTGTCGTATAGAGCTTGCTTCTCTATAGGTGGGAGAGGCGGCTTGTTCGCAATAATAGTACGGCCCGCTGCATTTGTCGATATCGGACCGTATCCTATAATGGCGAACTGGGGTGCCGGGAAATCTGGATCGGGAGAAGTCCATGCTTCAGGGTATTTCGCCAGGAGGGCAGAGCCGAGATGGCCGCCAGAAGAGAGGCCACAGATGCCCAGTCCTTGAGGCGCATGTCCGCTCTCCGCCATCAACTTAAACGCACGTCTCGCGTCATCCAAGGGCGCCGAGGCACCGGTGTCGGCATTTGGGAATCGGTGGACGAGAACAAAGGCGTAGAATCCAAGACTGGTCAGCCATTTTGCAACCGCGACGCCTTCACGGCCGACCATGAGCTCGACGTAGCCACCACCTCCGAGGATGAGCACTCCTCGCCCGTTGGGTCGCGCTGGTCGGTATCCGAAGAGATACGGACGCTCGACTTTTGTTACGACGGCATTGTCTGGACTACCTGGCGTGGCAAGTTCAAAGGCTCCGTCGAGCGAACCCTCCTCCCATAAAGGCCAGTGTTGGTCGGATCCGAACATTGCGGAAGTAGATTGATAGAGAACTTATGGCAGTAAGAGTTCAGTAATTATAAGATGGTGAGATGACCGAAGATGTACAGGCTTTTGATCTTTAAGCGGAGAGTGAGGGCTTTAGATAGTGGATCTCGCGACATCATCCTCCCGAAAACACCGAGTACCTGGCTTGACTAAGCACGTCAGGATTCAGAGTAGGATGTTCGCCAATGAGTTAACACAGCTTTTGATAATCAGTTGGCTAATGAAAGGAAAACATTGCTGAGTGGGACTTCTAAACTCGTTTACTGGGTTTTTCTATCACATCCATCATGTGCTACTAATGATGGCAGCGACCTAGTATCGAAGATATTTTAGCTAGAGATAAATTACTGTTCAATGTCATCAATACACGAAAGTTTCCTACCTTCGTTGAGAGATATGCCAGCTTTGATCTGCGAGTAATCTTTCTGAACCTGACTGCTAATTATGCTTGGGGTAGTTGAGTTATGCGAAAGAACAGCTTCCTATCTTCTGAAGTCTTATCTTTAATCTAGGTTAAAATATCCTGGCCACTGGCGCTTGAGGAAGAATTTAATAATACGTTTCTCCTTACTAAGCTATGCAAAACACCCAACATTCTCCAATGACGCTGGAATAACAGGGAGAGAAGAGAAGCTCCATACCCGAAGCCTTAGTGTAGCCACCCGCGGATAAACTATGTCATGGAGTCGAGAGTGGCACACCAGATGTGCCGAATATATTGAGGTAGTGCAACATCTTCTCCTGGGCTCCCACTGCTTCCTATGGAACCTTTGCCACCGTATTTGATCATCCACGTCAAGCTCCATTTCTTAGACATGCTTGAACTAGTATGCTTGAAAACACCGATGGCAAAGCTTCAGCATGTTGCGTGATGTAATTGGTAAGCCATGGTCTTGTGGCGAGGCCATAAATGTACGGCCAGGGCCCTACGCAACATTCGTCGAGATGACTTATCCACCGTCTGCCGAGTTTTCGGTCCTTCCCACCACAGCGCTGCACCTCTACTAAGACATTCCACTCGGAAACCCTTGAACAATATCATATCCACCACGTTAACAAGCGCCCCAAACGATGACGAGTGGAGATTCAAAAGTGTGACCGAGCCGTACGCATGGGCGGAGGATTACCGCCGCGGTGGTTACTAGGAATATCTTTCACGAGGTTCGAAACACACTCATATGGGTATGACCTGATATGCACTGCAAATGGTGATGGTCACCTGTGCGGAGTAATGGCAGCGGGGGAAACGGACCCCAGCCATTGAATCGGTTTACTTCGAATCCATGCCAAGAAGATGAATATTCTCTCCTGTTGGTGCGCTACCGGGGATGTCGGAGCCGACGACAAGGTCCACATCGAGCAGGCCAGCGTAGGCTAAATCCAGCATCACGAATCACAACGACTCTGTGACCGCCGATCTCGCCACGTTCCCCACGTCCGCTTCCCCGGTCCTCCGAGCTTCCCCAGGTTCGTAGTCACATTGACTGGGCTTTGCCGCAAACGAGCTAGCATTCGATTCTAAATCAGTACGGGAATACTACTGTGACAAGGACCTCGGCTTGGAAACAAGCAACAGAACTCCGCGTGGTTGGTTGGACAATGTCCTGAGAGATTATTATAAATATGACTGGAGGCAGCGTCATTCAACTGTTGCTTTTCAGTCGGCCAAGTCGAAGGAGTGTTTTCTTCCAAGATCAATTTGGCCACTGTTTATATCAGTCTCCGGCTCAGGGCCGACGATTAGTCTGATTTCCAACACAATGCAGAACAACCTAGAACCAACTCATTCCGAGCAGGAAAAGCCCAACGTCATCCATCATACCTTGACGGAGGACATCGCACCAACGATCATCGCTGCGGAAATCGCCCATGAGGTCGACAACAGCAAATATTCGCCATGGACGGCATCGATGTTTCAGCTCTACGGCATACTGTTCATCGCGTACTGCTGTGGATGTCTTAACGGCTACGACGGTAGTCTCATGGGAGGTTTGAATGGCATGACTTCTTATCAGAGAACTTTTGACATGTAGGCCAAGTCCCACGTCTCTGCTTCATGATTTTCAGAGGATACGTTGAAGCTGACCGATGATGTCAAACTAAACAGGAAAACCGCCGGCTCGGGTACTGGCATTGTCTTCATGATTTACAACGTCGGTAGTATTGCCGCAGCGCCTATTGTCCCCTTCGTTACCGACCGCCTCGGACGTCGTGCAGGAATGTTTGTTGGTTCTGTGATCATCATTATTGGCACATGTGTACAGTGAGTGTCTGGAAGAATGGATATGTCCTACCTTGACTAAAATCAGGTCAAGGGCCACTAGCCATGCGATGCCACAATTCATGGGTGGGAGATTCCTGCTCGGCTTCGGTGTGTCGTACTGTTGTATCGCTGCTCCGACCTATGTCAGCGAGCTTGCACACCCAAAGGTATGCTCCGTCTGAGGCCAACATTTGGCATCAGGGCTAATGGATGACAGTGGAGAGGTACTCTGACCGGGTTTTACAACTGCATGTGGTGCGTCCGCGTCAATATCCGAATATCCCAACTCATCTAACACGTGTGCAGGCCGGTGGGAGCTATTGTTGCTGGCTGGGTGACCTACGGCAGTGCGTATATCGATAACGACGACGGCTGGAGAGTTCCAATTTGGATCCAGCTTGTGACTTCTGGGGTCGTGGCTGTCTTTGTTTTCTTTCTCCCCGAATCTGTATGTTCAATGTTCGTCCCAAACACCGTCTAGCCACTGACATACCTCTCAGCCTCGATGGCTTATAGCAAATGACAAGCACGACGAGGCCGCTGCCATTCTAGCTAAACTCCACGGCGAAGGCTCAGTCGACCATCCCATTGTCCAGCTTCAGATGAAGGAGATGATGGCGCAGATCTCGACCGAACCCGCCGACAAGAGATGGTGGGACTACCGACAGCTATGGAACTCGCACAGCAACCGTCGACGCCTCATCTGCGTGCTGGGAATGGCCGTCATGGGCCAGGCTTCGGGCAACTCGCTGTCCAGCTACTATCTCGTCACAATGATGAACACAGCCGGCATCACGGATGAGAAGAAAGTGTTGGCTCTCAATGCCGTCAACAGCGTCCTCGGTCTTCTCGGCTCACTCCTTGGCGCGCGACTAACTGACCGTGTCGGTCGCAGGCCACTTCTCATCTACAGCATAATTTGTTGCTCCGTCATCTTTGCAGTGATTACAGGTACCTCCAAAATGGCTGTGGACGACCCGACCAACACCAACGCGGCCAACACAACGATCGCCTTTGTCTTCCTCTTCGGTGTCGTCTTCTCTATCGGTTGGACTGCACAGCAGAGCATGTACATTGCCGAGACGCTGACAACCTCTACTCGCGCGAAGGGCACCGCCATGGGCAACTTTGCGTCCAGCTGCATTTCTCTCGTTCTGGCATATTCGTCTGGTCCGGCATTCGAAAAGATCGGTTACTACTTCTATCTTGTTTTCGTCTTCTGGGATCTTTTAGAGGCCGCGTTCATCTATTTCTTTTTCCCAGAGACCAAAGATCGAACGCTTGAAGAACTTCACGAAGTCTTTGAGGATCCCCATCCTGTTAAGAAGTCACTGCAGCCCAGGACGGCTGAGACTGTCATGGCTACGATGCAAGCTCAATCATCCAAGATTGACGAGGTGTAGGGGTCAGTTTCACGAAAAAGGTTGATGCGTGCTTTTTGGCAAAACCCGAGAAATATTTTCCCCACTTGAAACATTCTAGCTTTTAAAACGCGTTCGATTAATGAGACGATTTTTCCGGGTGCCATTTGAATCTCGTGAAGATCTAGTTACTAGACAACTTCATTGTCATCTATTCATCGTTTGAACCCATAGCCCTCTCCTTATCAAGCCCCTCTTCATCCTCTAGTCTCTATTTGGTCAGACGCCCCGCTTAAACCCGGCACGTCATCGGCGATAACAGCACGCGAGATGCTTACCAACCCAAAACCGCGGGGAAGCGTCTGCGCGTGCCGAGATGATGGATTGATTGCCCCGAACTTGGCGTCGTCATCAGAGTCAGGACGCTGCGACACCAAGCCCATCATGACTCTCGAACCCGATGCAGAGAACCCTCAGAGGACTACCGAGCACACGCCGCTGCTCGGAGACCAGCTGCCGCCTCAGGATGACGATGCCCAGTCTGAGTCGCCCGAGACAACGCCCGAGACAACGCCCGAGAAGCGACCCAAGAGCTGGTATGCCTGGCGGATATTCTGGACTGTGCTCGCAGCCATTGTCATTGGCGTCTTTGTCAAAGGATGGATAGATGCCGATGAGACCGAGGTACTTTATCCTACACTCTCACTCTCATATACCATCCATTAACGCTTCTTGCAGTTCGATCTAAAAGCTGCTCTCAAACGAGCCCTCGGTGGTGGTCTAAGTGGCGCTGCAGCTATGATTCTCCAGGTCTTGTTGCTCATGGTACTTCTTCCCTGGTACCCTGGTTCGTTATCCTCAATGATGCTAATCCGTACACAGCCAATCCGCACCATCATGAACTACCAGTATCGCCATGGCACGCAATTCACCAGCACCGTACGCACACTTTACGAAGAAGGCGGCATGCGACGCTACTATCAAGGCATCGCGCCTGCTCTTATCCAAGGTACGCTTCATGAGCAAACTACTTTGTGTCACGGTTGTGAGCTAACCATGTTCAGGCCCCGTTTCTAGGTTCGGCGACACTGCGGCAAACGCTGGCATTCTTGCGCTGCTTCAATCAAATCCGTACTTGAACAAACTTCCATCGCCAATCAAGACCATCTTCGCTTCTCTCTGGTAAGACTCCACTTCCCAGAATAGCTGAATATGGTTGCTCACTCAGAGATTCAAGTGCGGCGTGCTTCCGAATGATCCTGACTCCAATCGATACGCTCAAAACCACGCTTCAAGCCCAAGGTGCCCGCGGCACGGCCATTCTGCGCCGCCGCATTAAAACGAATGGTGTTGGGAGCTTGTGGTGGGGTGCATTGGCTACGGCCGCTGCCACGTTCGTTGGACATTATCCCTGGTTTGCGACAGTAAGCCTCGAAATCCAGACCTAGTACTATGAACAGTGCTGACTGAGTATCCAGTACAACTATTTGTCTGAGATCCTCACTGAGCCACCGAGGCATCCGCTGTTTTGGTGGCTGCTGCGCCTGGCTTTCATCGGGTTCTGCGCTTCAGTCGTGTCGGACTCCATCTCCAACTCGTTGAGAGTTGTCAAGACCTATCGACAAGTTAATGACACCCAAGTGTCTTATCGTAAGTAATATCGGACTATCAACTTTGCTCGAAGATGCTAATGCCATTTACTTTGTAGTGGAGGTTGCAACGTTGATTGTCCGCGAGGAGGGCATTTTTGGCCTCTTGGGACGGGGTTTGAAAACACGAATTCTAGCCAACGGGCTTCAAGGACTACTCTTTTCCATCTTGTGGAAACTATTCCTAGACCTGTGAGTTGGCCTTTTTATCGCTCATCATTTCCCTGACTAACAAGCAAACTTTTAGCTGGGAGAAACACACGGGTTCCTGATACTCTTGTCTCAACACCGCTACGTCTGATGATCAAGTTGCCTCATTAGATCATGAATAGACTTCTTTAGCCTGTGCTGAGCTATCATTTCAAGTCTCGGTAAAGCAAGACGCGGAGACATAGATGTATTGGATAAACGAGAACATTATCTTGTGGAAGTAAGGTGGTATTATCAAAGAAGAACGGGAATGAAGAAAGCGGGAACCTGCCATTTGAGGTAGAGCTGATCTGTTGAGTTACGTGTCCGAAATAAAAAAATTTGGCTGCAAGTTTCCGAACGGTACTAGATAAGTGTCGGCGACGCTCTTCTTGACGGTTCGTGATGTTCCGCATTGGTGATGCTGCGTGGGATCAAGAATGGCGAGGCGTGCTATATAATACCGCCGATAAAGAAGCTCGTCTCTTACTGCTATCTCTCAAATTCATTCTATTTTTACTAAGAAAACATACGCTACTTTTCAGGCTCGATTCTGAAGTTCCCCCAGCGATGTCTCACAAGCTTAAGGTTTTCAACCTTGGAATCTCTATCTATCATCAAATATTTGAAGGATGTCGCAGAGTCCCAAGCATACCGTCCTTACAACGCAGGGTCATCCTCTCGCAAGCCAAGATCCGGACTCTAATAGGCTTGATGAAAACGATCACACTAAACGTAGAGATCAGCGCTATGAGTGGATCGATTGGGTTCGGCTCGCTGATCGAGTATCAGCAGAGCACCGAGTTAGAATGTTGGCTTTTAGCCTTCGTTCGTAAGACCCTGCGGCAAATCACAGAGACCGCAGATCTCGAGGGATCGTTTCTCGTCAAGGATGACACGGAAGTAACGACGGTGGGTTTTGCATTGTCTGCCACTCTGCAGTATGCGTCAGGACTATGGGGATTGACTTGGTAGAAGAACATCCAAGCCTGGTGGTGTTCTACAGTGCCTTCAAGTCGAGGCCAACTGCCGATGTGCCCAGGAATACATGGCCTGTGGAGATGACCGCAGTCACAATGACGTTCAGCACGTACTGACGTCCGGATGTCTAGTGAAAATGCGAAGAAAGGGCAACCTGCAGAGGAACTTTCAGCGCAAGTGGTCGGTTCTGGGGGTGAAAAGGAATATTTGCTCGATAAAATGATCAAGGCGTTGCGTAACCTTTTGTATAGAGATTGGCTAAACTATCTCACATAACATATCGTTGACAACCGGGTCTTTGAGCTCATTCGCTTTCACCGACCTGGTAATTAGCTCTTTGGATTGTAAGAAGTGATGACTGACAGTGAATTTGAGGTGTCATGAACGATACAAGTACCCAACTGGAACCCAGGATACCCTTTACCAAGTGAGTCAATGGCTTTTTTATTAAAAAGTCAACATGAGAATTGAGTAGACTTACTCTGCCGTTCCGGTGAGGAATAATATACCTCAACCTCTGTGTATCCGTCTTAGTTCCTAGAAGTCAGTCCCGGGCGAAGGCATCATGAATAATGGATTTCTGATATGTCTTTATATCAACACAAATTTTTTGGATGCAATTAATCCATCTCGGTAACGGGCTGTTCCGAGGTCTCTGAAACTGGAGCTTGTCCCATGATCCTACATGTTGATTGGACACTGGCATATCGGATGAGCCTGACTACTCCAGGATCAGATGTCAGCTGTATCGGTACAAGCCAAAGAAATCCCTGGCCTTTCCAATCGAACAATTACCCCGCCCGCTCTGTAACACTGACCGCCACTTTGATCATATCATTTTGATGGGGCATTCCCTTTTCCCTCGGCTCCTCTCACCTACAAATCCCAAGGCGGAGCATGATCGATCTTTTCGGGAAATCCAGCTAATCCACTAACTTACCAACCGCTTCTTTCCTTAATTCGAACCAACAGAGCGTTACATTATGGCGGACCAACTCAATCTAGCCGCGACCAGTAGTGGCTCCAGCCAGAAACCGCCGGAAGCTGCTCCTTCCCCTCGCCCTCAGTCAGACCTGGTTCCTGCTGACATCCCAGAGGTAAGACAAGACACCAAGACCAAATGGATACTCTGCTCATTAAATCTGTGTAGGATGACGCAGGAAGCAATGATGGCGACTCCGCGCTTGGTTATGATGCGTTTGTACTCCTGTCGTCGTATTTGCATGCAAACACTCACATCCTCGGCAGTAACAGCTCCACTGCGTCTATTACGTCCAGCATCCTTGAATATCGAACTATTCAAGGTCGCACTTTTCATAGTGACAAGTACAACACTGAATACTTCACGCCAAACGACGAGCAGCAGAGTGAATCAGTTGACATCACGTAACGAACCTACAACGGCAACATTAATAGCTGTAATTGCTAAATCTTGACTAGTCATCATTATCTGACACTACTCCTTGGCGGAAAGCTGTTTTTGGCACCTATCAAAGATAACATCGAGGTTAGAATGACCAACCGGCGATTCCTTTCACTGCTAACGCTGATTAGAAAGTCCTTGATATAGGAACGGGCACAGGTGAGCCGTACAAGCACCAACAATGACAGAAGGTGTACTGATATGTAGCAGGATCATGGGCAATGTACCAATCATTTACCATCGATGCATCTTGTTTGAATGCTGACAGCCATATCACAGTGACTTTGCCGACGAGTTTCCCAATGCCGAAATCACAGGGACGGACCTATCACCAATCCAGCCAGCCTGGGTACCACCAAACGTCAAATTCGAACTTGATGACGCCACGCTTAGCTGGAGCTGGCCAGAAAACACCTTCGACTTCGTGCACCTGCGATACCTCTTTGGCGCCATTGCCGACTGGAGCGCACTGTTCAAGGAGGCGTATATCTGCGCCAAGCCCGGTGGCTGGATTCAATCCTGCGAGATGGATCCCGCGATTGAGTGCGACGACGGCACTGTTGATGGCAATACTTCGATTGCGACATGGAACGCTCTGTACTTGGAAGGCGGCCAGAAATCCGGCCGGAGCTTCTCAGTTATCAAAGAGGATCTGCAGGTGAAGGCGATGCACGAGGCGGGGTTTGTGGATATCAAACACGTTGACTACAAGGTATGCTGCGATGTAAACCGAAGAGATATACTCGTGCCCTCACTAACCTTGATTAGGTCCCTGTTGGAGGTTGGCCCAAGGATCCCAAGATTCGTGAAGTCGGGCAGTTCCTGAAGCTGACAATGGAGAACGACTTGGAAGGTGAGCAGCGTCCAGAGATCTCGGCTCTCAGACCCCTGATTTCCAGTCGAGTGCCGTAGACTTTGATTGCTAATGCCTACCAGGGTACACTTTGCTGCTGTGGCATAACGTTTTGAACTGGTCAAAGGATGAGTACCAGATCTTTCTCATGGGCATGCGGAAGGTCCTCAAGAGCAGGCAAATCCATGGGTACATGTACGCGCGCTATGTATACGGACGTAAGCCTGAAGAAGGTGAAACCACTGTAGCGTAAGGTTGAACAGTTGAGAAGATGGGATGGAGGTAATTAGGACTCCAAGCTCGAGATATTTGATCGGCTTGATTACTTACTGCTCTTGTAAGATGTACAACTTACACAATAAATGACATGGTGTCCTGATGACGTTGTGCCTTTGCGATGTCGGGCACTTAAACGGTGATGTTTCCGGCAGTGGATCAGAATAGTGCTTCCATGATAGAGGCTTACAGCCAGGGAAAGATTAACAACGGGCCAGTTACGAAGATTTCATGGCATATTTCCTTAAGCCTAGTAGTCCTCCCACTCTCTTCCAGGTCACCGTGGTTTAGTTCACGACGACTAGTGTCTGCATCTCCACCTCATACAGCGTATTCTAGCCTGCTGTATGTCGGAATGCAATATTGCCCTTACTTTAGAGTCGGAGGCCCACCTGACACATGCGGTTGTGTTCGTAGGGCTGAAATAGCGGTGGAGATGCAGTTCCGCAGGTCTGAACTCAAAATGAGCTTATTCCAACATGCCACGAGCTAGGGTATCTGTATGCACGTTGCGGGTCGAAATATTACGGAGTACAAATTGACCAGAAATGCAAGACTCAAAAAAGAGGCTGTGGGACTGCACTTCTTTCAATACGACCTCACCATCGCCTCTCCAGGGCTGTGCCGGCTGTTCTCTCTACAACTTTTCTTCCTTGGCCTTGTTACCCCCTAAAATTGTTCTCCTACTGCGACAGGCCAGTATGTTGTCGCTCTTGTCATTCAGCTGTTTCGGCTGCGTTCTGAGCCATGGTGTAACACTGCATATTGTGCGCCCGGTGCGATAAGCCTCAACAGCACTGGCGGCTCTGGTAGGTTAGTTCACTGCGCCCGAGTCAGCTACAGCTCAAAGTGTAGAGGCTGTGCCACGATTTTGCAGATTACAGAGGCTGTCGCATGTGAAGTGTGTCATCCGCCAGCGCCCGAAGTTCCTAAGTATTAAAATGCACCGCACCCCGCCCTAAAAAGTGCCCCAATCGACTTGAATTAGACAAAAGCCGCAGCTGTGTAACTTATGTGTCAAGCGCCGATTCGCGATTCAGCCTACTTCGACCGCGCCATGTCTCTTTGTTCCTTTCAATGTCTCTTATCAGCCTAAGGCATTGAAACAGGAACGCCTTGGGAGATGAAAATGAGCAGTACCTTGGGAACCCACGGGCTAATTTTATGGCAAAAAAGCTGGAATTTTGGTTCAGATTGTCAGAACAACACGTCTGAGACAGTACTGTCTACATGTTCATACAGATGGGATGGCGATTCATATACTTCGATATAATCAGCCTCGGGCGGTCGGACTTGGCAGAACGATGCAGACAGACCCCACTTTTGCATGACGGTATTTAACATTTAACACCCCGAATTCCCTCTCCCTCGCGTTCGCCGACGACTCACACGCATCTCCATCTCCGATTAACTGCTTAAATGAAACTTGACACCTACGCACTACGAATCTGCTCCATTTCTTTTAATCAGCATAACCTAACGACTTCGGCTTATCCGGTGGACAACCCAACTCACACTTGCTGGATCCACTCACTAGTTGACTAACCACTTTTCTCTCTACGATTCAACTCCCTTCACCATCTCCAAGGAGGAGCTTTATTTACAGCTGCTACTAGCTCAAAGCGACCAGCAAAATGGAAGCTCCTCAATCCATCTCAGTCACAGAGGTTCCAACAACCTCCCTTCAATTGCACCACAAGGGGATCTTCAGTGGTTCCATCAGTTGGCTTTTCGCCCGTCTAGTGTCGCTAGCACACTCGAGCCTTTTCCCTGGCAATGCAGGCGGTATTGACTACAAGCGACTAGGACGATGCCGAACCGAAGTTCAAGCCGAGCATCACAGTGTCACAACCAAGGTCGGGAGCAAAGTCGGTATCCATGACTACGGGGGCGGCGAGGAAGACTTCATCGTCGTTCTCGCCCATGGCAACACTCGGCCAACTCGTTATTTGAGGGAGCTCATAGAAACGATTCAAAGCTGCAACGTCAAAGTCGTGGGGCGTGACTTCGTGGGGTATGACTTAAGCTCTCAAGTACCTTTTGCCAACGGCGCTCTCGAGATTGCAGCGCAAGCCAACGACGAGGCAGTTCTCGACTACCTAGAAGAGAAATACCCAAACGCCAAGTTAATTCTGTGCGGCCGTTCAATCGGAACCTTCTTCTGGGCAGGCCAGCTTCACCGAAGCAGCGTCGTCGGAGCAATCGGCATCGTTCCGTTCACAAAAGCAGCAACAGTGATCCAGAACTACGTGAAAACCATCGTTCCGTGGCCTTTGCACCATGCTATCCCGACTCAGACGATTGCTGATACAGCTTTCCCTCGAGAGTACATTTCGCCTAAGATGCCTGAATTCGCCACCAAGGGGTTTGCCATTGAAGATTTCCCTTCCGATGTGCAAGGCAAAAGAGTGGCTCTCTTTCCTGCATCCATCGATGAACTGGTCCCCAGGTCTGAAGTCGAATATCTTTCAGATATGCTTGAGAAGAGAGGGTGCGGAGTCACCACGGCCTGGAATGAAGGTGATCACAGAGTCCTGCCAACTGCACAGCAACTAGAGGAAGCCCTGAAGTTCATCAAGAACGAAGCCGGTAAAAAGTCCTCTAGTTACGGTGTAACATAGTCAGCCATGACAAGATTGTTTGAGTTATAATTACCGTCGGTATAATCTTCCTACATTGAATTACTAGTGTCATTCGACACCGACGCGAAGAGGAGATATTCATTGGATTTCGTTTGGAGTTTACTTTTCTTTAACTTGTCGCGGCTTGCAGCAGCCGTGTGTGTAGGTATCTGAAAACTACTGAACGTTTGAGAAATGGCACGGAAAGTATTGTGCAGCAAAGGAATCATGAGGTAGCTCAAGCATGTCTTTTCCAGAAACGATGGTGTCATTGATGGATGATGGGATGACAGGAGGGTTAGATACAGAAGCTGCTCCAATTTCAAGGCAGGCCGTAATCATACGTGAATCGATAAATTGAGAATAGAAAACTTGAGATAGCAGAGGCACTGTGTCGAGGGTCCAACTAATCATGTAACTTAGAAGCAGAAATCCAAGGCATATAATAAACCGTTCACTTTCGTGGACTATTCAGAAACGAATACACTCCTTGTGCGATGCTCCGAGGACTAGGCTCTCAGGCACGCATCCCCATACAAGCTGATTGAAAAAGATCCTTCCAATCTAGGTACGGAGGCCCTTGATGCCACCGAGGCGACGCTCAGTATTGGTGCGGGTGTTTACAAAGTCGGGGTTAGAGACGGTAAGCTCCACAGCCCCCGAAACGATGTGGTCGACGGCTTCAACACCCTGCATGAAGCTGTAGAGATCAAGTTAGTAACTTGGCTCTAAAAAGATAAAAATACTGCAACATAGGGTATATTAGCTCACCTGTGATCCTGGTTTCCGACCTCGTACTTCCAAGCTCCAAAGCGGCCTCGAGACAAGATATCCTTATCGTAGAGGTAAGGAAGCGCTTCAGCCAAGGCGCCGTCACGTTCAAGGGAAGGAGTGGGGTATCCGTGGTCAAAACGACGGACGTAGGTGCTGACGATCTCATCCTCAGACTTGAGCAAGTCAGTGTTGATGAGGCCCTTGATGCTTTCCTCGAGGAGTGTCTCATGATTGACGGGCTTATGTGCAGACTCCGAGACCTCGAGCATGATGGACCAATATGGACCGGGTTGAGAGTCGGACGAGACAGGCTCTTGACCGTTAGCCAGCTGGATAGTAGGTAGCTTGAACTCCTCACTTGGCTGGTTGGAGGGAGAGTAGTTGGAGAAGATGGTGGCGCGGTAAAAGGGACAGTTGTCCTCAGGGAAGTAGAGCTTGGGTCCGATGTTGTTAGCTTATAGTAAGAGGAGCGGAAAATCAGTCAGTAGTTGTGATACATACCCAGCACTTGTCACCAATGCGCTCCGGACGCTGTCCACGGATACCGACGCCAATCACGTTGGTGGAAGAGTAGAACAATGGCTTGGATAATTTCTGAAGCTTTGCATCGCCCAGTGTCTCCGCCAAGTGGTCAATGGCCATAGTAGATATGAGAGCCCCATACTTGACGACAGTTCCTATTTTCTTATCAGCAATTTATTGCACGTCCAGGCGTGGCCAAACATACCATCCTTCAGATAGGCCGTCTTGGAGTCTGAATCCACCTTCGTCACCGCGCCATGATCGCCAAAACGAGTCTTGTTGTTGTCTAGTGTTTTGGCCACGGCAGTCCAGATACCGCCTGTGCCACCCTCTGCTGGAAAACGGAATGTCGCGTTTGGGCCCCAGCTTCCAGCGACTTTGTTGAGAATCGCGTTGGTCGTGAGCAACTTGAGATCGGGAGCAGCAACACGCTCACCAACCCATGTTGCGTTCATCTGAAAGGCCGGATTAGATTACTCAACAGAGTGAGACTGCGATCAATTTGGAAAATACCTTGGTTGTTGGGACTGCCCAGACCTTAAAGTTGTAAGGCCGCATGAAGATGTCATTCACACGTTCGCCGACGTTGCGGATGTTCCACTCATCAAAGTTGCTCGGCTTATCGGATGGGGCTCGAACGCGGGCGTCAAGGGCGGCATCAATCAGACTGCTCAGGCATTTCGCCTGCTCCTCTTTGGGAAGAACTGCGATGTTGTTTTGGAATGGGTACGGAACCCAGATGCCTTGGTAACGGACGTAGGAGATGCGCTGATGCTCGTACCAGTCCGTGGGTTTGGGAAGGGCCTCGTTCAGAACATCGTCGAAGTACTTGTAGTGGGAGAAGATGACATGTCCACCAACATCAAACAACTAACAGCCATCTTTGTAAGCTTCGTCAGGGAGCGCCAGGAGAATACTCACAAAGCCCTCTGGGGTAGTATCAGTGGAAGCCAGGCCACCTGGTGTCTCATTCGAGTCGACGATAAGCCAAGAGACACTGTTCTGCAGATAGGATAGTCAGTAGTTGAACGGTGTGGGAATAACTCTACTAATAATGGAGCTTGCATACCAGATGCTGGAGACGCTTAGCTGCGCCGAGGCCAGTAGGGCCGGCTCCGACGACCAGGACGTCGACTTTGCTGTCGATTATGTCAGTGCAAGCCAGCAAGATATTACAGTAAGCGTCTTGTTAAAACGTACATTTCGTTGAAAGACATTATTTAGTTGCGCTTTGGACAAAATTGGCTCTTGTTCAATGAATAGCTTTGAAGATATAATGCCAGAAGATTGAGTAAATATCGAGACAGTTGTATTTTATAGAACCACTGGTATTCTTACCATCACGCCTTCAAAACAAGATGTTTCAGATTGACCTGTATTGCTAAGATGAAAGATTCATTCTCATTTCCTACATCGTATCCAGGCGTATCATCTTACACCTTCACTGCGCCTCTAAACCTGGCTCCACGGCTTTTTGAAAGCGAACCGGCCGACCAATACCCTTTTCGTACATGAATGGATCAGTCTCAACGAGGTGTGCTACCATTTTTGGATGAAGATCGTAGCGAGGTGCATCCTGCAATTTGTCGTTGTGGCTGAGTCTTTCGGTGCTGTTATATATAGCACAGCCTTATCGCGAACCCCTGAACCTACGCGCGTCGCATGTACTAGAGTTAGTGGATGGCGAATATTCGTGAATACAGGGAAGAATTGCCTTCTTGTTTTGGATGACCTTGGTATGTGTTAATTTCTCTGGTCAATCACCTCATTTCGCCCGCTTATCATCTCACCTCATCATTTCATGCTACTGCTCCATTGTAAGTGATATAGGCATGTGCCAGCCAACACAGCCTCAAACCACTTAATTTCGTGGAGATTAATTATGAGCACCCAGAGACTCAGAAAAATTCCCGGATCGGCTTAGTTCGTCCTGTAGCAAATTCAAGTACTGCCATCTCCATCATCAAACGCAACAGCTGATATTCTCTCCGTCTTGTCTCTTCCTTTGTCGCTAGCTAATATCCATTGCCAAGAACTGTAACGTGTAGCGTACAGTATGCTGGTTTCTGACCGGCGTGAGTGTGGAAAGTCCCAGGTTCTCAGCAACCTTTCGCCATGATTGCAATCACATGGGAGCTTCCAGGTATCTCGCACTCTGCCCTATCGCTTGAATCATTGTAGTCATTCTGGCGAGACTGGAGATACACCTTGCCTTCCTCCGAGGCGAACTCACCAGGGTTGGTGGACGGACTGACGCAACACCGGGGGAAAACCGGATCAAGCCACAGTGTTACGTTTAAGCCAGTTGCCACTCTTACCCCAAAGTCAGTATGGCGGAACTGCAACTTGATCAAAACAGGTTGGGTTCCTTCTTCATGGCGCTTTAAGACTTATGGACGAAGGACCGGGCAGTACAGCCTGGGTGCAGGAGGAGGGCGGAATGTAACAGCATTTTCCGTATTCAGAAACTCAATCGGCGGGATAGACTGGATGAATCTAAGACTGGTGTTCCATTTTGACGACAGGAGTATCTCGAGGTCCAACAAACTTCGAGATTTTGTTGTTGTGATCGAAGGCGGCCTGTAGATGTTGCCACTATTGGTGGTCAGGTGCAGCTCCGACAAATCAAACATCCCAAGTGCTAAAGAATCAACGAGGAATATTGAGTGAACAAGAGCTCTATCATATGTCGCAAAAACGCCGCCATGTTTCCGGATTATCGCGATGCAGACCAAGTGGTCGCGGCATATATATTCCGTCCAGAGTAGCTGACATTCTGGATGGGCGGTACCAAAAAAACGAGATATTTCGTGTTGAACGAACATGTGGACTAACAATCCGCGGCTCGTCAGTTGCGGAGGTCTTCTGTGCGCCAATTTTTGGAACACCTCGTCGGGGATAGTTTCACGAGAATGGTGGAAGGGCTCGAAATCTTTGTAATCGCATTGTCCCACGGTCAATAGTGACGATGAACCCGTCAACAACCCATCCTGAAACACGGCTGGCTTAGAAGCTAGTGCCCCAAAAGTCTCGGTACTGATATCTTTATCAAGATGTGAGGGTGGAGGGGTTCCGCCCGTCCAGAGCAAGAAGGAGTAATCCTCCTCCTGCTTCATGATTTCAATCTGCAATCGTTGGAAACTTTTCCGTCCCTCGCCGTAAATCAAGGGCATGTTGATGTTGAAAATCCCCAAAAGACAGTAGGCTTCGTCTTCTACTCTTGTTGTTGTCCGTTGTGACGCCCACGACATCTTTTGCGCGACCGAGTAATTGTCCAAGCGACGTTCCAGGAGGGCGTCGCGAGGAACACCTGTGATGCTTTTGATGGTTTCGTGTAGGCTCCATTTGGTGCCGAGGTCCGACCAGTCGTTGGCGTAGAATTCGACCTTGTCCGGCGCGATCAGCTCTTGGAGACACCATCCACGGGTAAACCAGCGAGCCTTCCAGAACTCGGAGGTTGGAAACTCCGGAGTGCGTGGCGGCACATCTTCGAGGAGGACATAGCATACAGACGAATGCTGATACCATGCGTACATGGAGTTGACGGCTTCTGAAAGCTCGGCGCTGTTTGTTTTGTCGATGCAACATGTGTCGATTCAGACCCACTCGATGCCGTCCTTATTGGCTTGTCTGCAGCAGCCGAGGATCTTCTCGAACTCTCGAACCCTTTCTTAGAAGCTCTATCAGGGAGTTGAAGATCTTGGAATGTGACTTCCTCGTCTCCCCAGGTGTGTGATAGTGTTGCGTAAGGAATATTCTTCTGGTCAGGATCTCCCAGGTCCTGAGTAAACGAGGACATCTGCAGAGTGTTGACATTGAGGAGCCGCACCTGGACAGGTTGCTTTTCAGGATTATGTTGGAGGATATATCTAGAGTCTTGCAGAACGTAGATTATATTATTCGTGCAAACCGTAGTGTATCTTGAGGAATGAAAATTGTTCGCCAGCCGTGAACGCGTTTGAGGCTTTAATCGTGGCCTCATGCTGATGGCGAGTGCCGGGATTGGAGGAGTAGTGGGTGAGCGTCAGCCGGGTGTGACGGTTGGGTCTAACCTAGGGGTGTAGGGTAGGTCCGAAACGTGAGGTGCTTGATCAAGTGGATCAGGACGTTGTAGTGAGCGATGTAGGTCACGGTCCAGTAATGTGCAAAAGGTAGTATTGTGTAACCAAGTGTGTTGATAGCTAACTAAAGTGTTCTTATGAAGGTACTGAATGAACGTGTATATATACAGTGGTGATCACGTCCTTTATGCAACTGATCATGGTGACTGCGTAGGTGATCACGGTGATCATGGTCCTGATCGCAGTGATCATTCCCAGGTCGTGGTAACTAGTCGATGAGAGAGTAGAGAAGTGGGCATGTCTTGGTTCTACCGGGTGTGACTGCATAGTCCTCACCCGGGCCGTAACACCGGGTATAAGAAGGTTGCATCCAGGGTATCTCCATATCCATTATCGAGTATCTACATTATGGAACTCTTGGCTCGACCGTTTCCAAAAATCTTGGCTCATCATGAGAATGGCTTGACATTGAAAGCCATTGAATTATTGAGGAAGCGCGCACTAAATGATGAAGCTTGTACGAACCACATCCAACAACTGAAGAAATCACAAGTGTCGTTAGGTGATTCACTGGTGTGGTCTTCCCAGGAGCTTGGAAAGGCGGTTTAAAAAAGTTCCAGGCGACAGTCTAGGGAGAACTCCACAAAACTACCCCATTCTAACCTACATCCAACATCTGGGGGCCTGAAAGAGCACTCATCTCGACAGAATGAGGCAAATACGAACTTAATGATCTTCAAGTTGTTGCCAAGGTCATCCTAATCCTAACCAGGACCTCACTTGACAGGAAAAGAAATCGTGTTGTTAACTTCTTTTACAAAGTTCAACCCTAGTTCTGAGTTGAAGATGAACAGAATCCTACGGCATCCCCTTAGAGACTGTTGGTTAACAGAGAGGCTGGAGTTCGGTAAATAGGTCGACGCGCGCGGCTTGAAGACAAGGTTCACCGGTATCCCAGGTGCTGGAAAATCGGCCATCGTGCGGCATCATTAGCGAGTGACTCCAGCACAGCAAAATCGGAGCAGCCGTTGGCTAATTCCTTTGCGCTTGCGGGGATAAGACAACTCATCAACATTCAAACATTCCGTCATCCCTGTGCGTCCAGTTTTCTCTCTCTTCAATCAACATGCCATACATTCGTCGCAACTCTTCAAGGTGCCACTGGAGCGAACACCAAGGAATGGAAGATTCTGACAATAATCGCTTGAAAAAGACTCAAGTTACTCGGTCCCTCAGAAGGCTTTCTGCGGCGACTTTCCGTCTCACGTTGCAGCCAGACAGAGCCGCCACGAAAGCCAACCTCGAGGCGTCCGTGGGAGGCCTGGATTGCTTGAAGGTTCTTGCTTGCGAAGAGGTTGATGATGTGAATGAAGGCAATGGAGTGGACGGCTTTGTGGGAGTCGACTCGGGCTGAAGTTGACTGAGGCGCAAGAAACATCAGGGGCATGTCATGCGCAGGCCATTCTTGTGGCAGCGATGCGACAATACTCTCAGCAATTATAGTGGCCTTTGACGCACACTATGTCCTCTTGTAAAGCCTGCCAAACATCCCAGGCTCGTGCGCGAGCATGTGGAAGAGTATAACGCCAAGCTGGAGGTGTTCAATGCTTTCTCGGACTCAATTGAAGAAACAGCCAAACAATCCACTTCCGGACCGGACCTAGCCGTCCGCGTGCTCCTTTACTCACTGACGAAGAGCCATTGCATGATGATGACGCAAACTTTCGCCAACGCAGTCCCGTCAAGGAAATGTAGATTTTCAGCATCCTCAAGGTTAGTGGTGTCAAGGGTCTTGAGGATTTTGGACCTGTCTTACTCTGTCCTACCCTGGTATATTGTTTCAGCACGAGACAGGATACTTTCGCGGTAAGGCTCCCAAGTCCGGAGAGCCTCTTCCTATGCCGGAAACTGAGAGTCTCGGGCATCAAGGTTTGGGGCCAGTCAGGCACTAGGTCGTCTAGCGCAACTCTCGGCATACCCCTGAGTCCGAGGCCTAGTGCAGTGCGGGACAAGCGTCCGGCGGTCCCATCCGCGCCTCGATGTGCAGGGACTCCCAGCGGCTGGAGCTGAGGCTACTAAAATCAAGCCACACCGTTATTGCAAAATCTGCCGAGAGCTTGTCCTCTGCCGGAACCCCAGAAAGGATGGGGCATCAAGGTTCGTCGCCAGCCAGGCTCTAGGTCCTCGAGAGTCTAGGCGTTGCCCCGAGCCCCTGAGCCGCATCTCGGCCACGGTGAGGCGCTGGTAGTTCCCTGCAAGATTTGGCCTGGGGCGGGAATAGCAGCGTCGTCGGATCCGTGCCTCGCCGTATGGCGAGTCCCAACAGCTGAAGCTGAGGGTATCCAAAGAGGCCACAGAGAGAATGAGGCGTTGTGCCGACATCCGAACATGTGATGCCGGCCAATCGATGGTTGCGGGCATGATGAGTGGCTGTCACTGCAACTATCACATATTGGCGGTAGAACCTTGAATACGACCTGCGAACGCCCCCAATGCCGTCAGCAAGCGGTCACTCCAGTACAGCTCCTCAACGGATTGCACGGCATCGTTGAACCTTCAGAAGCCTCGGTATGTAACCAGGGCTTGGCTGAGAGTCCTGATTCCGTTGTTGCCTTTGAATAGTTCCATCTATAGACCAACCATACAACGATGTCGAGGATTGGGGAGGGTGGTCGGATGTTGCAATTGATCTATCTACCTTTAGCTTGCCGCTTGCAAGCTTCCCCGCAACATTCAACATGTGGCGGACGGTGTACCGTCCGCTAGTCAAGCTATTCTAGGCACCGCAAGTGGATCGCTCGTCTGGGGAACGCCATAACCCAGGCCGTGTCCAGCAGCAGAATCCTTTTTAGGACTACGCTCAGCGTACCCAATAAGTCCCCCTACACATCTGGGGCTTGGCAATCAGGAACGCCCAGTACATTCGTAATCTCGAGTTTTTTTAATGATAGCATGTCTAATAGCAACAAAGACGGTAAAGTAGGCTTGATCCCAAATAAGGTCTTGTATTTCCATACTAACTATGGAGCTTAGGTATCTGAAAAGGAGTGTGTCTAGGGTCGAAAAGATTCCCCACAAACGCGTTGAAAGGAGTGTCCACGAATCAACATAACCTTATCCCATATATCACTATATACTTCCTGTACCTTACAGCGGGTATACTGTGAGAATTCTTTCTGGGACAGCACCACTGAGAAACCAACAACTTTTAACGGTTGTAGACGTTAATGGTGATGGGCATATTGAAGTCCATGTCACCAATGCAGATTTGGAACTAGACATATCTTTGTGAGAACCTGAGATGGGAACGGTGAGATGCCGAAGTCACTTACGCCATTGTTATTGTTGCAGCAAATGACAGTCGCCTCAATGTTGCTGCATGCGGTTGAGTTCTGGCAGATGCGGCCTGTAGAAACTCCTCAGCCTCCTCCTTGACGGTCAGAGTGCAAGTGGGGTAACCTACCGCCATTCCCGTCGCTAGTACAGCAGTACGGATTACCTGCAGAGCAGAGGTTGGAGTTTTGGTTAGAGCTCCCGGTCGAGCAATCTTTGTTGGTGGTGGTGGTTTTCCCTGCAATTTCCCGCCATGTTAGCCTCCTGAATGCTCTGGATGCTGGCCAAACTTACCCTTGGCATTGGGGTTCTTGGCCGGCCATCGAGGGAACGGAATGTCTCCGGCACTCGGCATCCTGGGCTCAAGAGACCGAGGCTTGACCTCCGGCTCTGGACCGATTGGGTCAAGAATCGGGGTTGCCGCAGCGGCCTGCAAGAAGACCAGAGCGTAAAGGACAGCAGAAGCGTGCATGATGGCTGTGTGGTAGCGCGAGTGGTAGCAGGATAAGGCTAGGTGCGGTGGCGGAAAGATAAAAAGATGGAAAAAGAGAGTGAGAGTAAGTCTAGAATGACTGGGAGTGTGCAGATGTGAGTAACGATGGGGGGGAAACGGACGCTATTTGAACGGAATTTTCCTCTCTAGCCTCGGATCTGTCATTCATAGGCAAGCAGTGGTATGTAAACCAGAAGCCACCAAAGGCAGAGGGTCAATAGTCTCAAAACATTATGCGCCTCCAAGTACCCAACGCCTCCAAGCTGATGAACTCAGCCATGATGATGAAGACTGACGAAACTTTGAAGTCCTGTAAAATATTTTTCGCCTCCAAATTGTTGAACGCCTCCAACTGTAGGGTGGTGACTTCACTTTGCATCATTTTCTATCATCTCTCCCACGCTCGGCACTCGGGCATCCGTGCCTGGCTGAAACAGGCATCGGAACATCGGTGCTATGTCCAACTCACCATGCATGTGCCTCAGCGTCATTTTGATCTCACTGTAGTGATTTCTCGGGCTCCCGGCTCGATACCCAGTCGGCCTCGACTCATCCAGACCGCTGTTCTATTGTTTTCTTTTAACGGATTCGATCAAGACGCTCGGTTGAATGGCTATGAACGGACCTTCCACGTCATCAGAATGGTGTCAGAAGCTGAAAATGAGTTCAATAGTGTAAGAATTCTGGTCGAGAAGTGAAGCAAGTCATGTTGGGTACTGGCGTCTAAGAGTCTAGGACCAGATGCCAATTCATTGACATCGAGAAAGATTCGTAACAGTACTCAGAAAAAAAGGTATAAGAATGGCACATGCCTTTCACTTTCCATAATTTTCATCACTCTCAGACATCACACTCAACAAGCAACCTCATCACAACCAAGCCCAGTCCACTGCCTACTCTTCTCTTCTTTCGAGACCATCAACACTTTTCAACAGCCAAAATGCAGGTTACCTCCATCGTCGCTCTTCTCATCGCCGCCACTGGCGCTCTCGCTGCTCCTGGCGGCGCCCCTCCTCGCCAGAAGCCCAACAAGCCAGTCATCCAAACCAACACCTGCACCGGTGGCAGCCCTTACTGCTGCAACATTGATGCGACTGGCGGCACATTCGGCTCTCCTAACAAGGGCACCATCAAGTGCTCCGAGCTGAAGGACCAGTGCAGCGGCATCAACAGCATTGTAGTCTGCTGCAACAACAACGGCAAGGTACGTGACAGGCGAATAGTTTTGGCCGTTCTGGCCGTCTGGACCTGACAGGTCGTCTCCCCAAAAGTCTGCCGCGCTAACCACTGAATATAGAATGCCGAACAGAAGTGTGGTGTTTTTGGCGACGCCAAGGTCATCTTCCAGTAAAGGAGTTTACTGGAGCCCGTGTCGATACTGGCGGGTCTCTGGGTCCAGGCTCCAGACTCGTGAGGCACTCTAGGAAAAACTTGTCGACAATATAGGGCTCACTGAACTGGGCACTACGTACGAAACTGGACAAGGCAGTGGAGGAATGAGGCTGGTTTTCCTTTCTTTTCAGGTTTTAGGATCAGGTGATGAGGATGGCTGTTGTTTCAAGAGCTAGACCTGAATCATCCTCGACCTACCCACACTCTTTACACACGCTAGGTTGCAGCCTTGCAGTCTAACAAAATAAAACACTTCTTTTGATTTGAGCTTCCTTCCTTTGAGATTCCTATGTCTTGGCTTAATTGAGCTCCCTTAAGAAAGGAGCATCTTCTGTCTAGGACGACCTGCTTGATCAACACTGTAGTCCAGAAGCCTCCCGGCGATAAATTGAGGACTCTATAGCTACTATTTCAACTAGTAAGCAGAATTAGTGCTGCATGTCTATGGTAGAAGAGGCTACGACTTTGTTAGTGGGAAATGGGATGTTAAACTGCGGTGCATGGATCAGAAGCAGTCACTCCATGTGCGATCCATTCTCGTTTAGTTTCTCTCCCATGCCCCGCTCAACTTGATATACAACAAGAGTGTAGATAGTATGGAATATTACTACACATGAAATATTTGAATCCTCACCTTCAAGCGGTTGAGTACCTCGTCCGTCAGCGCGCATGGATACCCATGACCTCCTTCGGCGACGAGAATCTGGGGTTACGATCTCCAACTAGAGTAGCGAGGTCGTGCAATGGCTGTTAGTAGGGAGGTATCTAGGCCAACGGAAACTCATAAACAGAATGTTAGACTATAGAAAGCAGATTGCGCACTGGTCGGGAGTAGTTACTATTAAGGTACCGTTGAGATAGTTATGGAGGCAAGGCCGAAATGAGGCAATGATGGACTTTGCAAGCAGGCGACAGGCAATTGTTTCAGGGTTAATGGGCAAGGCCGTTAAGGAGCATAGAGAGAGAATGCTGAAGTTATCCCTGTATTTGGTCATTCCACGCACTACTCCTGACACTAGTTATTTGTCATTGAAGGTTCTGATTTGACAGGTGGAAGGGGTGAAGCTTCAGATAAGTTCACTATGCAACAGAGAAAGATAATGTCATCCGGGTTTGCCTTCCGCCGACAACACTACGGAGCATCACCAGATTCTCCTCTTGACACCGATGCCTTATAGCCCAGATTTCCGACCCGAACCGACAGCTTATCATTTGGTGGTGATGAATCCAGTTGCATCTTTGCACTCTGTACCTTACGGCTGGTTTGACTGAATCCTCCAAGGTGTATCCCAATTATTCGGAAAGCATTTCCTATTATCGTATGTTAGGTGGTAATCGATGCTAGTCAGGTCATCACGTCTTAGGTTGAACTTACGCGTGGCCAGTAACAGGTACCAGTGATCCGACCAGCAAACTCCCCCCTGGATACGTAACAGTTCCCCATCTCTGGAACCGAGCTACCGAGTCTTGGACAAGATCTGCGACATCGGTGGTGCCGATGTTGTTCAGGCCGTCAGTGTTGGCATCGAAGAAGTCGTGTCTGTCGATGTAGAAATGGCAATCTCCGGCTGATGCCAACTCCAGCCAATCTTTGACAAGCCCGCCAAATGCGTTGTTGAGCTCCCAGTGCCGACTAAGGCCACGAAGACCAGAAGAAAGATCGTTACAGTCATCGATGTCGCACCCTCGAGAGCTGTCGTCACTGGTAGCTTCGAATGTGCTGCTGCCGCATTGGTTTCCATTGAAGGCCACAGGACCATTGGCTGTGGGGAACGAGACGTCGGCTCTCTTGGTGATCTCCGTATCATGGACTAGAGACTTGTGCACAAGGAGAGATATGCTTCGACCTTCAGAGTTGATCACTTCTCGGCGGACCATGTCGGCGTCCCCTGAGGTGGGAAAAGAAAGGGCCACAGGTAGCCCGGCCAAGGCAAACGCAAAGCCTGTCGCTTTCATATTTCAAGCTTCAAAAGACTAGTCAAATCGAGGGGGAAGGTGTAGACGAGTGCGAGGAGTAGTTCAGAAGCATTAGTCGCAGACTAGGCATAATACTTATACGTCGTTCATAAAGTAGATGCCCAGAATACTGTAATCGAAATACTTACTTTGGGGCATTGATGATCGGAATCGTCCGCCGTCGATTGTCGGATACAGGGATTGAGGCAAGTCAAGCTATAATTAATGCCTACGCTTGTAATTCTGGAGGCGGAGTACCCTGCATTATTTGTGGTATGGTTGCATTCAATTGGCGCAGAGGCTACTGATTGGCAATAGCAGGAAGGATCCAAATTCGGATCCTTCGTTCAAGGTTGATCCTCTAGTTTCCTTGATCTTGCAACCTTGCTATCTATTTACGCCCGACTAACGCCCGCACCAGATGGAGTTCCAAGGTTATAGACCAATCCCAAGTGCGAAGTGTCGACCCCACCGTTCAACGGGCCGTTCTTATTCAACCCTTCAGCCGTGAAACGGACCCCAACTCTCGTCGGAATGTCAACTGCCGAGAGTCGAAAAAACATTCCAGAACTCGGAGAATCATCAATGAATGTAACCAGGATGCACTAGAGCCCCGGAAGACGTATTCGGTCCTTTTGATACATGGAGCTAGAGATGAGCAAACCTTAAATCGCGTGACGAAAGTCAGGAAGCAAGGCATAGTGTGACATTTCATTGCTTTGCTTGAGTAGACTCTCTTTCAGCTCTATCCTGTTCTTACCCACTTCAGATATTCCAAATAAGTTGCTGCGCAATGTATAAAACAACGCATCCATGGGTAACAACAACTCTACGTTCATTCCTGTAGGATCTTGAAGAGCGGTAGCTGCCTGAAGGACCAAGTAGAATCGCTGACAAAAAGTGCCAAACATAGTTAGAAGTACCCTCCAAAGTGCGATGGAGGGTCTAGGGAACACTGGGGGTTTCCTAACGTCTTCAAGTGTAGCTCCCCTTGATCCTGCACCATTCAAGATTGAAGAGGCCTTGCCCGTGGGCATTGTTATCGTTGTAGATCATCGCTGCAAATATCTGTTCAAGGTTATGTTTGCAGCTAGGTAGCGAGGAACGAATCCGCAAGAGCTGTTGACGCACATTGAGCTTCCTGTTTAGGATAGTTCGCCCAGGCTCCGCATCTTCACTACTTCAGCAAAGTGCCATGGCACAAAGAGAATTATATCGTAATAAATGAGTGCACTGGGTGAATCGACAGTGATTCCTTATCAAGAAGAATAGATGTTATTTGATGATTACATGAGCCCAGTTCAACCGACATAACTCTAGGGCATTTTGCTTTCAGCCAACGACGAACAAGAAGTACATCGTGAAGCCTTTCAATTAGGGTACAATTATGCAGCAATAGTTTGCTGAGGTACCGCAACATGACCCGCATGATTTTGGTATGCATAGCGTTTTCTTGCTTTCGCCTCGTGGTGGGCTTGATATTGCGCCGTCAGCCATATAGGCCCTGTGTCAACGAATTGAGATTTTAGTCTTCTCACGAATGAATGATTTGGCATGATGCCAAAGGTGCTGTTTGTTCGCAAAGTGAGTTAAGTACACCGCATCCGGACAGCTTCACTATCTTCTCTGAGTGCCCCAAATACGCGTGGTCAAGATCCCAAGCGGAGTGTATTTAGAAGACTCAAAATCCGGGCTCACTCTGTTCACGGCACCGACTGTGAGTCGCTGGCTCATAAGACCATCCTCTGCGACCGTATTCTGCATCCAAGAGTGCCTATTCCGGCTATTCTCTTATACGGCTAGGATTTACGGGGTGGTAGAGCGCACGCGGGGTTTGCCGCCTGGCTGTCGTGGGTGGCCAAGGCGAAATACATTCATGCGAGATAAACCATGGCACGCGGGCTCTTGGAAGCACCGAATTGCAGATTCAAATATGGCTACAAGCAAGTGATGGTTGTAAACAGCCACCGCGCCATATGTATCATCGGGTCTTCATCAATAACAGCATGTGCTGCCTGCGAAACAGACCCCGCGCGGACTAGATTCTGGTCCGGATTTCTAACTGAAACAAGGATCTAGACTAAATCTGCGTCCCGTGACTTGCAACGAGATCAACCACCCACCCCAAGGGATGAGTACAGTCAGCAATTGGCTATACAGCCTCAGCTCACGTAGATCTCGCCGTAGACAAAACCTGCTACGATTAAGACCTCAAGGCTCAACTCTCCCACAGCAGCTATCTCATGGAGCATCTAACAAATCGATATGTCTATCAACCGCTTTCTCAACCATGCTGCATACGCATCATCAACCTTCACCCAGCATCGCAGAACGATGGCGACAAGGTCCGCGTGTCCATCGAGCATGTGGATCTCAACGATGATACCTTAAACTTTGCAGCTATCTCCTACGCATGGGGCGATGCTGGAGACACTCAACCTATCTACTGCGAAGAGCAGCCTATCAACGTGCCCGTGAACCTCTGCACCGCGATGCGCAGCCTCCGCCTGGCTGACAAGCCACGCAGGCTTTGGGCCGATGCAGTCTGCATCAACCAGCAAGACGTCGTGGAACGGAACTCGCAAGTTGCCATGATGCGAACCATCTTCAGTCGGGCCGAGAAAGTGCTCATCTGGCTAGGCGAGAAGACCCCTGAGCTCGATGGCTTGACCGCGGCTATCGAAGTCGGTCTGGAGCTCATCCCCGACAATGAGACGATGGCTGAATGGGGTAATGAGTTTTCTTTACGGTGGAACGCGCACTTCCGCGAGCTTCTGCGACTCAAAACGGATAACTTCTACACGCATGACTGGACGCCCTTCTTTCATCTACTGCGCCGTCCATGGTTCCAGAGGAAATGGGTCATCCAGGAGGTGTCTTCTTCACGTGACGCCGTTGCAATTTGGGGACTTGAATCTCGACCTTTCCGCCACCTGGGGACTCTGGCTACATATTTAGCGTTCCCGGGAATGGAGGCCGCGTTGACCGATGGGGCAGAGAGAGTCGATCCACTGGTCCTTCAAGCCCTGGCCAACTGCTCGTTGATATCCGCACTCACGGAGCCCTGGGCCACAGGCATCGACATGTTCGGTGGTTACGTTCCCTTTGTCAGAGCGACACGGAGTTTCTTTTGCTCTGATCCGCGAGACCATGTTTACTCGATGCTGGGCCTATTTCCCCATGATTCAGAGGGCCAGATCTCACCAGATTACAACAAGACTACGAGAGAAGTGTTTACTGAATTCACGACACGGCAACTTAGAGCTGGCAGATGGGACGTCTTGGGACTCAGCTGCACCAACAACCGTGACCCAGGGCTCCCTTCCTGGGTGCCCGATCTGTCTTGTCCGGACCAAAGAAATTTGCTGTCGGCGGCTCCTTCAACAATGCCGGAGAACCGCCCGTTTGCGGCCGGTGGATCAGTGTCAAAACCGTGTACTGTCGTCCATGGTAGGATCTTGCAGTGTCAGGGCATCCTCATCGATACCATTGCCGAGCTCGAGACAGAAGGGTCGACTGGTATCCCTTCCACGCCATCCCTAGCGTCAATTCAACCTCAGCTATCGCCTCTGCTTCTAAAGACAAGAAACCGTCACCTCGCCATCCCAGAAACCTGTCACTGGCTTAAACGTTGCTGTTCCATGGCCGCCGGGAGTGATCAGAGCCTGTCTCACTCTCGATTTACACAATTCTGGCAGACCATGACCTGCGAGCTACACCGTGACTACACCCGCATGGGACCCGAGATGGCCTCCGTCTTCGCTGGTTACATGACATACTTAGACGAATGCCATCGTGTCAGTAGCGCTGAGTGGCACCGCGACAAGTTAGTGCGGGTACTGCCGGTCGAGTCCTCATTGAATACATTTGCAACTAACGGCATGAGTTTTGCAACTACGGAGGAGAACAGGCTCGGACAGATGCCTCGAGGGGCACTTCCCGGAGATCGGATTTGTGTGATCTTGGGAGGCAGAGTACCGTTTGTTGTGAGGCCGACGGGGCGGGGGACGTACTTACTCGTAGGGGAGTGCTATGTAAATGGAATGATGGACGGTGAACCGCTGTTGCTCTATGCTGATAAGACTGAAACCATTTCAATTGAGTAAGTCACATAACTACACCAGTTTTATAGTCGGAGCCGGCAATAAAAGAAGCTGGCCAGGTAGTCATATAATCTACCCAAGCATACAGAACCAATGCATGTTCGTACCGTGCATTAGCATTCCAAGCACTACAGTGTGTAGTGCAGGTAAACTCGCGAGTAGGAGGAGTTGGGCTCATTAAAATGCGGTTGTGCTTTCCTAGAGGCGACCATCCGCGCGATGGATTTTGCGACATGCATTTCTACCCTCTCTTGCAATACTAAATACCTTGTAGGAGTATTGGCATACTATGCCATGACGTTTGATTTAGTAAGGATCGTTCAGTGCGAGGAGCATCACAATCCGGGAGAAGCAGAACTTGGTCGTAAACTCATCTGTTTTAATAAGCCTGACTATCCACCCTGACATCCTGCACTTGTTTTGTCCTCTCAGAGTCCGACTGATCTCCCGTGTTCATAGTACTTTCATGTTCCACCATCATAATACAGGCGTTTTCCGCAACCGGCCGATGCTTAACTCCCTTCGGGACCACAAACACGTCCCCTTCCTTCATGACAACAGGCTCTTGACCTTCAATCTCCATACTAAGTTTTCCAGAGAGAAGGTAGAACAGCTCTTCTGAATCTGGGTGCGCGTGCCAGATAAATGCTCCGTCGATCTTGGCGACTTTGACGTGATGGTCGTTGATAGCGGCCACTAGGCGTGGTGACCACGTTTCGGTGAAAGAGGAGAGAACGGTGGGGATGGATGTTGATTGCAGCATCTTGGCTTGAAGGATTATTCGACGAGGATTTTGGGTTGATATTAGCTAGAAGAAGCTGGTGGTCGCGTCTTCTTATATCCTAGTTGTCAAGGAAATACTTGTGGGTCATGTTGACCTATGGGGCGATGTCATTTGTAGGGCGCAAGGGCGTGGAGATAAGCCAGCTAGTTGCGTGTCAAGTATTGGCAATCAACGGGTTGTTCTAGGCTATTCTCCCCTTCATTTTAGTGGTAGACTAAGGCATGTTAATCAGAGCTCCAGGGCCGATGTGCCGATGTGAGCCATTACGGTGTTTGTGGATGCATATGAGGCAGCGTCTCCTCGCTAAGTACAGGCGTGCAAAAAACATGCGGGGAAATCTCCAGCCGAAGCTTCAGTGCCTGCTTTATTGAGTAGATAGGCGAAAATGTTGTTGTTCACAAGGTCAAAAGTAGGAGACCATGATAGCTGCAGCCCCAGATCGCAATCAAGGACCAAGCTTTGAGACCAATCCATCTTCCCCGTCACGTCTAATGTGGAAGCTTACAACTACAGACAGGTCAGATCTCCTACGAATAGTTTGATTAAACATTTTCGAATGCGCTGCCAAAGAATAGGTGCTGAAAGTAGTGCTGCTGAAGGCTAAGTTGCTCCGCTTCTCACTACCCTGCGAGCATTGTTCTGTTGTTAATGAACGCACAGGCGTCGTGGTCACTCACAGTCCTCTTGTGACAACAATACTTTTGAACAAAGAGCTGTATTGCGTGATACTATTGTTCTTTTTGTCCTTCAACTCGAACAGTAGCGTAAGGAGGCGCAGTGGCGACAGCGCTACTGAAAATGTTCAAAATGCTCAATGAACACTATAGAAAAATCGCAGCGTGGTCCGAGTACGATCATATGTCACAACATAAACGGCATTTTAGACCAGTTAGAATGTTTCATTGTAATACAAAGAGAACAACACTACACAGCGTCAATCTACGAGTATGTCAGGTTCTTCAGCATGAACACCAAGAATGTTCTGTAGTTGCCAAAGATTAGTGACGGCATTGTGTTTCAATACATAAAAGTAGGTCTTTGGGACTAAGATCAGCTGAATTATCATAAAAAGCAGTCTTCTCTGGCTCATATTCAACTTCTCTCATCAAAATATTATTTCACCTTCAACCAACTACTTCCTCACTCTTCAGTCAGTCTCCACTCTCAAATTTCAATCACTACGGTTCAATAAAGCTCTAACCATGAACCAAACAGATTCCAGCACAAACGACAACCCAAGCGGTGTATCAAGCACCCCCTTCCCAACCAAAAAGACCCTTGTACGTGCCTCTCACACAGCAAACTTCAAGGATTTCTTAGAGCAGAGGTTGGCGGCTCTAGAAATAACTGTAGGGCTTGAATTGTCGAATCCTTCCAATAAAGAAAAAGAGTCTTCTTCTCTCAGCACCCCCGTTGAGATAATAGGGGAACCACAGAAGCCCACGATTTCTTCTCGCATTGTCCACCTTGAGAATATAGGGGAACCGCAAGAGGACACGTCTGCTTCTCTCAGTGATCACTTTGGGGTGGCAATGGAACCACAGGGGAACTCGGGATATCTCCAGATGCCAGGAGCTTTCCCAGTATCGCCAACTTTGCCCAATGATGAGGACAATAGGTATCTCACGATGCCTGGAGCTTTCCCAGCCTCTCCAGTCTCGTCTTTCAACGAGGACGTACCTGACACAGCTGCTATCGTCTCTGACGGAGCCTCCAGCAAAGCCTCTCACCCGCTTAACATACTGCAGTCTCTTAAACCCCGTGGTGACGCTGCATCATGGCAAGAAACTCAGCATGGGTCTGCTCCCTCTAATGCCATTCGTTCCGAACTCGAATTCGACCCGGCTTTCGCCGACAGAGAGATTTACAACAGCGCTAGAAACGACGCAAACCTCTTGCTAAACCAGCTAGAGAATTCCCTTTATTTCCTCAAGTACTACTGCGACGAGCTCAGCCTCGAACATGCTATCTACAACAAGGGGGAAATGGAGGAGGCTACCAGGGCTTACCAGAAAACCGAACGTGCCTACAAGTTCTACGGCTCACTCTACAGAAAGGTCATTCGCGAAGGTGAGGATGAAGACGACGCTTTGCATGTTTTCTACCGACTGTATGATATCTTCAATTGTTGGAAGGTATACAGAGAAGCAAGAGATGGACCACCAGTTGGAATGGACTGGCCAGCATACTCGACAAACAAATACAGTTTTAAGCACGAATCGAACTTTTGGGCTCTGATTTGTGAAAGGGATGCTGATAGACATGCGGAACAAATGGCATCGCCAGTTCAGCTCCAAGGCCCACATGATTTCCTGTGCTCTTGCATGCACTGGACGATATTGGCGCCAGGGATTCCGTCCCCTTCTATGCTCGGCACAGGGGAACAGCCAACAGCAAACGATCCCAGCCAGGAATTTCCGTGGCATGAGACTTTACCTTGTCAGGCTGTGTCGTTCTATGAGGCTGATATACTAGCGACTCGACTATATGACGAAGAAATGCGCGAGTTCCATAACGACAGAGTACGCAAGGTACGTGAAACTCTCGCTAAGCCTTAAATTGGGAAGGTGTGCTTTTAGGTTAGTTACGGGGCAATTGATTATAGCACTAGACGATGTGAAATTTGTTCGTATTTAGAGGCTAAATCAACGCTCAAAATTGAGGGTAGGTTTGTTTGTTGTTTCGTCAGTTATACCCCATTTATCTTTAGTTTATAAAAGATTTAGAAAGTAGAATGTTCACTTAATTTTCATCTTTGGGGCCAAATATTACGAGGAGATAAGCTCTGTGGGTCCCGTTCCTGCCCCATCTGCCAGCTGAGCTGAGTAGCAACTGTAAAATCGAAACCAGCAATGATGTTCTCTGAAACGGGCCCAAAGACATGCTGTAGAAGTTTATGTACCTGCTTGGCAAATGCCTCTCGCTCCCCGTTACAGAGAGCGGATACATTAAGAAGGGAAGTTGTACCTTCAAACCGAAGCCAATGTTGACACAGGTCTCTACCAGAAAAACGCTGGTGAGGTTCTCATCACCGTGAGAAATTGACACAAAACCGCGAATGGAATCACCTTTAACCCTAACACATTGACAAAGATGCCGAGAAGGGCGAGAGTAATTAGTAAGCCATGCTTTAATTTTCCCAGTATTTGCATCCCTGTACGCTTGAGCTCAAAATCGCTTAGGATTGTTGGCAAGATGCAAAACGTGTGATTCGTGGATTTTTGAGTTCTGAAAATTCTTCCTACATGGCCATGTCAGGGAACAAGCGATGCCAGAGAGTAGAATAATAAGTAGACGTGGCTCTTTCACTGAAATCTCGTCACAGTCCTGTGAGTGGCCTTCTACAACTCCCACGTCTCCTCTCATCCTTATCTCTACAGCAGGTGCTTTGCGCTATCTCGTCCCCACTGTTGAGCGGGGAAACTCCAAGTGTCAAGGATCCCCCCCTATCCCTTGTTGTCCTGTATCGGAGCGGGGCCAACAAAGATGTAACGTTTGTGTGGGAGTAAGAGAAACAACCCGGCTTTCTGGGTCTGTTCGATAACCATCCAGTAGTGTTCTTAGATTGAATCGGACAATTATAACCGTCGTCCGAACCTAACTTTAAGTTGACCGACATGCGAGCACCCTGGCCAGAAACACCGGCTTCCAGGTTCGGCAATGGGGCCTGCAGCTGTGTTTACGCATCATCGGCATGTTTTCTTTCCTCATTAGGCAGGTTGTTATACAGTAAAATAGTGGGGAGATAGGGCAGACGACGTCGGAGAGCAGTTCTGGTTCCTTGGGCTTCGCCTAATGGCCTGCCAAGAGTTGGATGATGATCGGCATCTTTGCTCGTGCCACCGACTGAGGTTCCCCCCAGCCTGTGGATTGAGGGATTTCGAATACTTGTATAAAAGGACTGCTCCCTTTGGACTATCAGTGTAGAATGCTGCCTTGCCGGGATCATAGTTGATCGTGGTTCCATCCTGCCTTTTTCACGTCACCTCAAGGGCCATAATTTTGCTGCATCAAGCCAGGTGCCGTTCCGAGGAAGGGCTTACATCACCGCCATGGTTCGCGTGACGCATTCCAAGGGCCTCTTGGGGGCCTTTGGGCTGGCAGCCATTACTCCTGTCATCACCGCGTCTCAGATTTCTTTACACCCACGCCAGAAGAGCAACAGCTCCGACACAAGCCCGTACGTCGATAAAGTCTCCGACTACGTCGACTCCATCGAGAAGGAGCTCTGGTCGATTAATAAGGAGATTCACGACAATCCCGAGCTCGGCTACAAAGAGGTCAAGGCGCACAAGCTCTTGACCTCTTTCATGGAGGAACAAAAGGGATGGAACGTCACTCGCTCTGTCGGCGGTATCGAAACAGCCTTCATGGCTGTGTTCGAGGGGAGTGGTGATGGGCCGGTGGTCAGCTTCAACGCTGAATACGACGCCCTCGAAGGCCTGGGTCATGCATGCGGCCACAACCTCATCGCTACCGCATCCCTTGGCGGCGCTCTTGCAGCTGCTGAGATCATGCGTGAGGAGAAACTGGCAGGCAAGGTGATTCTTTTCGGCACGCCGGCAGAGGAATCCCTCGGCGGGAAAGTCAAGATGCTCGAGGCTGGGATCTTCGAGGATGCCAAGATCGACATCTCGCTCATCTCGCACCCCGGCAACGGCGCGGACACGCCGTACATGATTACCATGTCGACAGATCGCTTCGACGTGGAGTTCAAGGGGCTTGAATCCCATGCGGCGGCAGCACCTTGGCAAGGCATCAACTCGCAGGACGCTCTACTGCTCGCGAATAGCGCCCTCTCATACATGCGCCAGCAGATGCGCCCAACGGACCGCGTCCACGGCATCATCGAGTCAGGCGGCAGCCGCATCAACGTCATCCCCGCCCTATCCTCGGGAAGCTACCAAGTCCGATCGGCCGATAACGAGCAATTAGAGGACCTCACCGACCGTGTAGTGCAATGCTTCAAGGCCGGCGCGGTCGGCACGGGCGCTAAGCTCAACTTGACGATGCGGCCCTACGGCTACGCCAACATGAACAACAACGACGGCCTCGCCGCGTCATACAGCCGGTGGTTCGAGGAACTAGGCGGCGAAGTGCCCGACGCCGACCTCGACAAGACGCGGGATCCGAGTGGTTCGACGGATCAGGGAAATATCAGCCATGACTTCCCCGCCATCAGCCCTCAGTTCCAGATCACCTACGCAAACGGCAGCGTGCCCGAGACGGGGCCTCACACCGAGGGTTTCGAAGTGGCAGCCGGCTCGAAGCCCGCGTTTGATAAGGCGCTCCTGGTGGCCAAGAGTCTCGCCGGTGTCGCGGTGGATGTGTTGACGGTGGACGGGTTGTTGGATGAGATCAAGGCCGAATTTAAGAAGTCGCAGTCCTCGAAGCGGAGGAGGCGACGGGCTTCAGTGGAACATGAATACGAGTAGGGAGTAATGATCGATGATGAATTAGCATTAGATCCTCGCTTTGCACTGCCATGAGGACCTAGACATATTATCACACCTCCATCTTGGAGTTTCAACTAGCCTCAGAGCCGGTTCCAATATTTGAAAAGGCTCCGATAGGATCTCGGACTCGGCGAGGCGGCTGAAGCGTCCAGGGGTCCGATTGTGGCCAAAAACCGTGAGCTAGCGACCGCCACATCAATAGTGCCTCCTGATTCTAATAAATTTAACTCGATGAGTTTTAGTCTATCGATGAAGTGCAGGTCCAGACTCCACCTGGTAAAATTACGCGCCTTCTTTCCAGCTAGTTGGAAATATTTAACACCAGCCTCTGCTCCGTCCAGCGCCATAGCTGCACTGCTCCTCCTTTTTATGCGACTATCTCTTCAGCCTCCTTGACGATGATCGCACTCAAAGCCCTCACACTGTTCTGCTTGGCACTTGGTGCCAATGCTGGTCTCTGCAAGCCAAGCTCTTCCGATATTTCTACCACCGCAACGTCAGCGACTTCAACAAGCACCACCTCGAGCGTTCCCTGTCCAGCATACACCCTCATCAGCCCTCAGCCACCGGGGCAACTCTGCAACGTAGCAGTCAGGCGAGGCGCCTCCGACTCATCACCATACTACCTTTCCTTCCCGCCGTCAACCAGCTTGGAAGGCTGTGCCAAGCTCTGCGCGGAAAAGGCAACTTGTGTGTCATTTTATACGGAAATGTATAGTCCTGCGCCGGGAGTGTTTTTCCCGATTTGCCAGCTATTCTCTGCTACTAAGGAGGACATTGAGTTTGGTCCGCCTCCGGGTGGCAAGTACTACGATCAAGCGTGCTTTGCGTGCGATCGGGATTAGGCAGAGGCAGGAAACGGTCGACGGTTACGATATTATTTTCTACAGTGGAAAGAGGTGGTAGGAGATGAGGCTTGCACCCTCACCAGTTACAGCGAACGATCTCGCAATCGATGGAGGTTTTGGAATTAGCGATTACAAGTCATATTTTAGCAAATTCACATTCAGGCTGTCCCAGGGCAGGAGTCACAGCTATGATGCAATCATTACTATTCTTGGTAGGTCAGTGTAGCATAAACATTTAGCTGTGAATGCCATACTGCCTCTGAATTTGTTGAAGCGGAAGTTAGCTGTCGTTCTCTATTGTCAGGAGCAAGCACATCTATACTATTTGCAAATGAAAATGCCAAAAGCCCGGGGCTTAACAGGACTTCCAGAACTGAAGAACTACAGGCCGCAGCTTGACTACATTATGTAATTACAGAGTTAGACGCCTGGGATTGGTCTTGGTACCTAACTCCACCCTAAGTCTGATCTTGTCTGTCAGCTTTACTGACAGCGCCATTGAAGTCTGTACCTCGGGAACGACAACTATGTGCCTGATGATAATGGATCGATACAGTACCGAACGTTCCGCTCCGTCTGCGCACGACGTCTATTTCACATTACGCAAGGTCTAAACATTTAGTATAGTATTATATCCGTAGCATTGAGAAGGAGTCAAGGTTCTTGCATCATGGTTAGGAGACTGAAAAGATATAATTAGACTGATGAGCCTGAAGGCAAAGATAAACGTTACCCTGAAGGATATGAATACATGCAAGAGACTCTTCAATCTGTCTCAAACTTATTTTTCTCAGACTGGGGAATGAAATCAAAAAATCAAAACTGCGATTGTAGAAACACTACCCCATTGATACAATTCTCTTTCTCTGCTTATAGTCACTCTTCGCCAAATACGCAATCCCCATAGACGCACCACCGTCCGCTTTCAATCTTAAAACTAGATTCTCTGAGTCCAACAGCTCCACACCGTAAAACTTCTTTATTGTCGGTTGCATCTTAATCGAAGTCGAGTGATGTCCAACCTAGTCAGTTTACCCTAGAGCATCTAGAGGACGATTGAGATCAATCACGTGCTCGCTCGGACGTCTCGGACCAAACAACATCCAGTCCGAACATCCATATCTACTAAGGCCGACGGTAGTCTACAGGAGGGTTAGTCTGGCTAGTTCCACACGAAACCGTGACGTGTGTTGGTCCCACGGGCCACCAACACCATCCTTAAACGTCCGAGTTGCCTTCCCATTGAGGCTTTGGCGTGAATCATGGCTGCGAATGAGACACAGTGTCAGGTGAGATGATTGAACTGCCTGCAACTGGGCATGATTGGACTGACCAAGCGACGAACAGGCCCTGCAACTGTCTGACGCCCAAAGATGTGAGAATGAGGCCACCAACGCCAATGGGCTCTTCTGCCAGTTCCACGCCAAGCAGGTCTATGGCCTGTACATGGGCTACAAGCGTCGTAACGCCATGCTCGATGCCCTGGATGAGAAGGCCCCTCTCGCTTTGAAGAATTCGCGGACTCCTCTCTCCAACGAAACCTTCGAGACCATCGCAGAGGAAGAAGTGCTGCAAGAAATCCACTCTTACTTGTTTGAAAGATACGTCTTGCTCGGAAAGGTCATTGATGCACGGAAGCTCCACCACAAGCATTTCTACTCTCAAGAGCTTGACTATGGACACCAAGTGTACCTGGACAAACTCAGCAGCCAGCGTCATACCGTCCTCCGTGCTCTCGGGAGGCTGGAGAAGCGCACCGCCAAGGTCCTGTACCAGAAGGAACAGTGGTTCACGTGGGTTCGCAAGATCCAAGACGAGGAGGAAGCAAACGGCGAGAAGGAACAGAAGAAGGTCAAGCAGGAGGCTGCGCTGTTCAAGCGTCACTGGAAGCAATTGGAGGCCCAACTCGAGTCTAAGCGACAGAAGGAGGAAAAGAAGCGCCAAGATGCGTACCTCGAAGATGCCTACAGGGAGAGGATGTCCATGACAGACGATGAGGATGACGAGACCTGGGACCCCATCGAAGACATGGCACAGGACAACCGCGACCGCTACATCGATTTGATGAAGCACTTCCTTTGGATGACAGTCTTCGATGCCAAGGAGACTGAAAATTCCTCGACCGGCCCAGAGAGCAAGACTGGGGATCCTGCTCAAGCAGAGGAACCCAAGCCACCGGCAAAGAAGAACAAAAAAAAGTCAAAGGCGAAGGGGAAAGCTCCTAAGTCGAATGATCCCGGCGATGGTGGGAGTAGCTTGAGCGATGTGATGGGCAATGCCTACGTTGGCCAGGAGAAGCTCATGGCAATGCGGATGAGCAATCAAGCCGGCGCCGGGCCCGACTTACAGGAGCCGAATAAAAGCAACATCGAGACGGAAGAAGAGATGCGGAAGCGTCTGAGCGAGGGCGTCGATAAGAACCTCGACAGCATCTCCGGCTGGCAACTTGTCGGCACGCTGGAGAATCCCCACGAGACCTTTAGCAAAACGGCGCCCATGACGAACGACGAGATCGACTCCGTGGTCAAGGACATTGCAGAGATCAAGGTGCTGTTGTTCTGCCGGCTGCTGCTTGGACGGGCATCCATGCTGCCGGCTGCTCTGCGAGCGACCAGCGTGTCAGAATTCCTCAACGACGCCGACATCACTGAGTCGGACCTGCGGGATCTCTGCTTGAAGGTGGAGAAGCCCAGTCTCCAGGAAATCCGAGACGCTTGTGCCGACTTTGCCCGCGGCGATGAGATCGGCGAGACGGCCAAGGTGGAAGTGGATGACTACGAGGACGAGGCTCTGGAAGATCTCATGATCGAGGACACTCGCTATCGCCACCTTCACTCTCACGACTGGCTCTTCGACACCGTTATGAAGCAGGTCATGGCGAAAAGCCCACGCAAGAAGAAGAAGAAGGCCAAGTCGCGCAAGTCGAAGGTGACCATCTGCGGCCGAAGCATCTGGAATCACGCCAGCGAGAACGCCATGTCCCGCGACGGCTGGCTTCACTTCTCCATCCTGGCCAAGGACTGCGACCTCAAGCATGCCATCCAGCTGTGCCGCAACTGGGCCGAGTTCACCGAGCTGAACATTCTGACGCTGTGGCAGTATTTCCCCGCGTCCAACTGGGTGTCCTGGGGCGGCGACCGGCTCATCCGACAGCTGCAGGAACTGAGGCTTTTCCCGTACTTCACCGACCTCGATGCGCAGAAGCATAGCAGACACAACCAGATTGCCGGCCGGACGCGAGGGCGGCGGCAGCATAATTTTGTCGAGGCGCGGAATGTCATTGCTGCGCATATGAAGCGGAACGATCCCGTCACTCGACGCTTCATCCAATATCTTGTGATGCGAGCCGGCGAGGTCCTGGTTCTGGTCCGCGATGGAAAGACCGGCCGCGTCATCACCGCGCCTCCCTCTGAGCATCTCTGGACGTATCGAAAGAAGCAGGGCCTCGGCAGGGCTTCTAAGAGCGAATGGGAGAACATCCTGGAAATTGGCCCAGAGTACTTCGACATGACCGACACACTGCGAGAGTGGCGGTTTGATTTTGATGACTATTACGACATCTTCGTCTGGGACTTTGTGCCTGACCAAGCGGCAATCGGCATGTACAACGTCGTAGTTACCGTACATATCTTGCCCAAAAGCTTTGAGCCTACTCAAGCTTACCAAAATGTCTTAGGAACTCCGCAACGCATGGCGCATCACCCATCCTCGGGACGTGTATCGGCATATGAAGCCGCTTCTGCTGACTCTCACTCGGGATAAGGACACGATGCGAACCCGGCAGATCAAAGAAGGCGAGGAGGTCGAGAGCCTTTGGCAAACAGTGATGGACGATCGCAACGAGTTCAAGCTGTTCGATGTCAAAAGCTCGGGCATCACTTTCCACGGCGGTGACGATCAGGCCATGTCAGCGTACATGTTCTACAACGAGGCCAACGCCGCCGAGGACGAGGTCTTGTTCCCGGACGAGCTGGGCTCCAACGACGAGAACGTGCCTTTCCGGGAGATCAGGAACGGCATCGCTCGCGTGGAGAATGGCCAGCTGGGCAGCACCATGCGGTATATCCGAAGGGGCGTGCAAGCGTTGGAAGAGAGCAAGGATCCCATGGATACGCTTCATGAACCCTACGAAGATAACATCTTTGCTCTGCCCAGAATCTGGAAGACGGGGTTGAAGCAGGTCCGCAAAGAAGGCCTCTCAAAGGAACAGCGCAAGCTACTCAAACAAACCGGTCTGTCGTTCCGAGACCGCGTTGATGCCGCAGATGACATGGAACTTATGGAACGAGACAGAGCGTTTGGTAAGCAGCCTCCTTTGTGCATGGAATCCCTGCTTGAGGAATGACGCTAATAGGATTGCAGGATTTAAGGAATCTTTTCATGATGGAGATCTCGAACCAGGGAACAGTCAGAAGTACAGTGAGGTCCTGGACAAACTCACCTATATGCTGGGATTTTCCCATTCTGGTCCAACCGACTGGGTGTGGTTCCTCGCCGAGATCCTCCACTGGCTGGAGCAGCGCGCAGACTACAACGAATACGCTTCGGACCCGGCCGCGCCCTGGCCGCACGGCTTCATCATCCAGGACCTGGTGCAGGCCTTCGTGTCCATGGCCATCTTCTTCCCTGAGTCTCCCATTACGGCGCTGGTGACTAGGTTCATCAACTCGAACTCATGCGAGGATCTCCGGAAGACCAACTTGTTCGACCCTAAGGAACGCTGTAAGACACGGCCGGATCGACGAGGTCGGACGAGTTACAAGTTCCGCGAGAAGGAGTTCTGGACGGAGTGGAAGAAGATATATGCCCAGGATAGCTACTTTGCCGACGTCTACCCCATGGACTGGAGTCTTGCTATCCGTCCTATTATAGCTCATCGTCAGTTCTCCTACCTTAGCTGACGTCAGATGTAACAAGTTGCTAACAAATGATAGTGTATCGGGCGGGCATCATCGCACCAGCGCACATACAGAATGACCCGCATGTCATCTCAGGAATAGCCACGGCCAACACAGAGCCTCACCGTCCCGACAAGCTGGACCTCTTCATCAACTACGAAGACCAATACGGCAACTTCAATTTGGAATTCGGGCCCGACTTCATGCCCCCGAGCAAATGGCCAGAGCTGCTTCCTCTCGCCAAAACCTTCAGCGGCAAGCATCCCACCGCGCGCTTCGCCCTCCTGCGACTCTGGTCCGCGGCGCACTACTACCCGTTCATGGTGGGCCTGCACAACCGGCAAAACACCAGCTTCCTCGACAGCACGGGCCGGTCGTGGGAGTGGAAGTTCGTACCCAAGGACATGCCGGCGAGCGAGTTCAGCGCGCACCGCGTCACCAGCGTAAGGCTGAACTTGCTGCGGGAGCAGTTTGGCGACCGCATGACGAACCGCGGGGACTTGGTTCTCGTTATGGGCGAGGATGCGGCGGATCTGATGAAGTATTGCACTGCGGTTACGTTTGCGCTGCAGACCAAGCCGTGGTTACGCGAGATTGACCTCTGGAAGAGCTTTGTGAATGTGGATTTGGACTTTATGGTTGATTTGGATCCTTTCTGGCTGGACTAAGGTGTTGGACGAGAGTGTTGGACTAGCTAGCAGTCTGTAAAATATATCGAACAGTGAATGTGTTGTTTATAAACAAGAGCCTTCGCCATAGAATACTACTATTTTGAATGAGAAAAGTATGGGAACTAGACAATTTCGAGATGGCTTGTAAACTGCTATATCATGATGTTTCGCTGCAGGGTGGTTGGCTTCACATTAGTGGGGATGATCAGGATCATCATTAATATGTCAGCGCAAGCTAGAATTGAGAGAGCTCTCCGGATGGCAATGAAACGATTAGCGTCAGTTGATGACGACATGGCTCTGCTAGCCCTCAAGCGTTAGGATCAACTTCCTATTTAACACAGCCCTATATCATCATTATCGATTGCGGCCAAATCTTTGCCACCTCCGGAGATTGTCGACTTGACTTTGGATAACTTAGCCTCGGACGACTTACCGTACGAATATGAGCTTGACGATTGGCTTGGATACCGCACCTTCGGCGACGATGATAGAGATGTCGATCTGATGCGGTCGTTTGCACTCGGTGGCCTTTCCAAGAAGAAGGCGAACGACAACAACAAGGGGAAGGTTACCGAGGTAAGTCACGTAAACACAAGCTCCTGGAAGACAGTAGATTCTCGTCACAAGTCACCAAGATGTACCGGGCACCAAGCAAAGCCAGCTGTAAATGCAGCAAAACCGGCAACTGTACAACGAGAAAATGGGGATGTGGAAAATTGGGTTATGGCTGTTCGCTCACCTCTGGCTGCAAGGGCCGATACGGCAACCGCTTCTCCAGCATCTCCGAACTCTTCGACACGCCTCCGTCTGAAGAGAGCGACGAGGGAACGCAATTGACGTCGCTGCCACCCGTACAACCCCACGAGTGTTTCGCCGATTGGTTCCGCCACGAAAGTATATCCCACCCCGAGCGGACGACTCTCGATTACATATTCACGACAACCTACCCCCGGCCCTCTGCGACGTCGACGGCAGCCTCGAGATTAAGGACACAGCGACGATGGGAGATGTTATGATGGGAAGAGTTCATTGATGAGAGGATACTGATAATTTGAACACCTACCTATATCAGAATAAGCTCGTCATTCCGAGTGGCCATATGAACTGCATTAGCTGGCTGCTATCAACAACGGATATCCCTCCCAGATAATACGGCCTTGAATATATCAATTCGATAGAAAAGAGGAAGAATTATCGAAAGGAATGGATTTTCTTCCTTTAGTGGCGAGGATATCCTAACGCTAATAGTCCTGCCGATCTTACGAATCCGCGTGATTTCGCTGATCGTGAAGAAAAGCGATGTTGGTCACTAATCATCTAGATGCCTCGAGCATTTTGTGCGCCTCGTTTAGGAAACCAACTGAAGAGATACAAAATGCAGGTGATTCCGGGTTTCATTGGATGCAATACCAACCTTGTTGTTCTTGCTAACCGCAGGCAGTAATCGCGCATATGACGTGTCTTTTTCTCACGTCATTATCACAACTACTTCTTTTTGACTTCGAACTTCGACCTCGACTCCTCCCACTCCACTCATTTCAAACTTCATCCCACTAATTACGCATTATGAGCGTTGATTCTTGCGTCTTGTGTGGTATACGTTTCTCCCACGGCGACGCTGCAATATGGAGGGAATTCAGGGCCGGTGAGTATTTCTCGTGAATTACCCTATCCCCAGCCACAAGTTCTCATTCCGTTAGTATACATCAAGAGAGAGAGTTGGGATCAAGTCTATCTGTCTGGTGTGGGCATTCGCGAGCCTCTTGGTTGGACAGCACCTATTGATCCCCATGGACGCTATGACGATAAAAGTCTTCGCCGCGAATACTGCGTCACGGTACAATCCGAGTTCGGGTCGTTCAAGAATACTCGTTCAGACCCAGCCCACGAAGCGCAAACTGTCTGGGGATTCCCATATCATTCGACTTGTTGGACTCTGCTCGTCAAGACTTCTAGACCTTGTCTTCAAGACGTTTTTTCAGCATGCCTCTCTATGCCCTGTAGGATTGGCAATGTCTTAGATTGGGGCCACGATTATGGCGGTGCTGTCAAATTTCACTCAAAGAAAGGATTGCCAGCTACAGCACATTCCTGCTACAGTTCACCGACAAACAACTATATGAGCTTTGACCCGGTGGATATTCCCGAACTTCAGCAGCTTCTCCAATGCTCGATTATCCTGGGATCTCCCGGATCAGACAAACCTGATCAAAACAACGTATTTTGCGTTCAAAGGCCTAAACAAACATTCGATTGCTTCACCTTGCTGCCGCCAGAGATTCTACAGGATCTCCTCATACTCTTACGGTCCAGAGATGTCACTTCATTCAGATTAGCGTCCCGTACCATTGCCAGTTTGCCACTGACCAGCGCGTTCTGGAAATCGCGATTTTTAGACGGGTACGAATATGAATACATATATGAGGTTCGTGAATCAGGTAAAATCTCGTGGAGAGCCTTGTATGATGGTATTTCACGTATCCAATGCAACCCGGGTGTAATCAATCGAAAGCGTATCTGGGCCCTTGCTTTGAAATTTCGGGATACCTTGGAGCAGATGGATGGGCCTTGCAATGGGAGTCCACTGGGGAGCTTTTTCGAATCAAATGAAGTTGGAGATGAAGACAACAATTTTCGGCTTTCGGCTAGGTATGGGGTCAGAAATTTAGAGCAAATGTTCTTCGCGGGCACAAGAGCACTTCGGGTTCGAGTACTTAATGTCCCCTCTAACGTTCAAGGGCTTTTCGTCTCCTTCATTCGGCTGGAAAACGGCCTTCTCATTTCAGGTTTCCGATTTCATCACAAGAACGGCGATGATACTCTTTTCGGGTATATACACCAAGGCCGAGAAGTTCCTCTCTGCATTCCTTCTCAGCTGCATATTCACGGTTGGAACTTGGCCGTTCACGAGACTGGGATCAAAGCTGTTGCAGCGGTCATGGAGGATGGAACTGTCTCCCCTTGGGTCGGGGAATGTGAAGGCTATCCTAAGAGGCGGTTGGTTGGGAGGCCGCAAAGGCTTTCCAGAATAACAGCCGAGTTTGACGTGAGCGAGGTTCCTTTCCTTACACCTCAGTTATAATTTTGGCCGTCCTAACCACTCCTGCATTTGTAGGCTTTGAAGCTCGTATCTCTGAGCCTTCCCGAGCCATTCGATCGACATTCGAAGGGTCTAAATTTACGCGACAATTACCTCTGGAGCTCCAACATTCCACGTGAGGAAATATATTTCAACGGACGAGGAGACCCTGAGTCTGAAAAGAAGCACGATACTCTCTATGTTCAATATTCTACAGTTGAATTTGGTGGTAGTCATGGACAAGACCTTGCTCAGCTTATTGAGATCGTCGGATGGGTGTTTGATGCACCTGAATATTTCGGAATCCAGTTCCTTTATACCGACACCTCAAAGAACAAGTCTATCGGGCGTGTCAAACCCTCGGACAATGCTGGGCTCGTCGACCGTTTAGTTGGCGCCAGATATTCCCGAATTCCCTTTCCCATAAATGGGCCGGAAGGCGAAAGGATCTTAAACATACAGATACAAGAAGATACTGATATGCCAGCCTTAAAGGTAAACCAACGTTCTCACAAGAGGGTCAAAATCAGCGATATTAATTATTGGCTTAGATTCAAACGAATTTTGCCCGAGAGGTATTGTTTCCTTCTCCTAAGCACGTTGGCTCTGATGAACCTTGGAGTATCATTGAGCCGTCTGGCAGCACTGTCATCGGATTTTACTTCTTTACGGTATGTCACTAACTCATGTTGAAGATCATTGCTAACAAAATCTCTTGCTGTAGAGACACGTAATGAAGGATCTAGGTCTAATGTCCATTGACTCAGCTGTGAATTAGTGGACGTGTCACGAAAGGCGCTTGCAGCTGGAACGTGCATTGGGTTTGGTTTACCCAGCTAACTTCCTATGGTGTGCATAAGTTTGACATCATGGTGATCATGGAGTTACAAGTGGTGCTAATGTTGGGCGTAGTATTTCTACGGAATTTCCCTGTCTTCAATGTTTGTACGTGTGCACTCAACCTGCTGTGGTAGTTGGCTAGCGAACGTTTCCTTTGCTCAGAGCACAGCTGGCAGTGATGCCCCATAGTGTAGTTAGCTTTAGCTGTCGTGCTGACATCTTTCTTCTTCGCTGAGCTGTTTTTGCTCTGTAGGTGACTCTTTCTATTTAATCAACACGCGCTCGTATCCCCTGGCGACTAGTTTCTCATTTCGGATTGTGCTGGTTGTGGTGGTCTATCAAATGGCGAGATAGCTGGTAGCTCATAAAGTGGAGGCATGAGATGAGCTACTGAACTGGGTCTATACCCCGTAAATTGATCCTACATTAAGAATGATAAATAAGACCCAGACCTCACCTATGCCTTTCAACAGCTACGATATAGGTCCTGGAAAGCCTGAAGTTTGCACATACGACCATAGCTCTTAGAAAATACGGGATCCCGTCCGCTCTCCCCTAGTCAAACTGAGAAGCGGTGAATTAGTACTCGGGTCGGTGACGACCGGGGAATCCTCACTGTTGTATGTTTTTTTCTTCTTTTTGCTATTTCTGGGAAATTTCTCCTGGAGAGTAGAATTACCGTGCTTCGGGCCGATGGCGGGAGGGTGGGTGGATGGACGGTGGTGACCTCCCCAAAAACTACCTGTAGCTATGTGTCGAGCGAGAGCGATTCTTCCACTCTAGTCACCGCCGGCGCATTCTAAATAGTTGATCAAGATCTTGCGCCCGTGTCTGCAAGAGTGGGAAGCAAGGCATAGCTCGCTGGCAATGATGGATTCTGGCTGGGCAAGCCCCACGCCGACATCACGGAGTCCTCCAGCTTGACTATCATGGCCTGAAAGATAGAACTCACATTGGGTTGACTGAATATTCCGTTGGCTAGTGAAGTGTCCATGAAAACGAGGCTCAATAACATTGCATTGCCCAGTTTCAGTCTCCGGTTGGGCCGGTTGTGAAAGTGGGTACACATGCGGATTGCCTTTTCAAGCCCCGTTGCTTATTAGACTAGTGCACTTAAACCTTACTCGGGGGCCTTGAATGTCATATGCTGCTAAGCGCTGCCGTCACTTAACTAGGCAGATTGAATTGCAGCCTTAAGCCCGTGGCGGGGACTGCCACCTATCAACATGCCAAGCGCGCGGTACAGCGTCGATAGTGAGACCTGTGAGCGGGGCTGACGTCCAATTGCACAGCCTCGTTTTCCCAGGACTTTAGGCGAGGTGCATTTTCTCAGACACAGCACTGCCGTGTTGTGTGCAAGCAACCAACCGGCGAGTAGATATCCACTATGCTGCTTTATTAGCCTATTGACTCCGACTCAGCACACGGGTCACCGTGTATTTATGAAGGCCTGATCCCGGATGATTTATTCAGCGTGGCTGGCACTATCCTGGTGGTAATGTACTTCTGTCTTGCCATTCGTCCAAGTGAGTTACCAGCCAGATGGTACCGAATCAGCAGCAATCAATAGGGACCTCTTGCCAACAGATCCTGGCAAGCAATTCGGCTCGCGTGAAGCCGTAGATTAATAAAACCCCGCTGTTGCCCAACGTAAACGAACTGCTCGATCCTCCTGCGAGTTCGACCTCGGTCGCAAAAGCCACGATGCTGCATATTGAAGCCATTCATTTTCGTCTTTTGCTAGCGGCGTGCTTGGTGTCAACCGCCAAGGCCGATGGATGGGATGACTTCGCCAACAACCTGGCCACCGATCTCGCGCCGTTTCTTGCCTTGTTCGGCGAACAGGTGACGAAACAGTTTCTGAGCGAATCCACGACGATGCTGGACAACTTTACCTTTGCAATGGCTCCCCTGGGTATCATTACCGCCGTTGTATCTGCGATCCGCGTGTGCGGCGGCGCTTCGCTTCGCGCCTTTATCGGGCGAGCGCAGGAGGGAGGGGGCATCGCCGAAGCTGAATTGTGCTCGTCGACAAGCCGTGATGTGTGCGAGCTCTACCACAATGGTGCCATCGTCCGGGTTTTCGGACGCCCCAAGATCCTCGAGATAATCCACGATCGCCAGGCAGCCGACTTTTCTGGCCTTCGTGACAGCAAGACGGTGCCCGACTGTGGCATCTACCCCTTTCGAGAATACGCCAAGACCGAATGGGCAACGAAGGCAGGCTGGAGAGAAGTCGGGAAACACGCCCAAGACGACTTCGAGGCCCAAAGAAAGAAGAAGCGGGCCTCTGGCGACGACGATGACGACGACACTGTCGATGAGTTTGCGCCAAATCCCAACCTTTCCTTAAACATAGGCATACGAAAGCAATCCGCATTCGTCACCTGGCTGGCAGCCATCGTTGGATCCTTCGCACAGGCCTCAGTTGTCATATTCGGCTCTCTCGTCACGTACAAATGGCACTGGAAGAAGGAGGGAAATCTTCCCCCGGCTTGGTCATTCCCTGTCATGGTGAGCGGAATTGTGCTTCTCTGCGGTGGCATGTTCTTCTGCGCATTCCTGGTCGAGCAAAGCACCAAAGAACGGGTATTCCGCAGAGCCTCGGACGACAGTCGACCTGCTCCGGTCATCTACGTGGTGCAGCCCGGGAATCAGATCATCGGCGATCAAACATTCGACGCATTTTCCCTCACCGACGCTCCAGATACACAGAGACAATACACGACATCGTGGAAGGTGCAACGCTCATTTCCAGGATGGGGGGTTTGGGTTGCTACAGGCATCACTTTGACGGGCTTCATTCTCCAGTTTATTGGCTTGAGAGCAATGCATTCAGCCGTCTCTGTTCTTCAACTCGGAACTATTGTTCTCATGAGCGCTATCTGTGCGGGACTGAGGACGCGGCGCTTGAGCAAGGAACAGAACCTCCTGCATGGTCGCCCTGACGAGGTCGAGGGCCATGAGTTGGACTGGCTTGCCTTGCAAATGGGTAGAGAGGATCCCGATGCAGCCGTCCGAGGGAGGATACTCTGGTCTGTAGTAGGTCCGTTGGCGGATCGAAGTACAGCCCCAGACCACCCCGATGATGGTGAACAAGGGAACAATAAAACTAGTGATACCGATGCAAGTCTGATCACCATAGCCCCAACAGAACCACCCTTGGCTGTACGAATTTTCCACTACCGATGTCGACTCGCGGAGTTGACGGCCCAATCATCACACGTCAAATCAAAGTCGTCAGGAGCGTGGGATAAGCGCCTAGTGCATGTCCGACAGCAAGCCCAGCAGCTCAAGCAGGCAATCGAATCCAGTGCCGTGGTCCTATTCGCTCACGCAGAGGTGAAGCCTCGCTGGAAGCACGCCGAATTGCTGCCCTGGACTGTCGATGTGGTAGCATACAATGAGCTCTATGGTGGTGCTTTGCCTATCAATCAGAAAGATGTTTCCAAGACCCATCTTTCCCTACGTAAGCCGTCCCAGGGAGCCAGCAACCAGTCTACAGCGTGGGAGGTGAATCAGGAACATCTCGAAGCCGTGCTAGGCCTCTGGACTTGGTCGATACTCTCGGATCCAATTACAGAAAGGGACGACAAAGCTGGGCTCAAAGTGTCAACGGCACCGGAAGTACCAACTTCCAGAATCATCGTTGTCGGGACCACTGCTGAGGATATACAACACGCGAAGATGGACATGAAGCTTTGGTTCGAGGACTTCCTGCCGCTGACTGCGACAAGGAAATGGGCCGCAATGCCTGATCGCATGGCAAGGGGCGCCAGTAGTCTGTGGGTGACGCAGGATGGCCAAACAATCCGCAACACAGTGGCTAGGTCAAACTTACCACGCATGCGGCTTGTTGGCTGGCCGTCTGCGGAAGTCCCAATCTCCACCGGGCCATCCACTGAGGTCTTTGCGTTGACCACGCCTGTGAACCATTCTCTCGCGACCATATGCGCCCACGAGCTCTACCAGTCCTTCCTTTGCGCAGTTGCAGAAGGGCTGGATTGCATCGGAGGGGAGACCACGCCGACAAGAAGCACGAAAGGATTCTACCTTGCAAATGAAGTGATATCCAGTCTTGCCAACTGCTTTAAGGAGAGCGGTCTTGGATCGACCCAAGACGCATACTCGATCATCCTCCCAGCTTTGAGATACCAATCCAAGTTGCCCTCTGCGGGAGCCACTCTTCCGGTTGTTCATGGCGTTGCGGAAGAGCTCAAAGACGCGGGAAAATACCAGGAGGCAGAGGCCATGCTTCAATGGGCATGGCAGACTGCGCTCAGCACAAAGTACGAACAAGACAACAACGGCTTAGATGCAACCATGTTAGAATTTGGTGAACTCTACCGACAAGCTCATATCTCAAAAGCCGGGTCGCTGAGCGTATTCGTCGCGAAAGGACTCTCCTGGATGAAAGAACAGCTAGACCACAGCTTGGCCGCTATGATTTCGAGTCGCTACATTGACATTCTACAAAGGCCGCTGATAGATCCGTCTCAGGCCCCGACGGCCCAGGATGCTATCCGGGCAATTTCCGGAAACAACCTCATTGAAAGCCTTTGGCTGATTAGCCAAGTCCAAGATGTTCTATCCCCCGACGTAAATGGCCGTACAGTTCTTTCCTGGGCGGCTGAGCGAGGCTGGACTGAAATAGTCAAAGCAGCTCTGAGGATCGGCTCGGTTGTTGACTCGGAAGACGCATTGAAACGAACTCCACTCAGCTACGCCGCCGAATATGGACATACCAACGTTGTACGGACCTTGGTGGAGAGACAAGCGTTTCCCACGACAGAAGATTCATTCCGGCGAGCGCCCTTATCATACGCCGCTGCTCAAGGCCGCGTCGGCGTGGTAGAATTTTTGATGGATGATCCACGTGTGGCCGCTTTTTCCAGGGATAGCGCTGGGCAGTCACCCTTACACTGGGCTGCCAAGACCGGGCAGGTCGACGTCATACCACGGCTGCTGCAAAAGGCCGACATAGAGAATCCCGATAATGAGGGCCTCACGCCACTGATAGTAGCGCTATTGAGCCACCAAGAGCGCGCTGCCGAAGTACTCGTGGAAAGCACGGCAAAGTTCAACTTGCACGTTGACAAGGACGAAGCGTGGTATTGGGCAATTAAGAAGAGGGAATGGAGATGTACTGCATTCCTGCTAAGACTTCTGAATCAGGAAAGCGCAGGAAGGAAGGTTATCATTGTTGCGTTATACGACGTGAGAAACGACAATACTAGCCCGCCATTGCTGCTCGATGCTCTACCAGAGACCCCAGTCACCGTGTATGAGCTCGATGAGAACAATGCACTGAGTACAATCACAATGGAAACGGTACAACGCGCTGCTGCTGGTCAATACTACGCCAAAGCCTGGGTTCGCGAGCAAGTTGGGATCGCAGTCACGGAGATCCCTGATTTCGGAGGGAGGGGGGGCTCTCAGCTATTGGATCTATTGCTGCATCAACTGGGAGAGAAAGCCCAGATTACACAAGATGTTCTCAAGGCAGCTGCGGGCAATGTGTGGGATGGGGAGGACCTGATGAAGTTATTGCTCCACAAACGGGGGGAAGAGTTTAGAGTCACAGAAGATGTTGTGAAGGCGGCTGCGGGTAATAGGCATCATGGCGATGGCCTGATGAGGCTGCTGCTTGACGAGCGGGGCGAGGAATTCACGGTCACAGAAGACATTGTGAAAGCAGCTGCTGGCAACGCGCGGATTGGCAAGAATCTGATGATGATGATGCTTGACGAGCGCGGCGAGGATTTTAGGGTGACTGAAGATATTGTGAGGGCAGCCGCAGGGAGCTTGGGGAGTGCGGTGATGGAACGACTGCTTCAGGAGCGGGGCGAAGAATTCAGCGTTACAGAAGATATTGTGAAGGCAGCTGTGTGTAATGGATTTGATGGGTATAATGTCATAGACCTGCTGCTTGCCCAGTGTGGCGAGCTATTCACGGTCACAGAAGATATTGTGAAGGCGGCTGCGGGCAGTATGATGGCTCCGGACGTGGTGATGATACTGCTCAGGGAACGGGGCGACGAATTCAGCATCACACAAGACATTGTGAAGATAGCCGCGGGTAATGAAGGGGTTGGGAATGGCCTGATGGGGCTGTTGCTTGATGAGCGGGGCGAGGAATTCAGGGTCACAGAAGATATCTTGAAGGCGGCTGCCGGGAACGCGAGTGCTAAGATAGTCAAACGACTGCTTGATAAAGGGGGCATGGAAATCAAGGTTACAGAAGACATTGTGAAGGCAGCTGAGGGAAATAGGTACCATAATGGGGATAAGATCAGAAGGCTACTGCTTGAGAAGGGGGGCGAGGAACTACAGGTCACAGAGACATTATGAAGACAGCTGCGGGCAATGGCTCGAGTCTGGGTGGCCTCATGATGCTGCGGCGTGACTAGCAGGGCGAGGAGTCTAGGACCACTGAAGATGATGTGAAGGTAGCTGTAGAGAGATTTGGGGGTGCGGTGATGGAACGCGTACTTGGGAGAGGCAAGGAATTCAAGGCAATAGAAAGCATTATCAGGGCAGCGGCAGGGACCTCAAAGAATTAAGCCGAGAGATATTTAGCGGTCTTCAGCGAAGGGTTCGTCACAGCATATACAAAGGGAACTCTTAGTCCCATGTGTAGAAATTACAATCTAAATGATTGGCGGCTCACCACTTCCTGATTCCGTTGCTCCCAGTGTCTATTGCTATAAGTGGCTCTACATGGCTGAGAGCCGGCCCTCAAAGTGTGATTATACCCGTGATTATAATAGTCATATGATTAATCAATATAGCCAGAAGAAAAGAAGGGCTGCAACAGAGTGTTCAGCTGCTAATCAGCGCACAATGTGAAAAGAGGCGCCATCTTGAGCACAAATGTTTGGACGTGTGGACAGCGCGATAGTGATAGAGGAAAGGAGGTCCAGAAGGGCTCAATTCTTGACTGCGAGCACTTACTTAGATGATGCTAGGCTCTAAGCTCTACTACTTTCCAAGCAATACAGGGCTGCTCTTCCCCGTCGTCGGCAGGTTCCTAATCAGGCGGTGTACGGCGACGAAATTCGACCTTTCCACATTACGGCGTCTATCTTTTTTTTAATGAATAACGTATGGTTGCCACATAAAAGGCCGTTTTATATTTCCCAGGTCGTTGTGACCAGACACTTAGCCATCCGGGCTATATAAGTAGAGCAGAATAGTCTCCGAACAGGCCGTGGGTGCATTGATTTGTACATGTTTGGGACACTGAGATGTATTGTGAGGAAGGCTGTTCCGGTTGTATTCGTAACATTCGTACATGAAAGGTTGAATTGTCTCCTCACTTTTGTAACATAGATTTTCTGTTCCTGCTACTAATGGTGAGGATCACCGCTGCCGATTCGAATATAGTGTAAGGTACTCTCCCGTATCAAAAATTGACTTGCTGGTCAAACAAAACAAGGCCACGTGCAGGGGCAACAGCCCAGGCCAGCTTGTAGACTGAAAATGGTCTCATTCTACGCGCTTCGGGTGTCTGTTATCCTAGTATGGGGTCGACTCTGGCCACCACATAGTCAAGTCACATTGTGGGATGCGTGTTCCATGCACAAGACCTCCATGTTATCTGACTTCTCACTTGCCGACGTCACGCCATTTCTGGATTTGTTCACACTGAATGAAGACGTCTGGAATCAGAGGACGATAAAAAGCCGAGAATTGATGGGTGCGTTGCAGCATGATTGCATCTAATTCTCAGACGTGTGGCTTCTATTCCTTCTAGAAGGGTGTGGCGGCACATGCTAATGCATAACGCCAATGCAAGATCTGGGAAGAAAAGCGCTAGAAAATTCCGGCACGGGTCGTGTCGAATCGGGGCAAAGCCAGCTAGATGACCGCGAAAAAAAAGAAGAAAAAAGGAAAACGGGCCGAAAGGATGCGCAGAAAACATGAGATCCGGCGGGCGACTCTATACAAGGGGGCCAAATTACAAATGAATTAAACCTGTTGGCCAGTCCCGGCGGCTGTGAGATCGATTGGGCCACTTGGTAACCCACCTGCCTGATGGAGTAATCGCTGGACGGGTGCGTTTCATTGAAAATGTTTGTTGGTGCAGCATGAGGAGGTTTTTTTTGCCTCCGTCTGGGCAATGCCGGACTGGCGTGGTTTAGTTGTGTTTTTAGAGGGGCGGCTGCATGGTCCTTGATGCGTTTCGATTTCTTGTGCGACGAGTCACTTATAGGTTGTGGCAATTGCATATCGGCCTGGTTCTGCTCGGTGGCTAGAAATGCATCTTGGTTGATTCCCCGGTATCTCCACACGTATCAATTGAATCATCGGGTTCGCGATTGTCTTCTGGGCATGCCAACGGGATGGAAGGTTTTGCTTTGAAGTTATGTGAGAATACAGTTGCCGGAGAAACTAGTAGAGTCCATGGTCAAGCCCAGTTTGCCGATCGCAGTCGACAACTCAATGCTTGAATGACAGAAAAGAGCAGGCATTCAAAAAGTCGGCAACGGTTCAATTCCTCTCGGTGGCTACGATGGGTAAAGATCGCAGCCGACGGGCCGGGCCACTAGAACATACAGTAGCACTGAGAATCCATCGTCACAACCCGTGCCTCGCAAGTCGCTCGTCGGACCGGCCGAAGACTTCAGCACATGGCACCGAAGAGGCAACACGCTTCCCGCCGCCCACCCGACACCGAGTCAGTCTTTAACAACAAGAACGCAAAGGGTTTATTATTTGAGATTGCGGGTTGCATCCCGGTGGCGAAGTGGATGAGGTTTCGTAACTTTTACCACATAGACTCCACCCGAGCCCGTAAATACGCCGGCGGCGACGGCCGGGCGCCGGGGGGGCCGGTGTTACCCGCGTCGTCCTGTCGAAGCCATTATGCAACGCGTACGTGATTCACTTAGTACCTAACTGTCCGAGAGATGATAACGGAGCTCCAAATTCCCTGTTGTACTGTGATAACGGAACTTCGAGAAGTGTCATTCTCTGATGTAAAGGCGGCGTTGGGGCTTATAGACGGGCAAATGATGTGATGTCTCTCCCTAATCCCTCCTCGGGCCAATTGTTTTTTTAATCTCGCAAATGGCTCAGCAAGGAAAGCAATCATTCGATGATCCCCCGAGCCAGAGCCAGAGAGCCGTTCTCCTGCTAGGCTAACGCCGCGTCTGGCTCGGAGCGCCGGAGCCGTAGTATAGTTGCTGACAACGGAGGAGAGGCAGGGTGCGTGCATCGCCAACACAGCACAGACGTCACCAACAACGTCTCTTCTTGTACAGCCTCGCAGCGGCGGCGTCCTTCCAGATCCAAGCCATAGACACTCGCATTAGGATTCCCAGCCCGGCGGCGGACGCGGGGACGAACAGGGAGGAATTCCCCATGGGCCGTTGCGAGGTGCAACTCACATCATCGGATTCTTACGTACAATGGTACGGGGACGCTCCACCCCCGACGTGGGGACTTCTCCAAGTTCTGCAGCTCGGGCCAGCTAGATGAGAAGTCGTATTTAAAGACTCACGACGCGACGGGCCAAAGGTGTGGATTTTCCCGCTCAACTCCAGAGTTGCTTGGCTCTCATCTTTCTTCTCCCTCCGTTCAGAGACACCAATTCGTCGTCATGGCCATTGCTCACGTCGACGCCAAGAAGGCGGCCACAGCGCCGCCTGCAAAGGACTCGGATCTCGACTCAGACCAAATCGCTAGAGTCGATGCCACCTACGACCGAGCCGTTGGCACCGTCACCGACTTCGAGAAACAGAAAACCGCCGAAGGAGAAGCGAAATTCCGCCGTCTTGGCTGGAAACGACTGACCGTCATCCTCGTCGTCGAAGCCATTGGTCTCGGCACCTTCAGTCTACCCGCCGCCTTTGCGACCCTTGGCGTTGTCGCCGGCGTCTTCTGCTGCATTGTCATGGGACTACTGGCCATTTACACCGGATGGATCGTTGGAAAGATCTCGGTGGTTTATCCTTCCATTCAACACTACGGCGACATCGGTGGCCTTCTTATGGGTCGCTTTGGAGAGGAGCTGTTTGGCTTCCTCTACGTGCTGCAACTCATCCTCATGACTTCTTCCTTCATGCTTACGGGAGCCATCGCCTTCAACGTGTTAAGCGACTACGGGGCATGTGGCCTTGTCTTCAGCATTGTTTCAGGCGTCCTGCTGTTCGTCCTCGCTATCATGCCGTCCTTCACCGAGGCTGCCATTCTGGGCTACATCGACCTTTTTTCAGTGGTTTCAGCCATTGGAATTACGATTGTTGCCAGCGGGAAGCAATCTGCAGACGCCCCAGGGGGTTTGGGCAGTGTAGACTGGTCGGCGTGGCCAGCTCCCGACGCCACCTTTAAGGACGGCATGGTCGCCATCTGCAACATGTTGTTCGCCTACTGCTTCGCCATGTTTTTAACGCCCTTTATGTCTGAGATGCACACTCCTAAGGACTTTATGAAGTCGGTCTGGACGCTAGGAATTATCGAAATCGTTGTCTACACCGCCACCGGAGTCCTCATCTATGTCTTTGTCGGCAACGATGTCCAGAGCCCGTCCTTGCTGTCACTGAGCCCTCTGCTATCCAAGATTGCTTTCGGCTTTGCGCTACCCATAATCTTTATCAGCGGGGCGATCGGTAACACTGTCACTGCTCGATACGTTCACATTCGGCTTTACAAAGATTCCATTACTCGCTTCATCAACACCCCCAAGGGCTGGATCACCTGGCTCGCTGTCCTGGCAGCCATCACCCTGGTTTCATGGATTATCGGCGAGGGAATTCCTATCTTCAATGATCTTCTATCCCTCAGCTCAGCTCTGTTCGTATCTGGCTTTGTGCTGTACTTCCCAGCGGTGATGTGGTACAAACTTCTCTGCGAAGGACACTGGTACGACAGAAAGAACCTGTTTCACGCTTTTACTTGCATGTTCTCCTTCCTCTTTGGGCTTCTTGTTCTCTTTGGAGGAACATACGCTAGTGTTAAGGATATCGTAAGTCTTGGTCGAATCCTGAATGTCCCGAAAATGAAAACTAACCAATTTTTGCAGCAACACCACTATGCAATCGGCGCTATTCGGACCCCTTTCTCTTGCTAAGTATATTTACGAACGAAAGTCCTCCTTGACAGGAATGAGGCAGGCGAATTTTTGTTTTGGGTGCGAATGCAACAGCTGGACTGAATGTTTTGTTATGTTAGCGGATAGACAGCTTGTATGAATATGAGATCTTGAAGAATCGTGTGAGGACTGCTTGCAGAAACTCTCGATCCTGCTCTGAAATAGATATCTTAATGTTCAATAATAAGAGCCAAAGGGAGATGATCACGTCGTAAGACTTTTCGCTTCAGCCTAGAGCCTAAAGCAACTGTACAAGCTACTGAAAAGCCCTCGGAAGAATTTCCCCTCCACACAATACATGTATACAATCGTACGGACCTAAAGACTTGAAAGGTAAATGATTCATGCACGGATTATGCAAGAGCTGTGACACCTTCTCCAGGCACCCCAGTTTCGACTCAAGCCGGGAGCTGCAAGCCCGCATGATCTCAGCCCTATACCCCAGTGAGTCAATCCTACTGACACACAGGTTTTGTAATTGGCTTAGAGACAGCATTGTTGGGGTTTGTCTTGGAGCAGCCACTTGTAAGCCCCAAGGCCGTGTCATCGACTGCCGCGTTGTAAGCAGCACCACAGTTTGGATCACTACCCCTATCAGTCGAGTTCCGCAACAGGCTCGAGGATCATACTTCGCTCCTCCGCTAGCATTGTTAAAGTAAGAACAGATATCGTGCGAGTAGCAATCCTGCGTGTAGAAGTTTCCCAACGCCGCTCCACTGCACCCAGCGCCGCAGCGTCCATTGCACGAGTAACTAACAAAGTCAGTGACAGCTCTCAAACGTTCGAGGGAACACGTACTCTCCCGACCCAGCACCATTTGCGCCAAAGTTGCTACCGACGACACCGACAAAGGTGCATGATTGGCCTGCGCTGTTCGTCCATCGCGCCGTAGCTGTGCTGCCAACTTGCAGGCAAGTGATGGCTCGCTTGGATAATGACGGTGCCGCGGTGGCGACGCACGCGAAGATCAAGATGAGAGGAAGCATAATGTTCTTTTACAAATTTGTCTACTGAACAGAACGGGATTGATAGTGAAGAGCTACCTCTTTCTATATAAGAGTTTTGAGTTCGTGCAAGGTAGATTTCGTCATCGGGCCTGCTGCCAAAAGAGGCAAGCACGGAGAAACTTTCGGAGAAAAGCCAGCGGCACTGCATTTATATCCATCTCTGTTGGTGAGGATGTCCGAAGGGAATCATTGTTCGCTTGAGTAACAGAGGTTCTCAGTTGTTTCAATTCGCAGTAAGGCTTTTAGTTGTAAGCAGTTGGCAGTTAACGAAGATGAGTAACGGGCCCTTTGGCACCGTGCCCGCTCATCATGCCAGTTCGGCCATATCCTTCCAGCAATAGCACAAAGGGAGACTAGCTCCCTTCCAAAAATTCGACTAAGTCGATACTTTAACTTAATATAGGCAAGTAGTTAACCAGTCCCACAAGTCGTCTTGTGTCATCCCAATCTGAGATGACACCATCGTGTCTGATGGATAATACTCCGCGTATCCCGATCCAGGGCCATCTTCGTTACACATTTTGGTACGTATACGGAGCATAGCAAACTGCAAGGGGAAATACACAAATAAAGACGAAGAACCAGAATATTCGCTTTACAGATGCCGACCAATCTCTATATGGCAGAGGCACATTCATGTGAAAAACTGGGCGTTGGACTAAGAACTAAGAACACGAGACGTCATTTAATAAGAACCCGTGGTCTTGCATGTTACATACTCTGTAGTTTTTGCGTCAACAGAGTTCAAAGGAACCTGCTTACAGTCTGTTGGTTACTGTGACTCGGGCCAATAGATACTGCTACGCGCCAGCCGGGAGCACTCATAGTCTGGTGAAAAATGATATCTGTTTCTACTAGATTAGCCGCGACGCTAGCTGCGCACATATCCCTAGTCTTAAGTCCTGTAATATCGAGAGACGCTGCCATTGTCAAAGATGGATGTGCATCGAAAATTGGAGATTGGAGAGAAATATTGATATGCAGATAACTTATACTCCTTCGTATCACTACTGTGAGCTTCTGTATTTGTCGCCTGTTTTCTATATTTCCATCAGCTGAATACAAGGGCGGTCGAGACCCTAAGCCACGCGGAGCAACTGTCAATCAAAACATTCATTTCTGAAAGTACAAACAACAGAGTAGGGGATGTTAGGGGCGAAGCAAGAATTCTCAACTTTATCACAACCTCACCATTCCTCAATAAGATAAGGTTAAGTATTCCAAGGATAAGAAGAAGTCTAAAGATTCACTCTAGACTTTACTATTTGGAGGTTGTTCGATGGTGTTTATACTCTAAGGAGAGGACAAACAAGAATAAGTCACCAAACCCTGTCTACTGAAAATCACGGGCATGTCACGGCATTTTCTAGTCAAACGTCATCGCCGTCGAAATTATCATCATCCAGATCTTCTTCACTCATGTCCTGAGATGTCATGAACACCGACTCTATCTGTTCGGCCTCCCCCAGAACTGCCATGGTGTAATCGCTAGTCAGGATTTGGTTGGCTATGTCAAAGGCTCTTTTAGCATGCCAACATTATCACTGGACAGAAACAGCGGGATATTGCAATACAGTGCCGACGTCCATCATGGAGACGGTACAACATCCAAATCCAACACAGTGCTAGGCTAGCGCCACTGTGAAAACAGGAAGCCCCCGCCGTCAGCTGAATTCGGTTAACTGAGTACAATCGCATAAATACACATGTTCCTGTTTAAATAGGTACCCGAATTGCTTCACTAACGTCTCCGCGTGACTTTTCCGAGCTGGTTCAATCTCTCTTAATCTTACCAATCTCAACTATTCCGTCGTCTCTATTATCAATACCACCGCAGTCGTAATTAAACTCATCATTTTCAAGGCGCAGCGCAACCACAATACACGTGCAATAATATGTCTTCAACCAGCATAGAACATGGACGGCCCAGTGATGAGGAGCAACCGCTGTTGAGGCACCGCAGGAAGCCCAAGTTCCCCTCTTTGAATCTTCAGCATTGGTATTCACGCCCAGCTAGTCATGAGGGATGGACTATCCAGAACACTAGGGAAAAGACTGCCGGATTTCTCTCCTCGAAATACGGACATTATTCGGTTCTTACTTTAGTGTCTCTGGATGTTTTGAGCATGATTGCGGGTGAGTTGGATTCTGACCGCATCATAACTCGTCGACTGATTAGATAGATTTCATCCTGAAATTGTTCAAATGTGAGCAAGGGAAGAGTGGGCCTGACTGGGACCTTGCTCTGGACGTTTTGGGCTCCATGAGTCTGGTATTCTCGTGTCTGTTCATGGTTGAATTGATTGCTTCCGTTTGGGCATTCGGTTGGAAGTACGTTTTCTATCACATCGAACCCACAGGTACTGACAAGTCTAGTTACTTCAATTCCTGGTTTCATTGCTTCGACGCGTTTATCGTTGTCGCTGGCTTCATCACTGACGTTGTCTTGGTCGGCATCATAGAGGAGATTGCCTCTCTGATTGTTGTTATGCGTCTCTGGCGAGTTACTAAGATCATCGAGGAGCTAAGTGTTGGCGCTCAAGAGCAGAGTGAAGATTTGGAGCGTGAGATGGATGAACTCAGGAAAGATAACGATAGACTAAGAAGGGAGGTTTCGCAGTTGAGAGATCAAAGCATGGGAAACCGTGAGGAGGATGCTTCTCAGGACTGAGCTAGAAACTCTGGGGATTAACGTTTGAAGAGTGAATACAGGCTGAAGTTTTATCCTAGACTGTAGCTTTTGTGCCTGTTTGTCATTTTAGAAGGCATTCAAATATTCGGCTTTTGGTGAGTTCCCTGACTTAGTCTTAGCTGATGAACGTAGCAGCCTTCGGGGGTTTTAAAAGGTGGTACTCCCAAGACGTCTTGCGCTCGGAGGCTTCAAGCCCTGTGTTCAGCATGTATGTAATTAAATCGGGTCAACGAGTGCGAGACTGGATGCTGATTGAGCTACAGCCCGGGAGACATCATTGCTGTTATACATACCTTACCAAAGCCAATCCCACATTGAGGGTTACTTGAAATAATTCATTAACGTTAAGTAAAGACATAGATCTGAATCTAGTGATATCAAGTCACGGTTGCTGAAATTCTGGGACTTAGATATCCGGCACAAGGATGAAGAAATAGACCAAGCTCCCCAAAGGCCAAAGAGGAGGCTTTAATTTTGACGGCGACTTAACAGGACAACGAGGCGTAGCGTCAATCTGTCTAAGGGGACTATATACGGTGGCAAGAGAACGTTCTAGATACACTATTTAGGCAATACGTAGTAGAAATCTGCGGGCTTGCTCACTTAGACAGAGCACCTCCACGCCAGTAATACTAGTCTCTAGTTCGCGATGTCCAGCTCTTGAAGCATCTTCCCCTTTAAGGCTTCCAAGAAGTGGTCTACGTCCTGAACCTCATAGAATGCTGAATTATAAGAGCCGCTCAGAACCAACTCATCTCGCCACGTCCACAAGAAACTCTGGATCTCTGCAGACAGCATCGTATCTGCCAACCAGTAATCCGTGATTTTCCAATCTCCCTGCTGGTGTTTCAGGTAGTTGTCAATCACCCCCATGCTCGACAAGAGCGGCGTGCTGCTCGGTGCAAGCCCCGTCTTGAACATCTCCTCGCAGGTAGCGATCATCGGAGGAATGAAGCTGAGATCTCCTTGTGCAAAGTCCATGGGGTTCTTGTACTTCTTTGTCAAGGCTTGAGAAATGTCTTCGAACGTCTTCCCGTCCAAGTCTACCTTGACCGGCAGGGCAATGTGGTACGGCCCAGCAAAGACCAGCGCTGCATCGAAACTCTCCGGGAACCAACGTCGCAGGTCAAAGTTGGTGAAGCTCGTAAAGGTTTTCCCGTCCTCCCCAGCCGCAGCCTGGATCTCGCGGACGGCGAGGATCAAGGCAGCGTGCCAAGCTGCCGTGACGGTGATGCCACGTTGCTTGCACGCAGCGACGACGGCCTTTGTGGTCTCTGGGGATAGCTTCAACTGTGTTCGAGCTGCATCGCCGGGAGATTGGGCGAAGTTGACGTTCGGCATTCGCACAAGTGGGTTCGGGCTTCCGAGACAGGAGACGAGGTACTGAACTGCCTGGATGTCCTTTTCTGAGGGCACGTCTCTGAGGCCAAGGATTTCGTTCTCGGTTGGGGGTAGTGTGCCTATATCCTCCGTGGACACATGCTGGTTGGCAAGATGGTTGAAGAGTTCGTTGTATAGATAGATAGTTCCCCGACCATCGATCAAGGAGTGGGGAGCGTTGATAACCAGCTGCTGTGTCTTGGGCAGGTAGTGCAGGGTGATGGATGGGACACTTCTAAATCTTGCAAATAACTGTTCGGCGGTGGTTTCCTCATGCACCAGAAAGGTCTTCTTTGCCCACTCTGCGACGTTTGCTTCATCTGGTACTTCGCACACACGCGTGGTACCCGAGACGGTGGATGCGACGCTCGGGACCCTGTAGCGCAGAGAGATCCATCCATCCTTCAAGGCTTGCTGCAAGTCCTTGGGCGGGCCCAGGTATTCGAACTGCACGACGCAGCAGATGATCCAGTGGCCGATCTGGCCCTCTGGCGTTGTGATGGAGACGTAGAAAGACTCCATGCCTCCTGTTTTTCGTTTCCAGGTGCTGCCCTCGCGGGTCCAAGATTGTGGAGAAGCCATGGTGGATGGAATAATGTTTCTGGCAGCTGTGGCTTGGTGGTGCATACAGCTTGGTCGTTGAGGGGACGGGAATGCTAAGGCTCTATCTATAGGATGTTTGAAGCTCACTGACATCATCACATGCGATCTACCTGGCTTCCTATAAAACTTAACCACCGCGCCGTTGGTTCCTATTCTGACTACTGGTCTATCCTTGTTCCGACTTACTGCTGACCACCCGCGATTCCAGTTATTGCTCATGACCTATTTCGCTCTTGGCGCTTAGTGTGGCCTGCTCACTTAGTACTGCCCTGCTCGCTACCGAATATCCCGCTTCCTACCTAATTGGTGCTCGGTGCTGACTATATGCTGACCTCTTGATATCACTACTGTTGACGTGAGAATGCAGCATGGGTGGTTATCTCGGAATCTCGTAGCAAATCCTTGCCTTGGAAACTTCAGAGATCTGTGGCAACATGCGTGATTGGCTGTTCTTGTGATTTCGGTTTACTTGTCTTGACCCTTTTCACACGCAACGTTTACTCGCTTGAGTCTATTAACGGACTACTCCGTACCCGGCAGGAAATACGATGTCCGAGGCATCCGGGCGAAGTGAACAAAGTCTAATGCAACTCCCCAGCCCCCTAAATGGATCGCAGCGGCTCGGAAATCGCTTTTCGCTAAGTTAGCGAAACACGCGTCAAACCGGGCCATTCCCACATTTTTAATCTACGGAGAGCGCCACAACCGAAATCTCGATAGACAGGCCTAGGTACCGCTGCGACTTCATTAACTGGGCTACCGGCTCCGTTGTCACATCGATCATGAACTTGAAGAGGGAAAAAGAGTTTGCGCTTTCGACAACCAGTATATTTACTCCACGTAATCATCCAGCGAATCTTCCAGTCTTAGTATGGTCAGCTGCCTATATTTTCGACAAAAACGAGGCTTGTAAGATTCCAAGCGCCGGTAGAATCCTGCTTGTCTTCCAATCATCATCCTTGCACCTCAGCCCCATGCCTGCAGAGTGAACGCTGTGGCGCACAATATTCAAGTCTTGATGGCAATTCACAGCATGTGGCGGTGCAATGACCTCATCAGCGTCATAGTACCCCTCTACAACCAAGCTTGAACACGGCAAGATTGCGTCAGTGATCTCGATAGCTTTCGCAGTTATTGCCCCATCTTCCACTTGAAGTAGAGAATTGACATTTACATTGTGAAACTCATCCACTGCTGACCACCTTTCGCCGAGAACAACATCTCGTCTGACTCTTAAGACCCCCAACACTCCGTCCATGTCGCTACCAGATCAATCAAGTAAGGAGAAGGAGAAGCGCTCCAAGTGGAAGGTCTTCGGCTCCTCCAAGGACAAGCGCAAAAGCGGAGAGCAACTGCAGGTGCCTGCGAGCACGAGCAATGCCAGCTCGTCGCTAGACTCGACGTATGGCACCAATGAGCCGAATAGCTCTATGACGACCGAGGCCGACAGCAATGCTTCGAAAAGTCCCAATGGGCTCAGTCTCGACAGGGAGCGTAACACAGATAAGACAGATGATCCTGCGGCGTACACAAGTCCTACAATCAAGCGGGAGACTGTCACAAACCCCAACACGGGTCAGACCATCACCACCACGACGACAACAACGACAACTACCACCACCGTGACCAACTCCAATGGAACAACTTCGACGGTGGAAGAGCCCCGGGCGGCTACAGAGCTACCAACAACGAGCAACCAGGACAATACACTCGCACCCCCGCCTCCCAAGGAATCCGCGGTAGACCAGCAGCAGCCCACGCCTCCAGCTGAGGAGCCCTTCGACACACAACGTCCGCAAGGCCGGCGACTGAGTCTAGAGACACCCGGGAACCGACTCATCCCACCGCGTGATCCGAACTCGACCCATAGTCCTGTTAACAGTGTCAGCAATACGCCAGCAATCCCCGACCGCAGCTCCAACAGGCATTCCTACAATGGGCTCTCACCTCTGCCTCTTGACCCCCAGAGGAACTCTCACGAACACGATCCAGTATCCTCCGTCAGCGCTTCTCAAGCGTCAAATGGACTGCCAGCCACAACTGCAACTGGGTTTCCGCAGAACCACGCGTATTTGGGCCCATCTCCGAATCACCAACAGCAGGCTCCGTTGAGACAGAAACCATCCACGGTGCAGAACCTGAAGCAGGCTGCAGCTGGTATTCATGTAGACTTTTCTTGCTAAGACGCAAGCCATATTCAATTGCTAATATTAACTATAGGGCGCTGGTGAGACCCTTCGTGGAACGCTCAACTCAACCGTCGACCGACGCTTTGGCGCGAACCCCCACGCTATGGAAAAGAATCAAAGTGCTATCGATGCGGGACGATACGAGATTGAAAACAGGCAGTTCTATCATCCAGACGAATACAGCCCACACCAGCACCAACAGCAGAGCCAACAACCACAACAAGTCGATCCAACGCCACCACTGTATAGTGTCCCCTACGACGATGGCACGGGAAGTAGCTGGAGTGTCAGCGGTGGTGCGGGTGGAACCGAGAGAGGGAGACAATCAAGTCGCAGCAAGTTGGGTAGCCTGATCAGCAAAGCGACGGGACGGCCTTCTGCTCGAGTGGGCGCAGATGGTGAATCAGAGCCCGCGCCAGTACCCGAGAGAGCGAAGCTCAAGAAACGGAGTAGCTCAAGACTAAGTGGATCGGGGTTGAGCGTGGTTGGGGAGTGAGTTGCCTTTCAAATGATTTACATGTATTACCAGGTTTGAGGATTCACCAGCTGACTTGACGAAGAGAATCGATACATTCCCATGACACTTTTCGATGATCGGTATTTGCGGCGGATGAAGAAACGAGGCAATTATGATGGATTGGAACTCGGCGCTTGCTGCACACGGCTCGAGTATCAATTTGAATTTGTATGCAGAGACATACATTCCGGGGATGGACCATGGGGAATCAAGGCAAACTGAAAAGTATAGGGCCTTTTCTATGGCATGAAAACACCAATGTTACCACATAGCCCATAGGTGTAATGAAATAAGCGATGCTGATGAAGAAAGTTCTATGTTCCGGCCTTGGTGACGTGCACATACGGTGCATAGAAGATAGAATTATTTGAAACTGGGCAGTGACGGCGTCAAAGCTAGACGAGCTGGTTCAGTGCCTGGAACCTATCTACATGGCAAATGCCGTCGGAGAAATCAATTGCCCACTCGCATTCGCTTTCGAGCAGCATTGAATGATCTCGCTTTGGATCTATTCCTAGAATAAGCTGGTCCACTGTCCTTCCACCCTCGCACTCGGTTCGTGAGACGACGGGAATTGCGAATGCGAGTTCAACCCACACCTGACGATAATGCGGGATCGATATCCTTTATCACAATTGACGCCTTCAGTGCCAAATGGAAGTACTCCGATCTAGGGTAATTTTCATCCTCATTCCTAAGGTGTCCTCGTCTTTAGCCTGTGGATGTTTAGTTATTCCGCAATAGCTTACTCTGTTACGTCATGTCAAGATGACTCCAAACGTAAACCTGCTCAAGTTCCTCCACAATCAAGTCACAAACCCAACAAACAATCAAAATGTCAATCCCTCGCCCTGCTCTCCCAGTCTTCACCTCCGTGCTAGGCGTCCTCGGCATCGCCGGCGGAATCTACGACTTCGTCTCGCCCGCTGAAGGCGCCAAGGGCTTCGGTCTCACACCCACGTCCAAAGCCTCGCCGTCAGCCCATGCCAAGGCGTTTGAACACGCATTCATCCTCGTCCACGGGATCCGCAACATCGGCGTCGGACTGACGACTGTTGGCCTCGTCCTGTTCTGGCAGTTCTCGCCGTTATGTCAGGGGTCGTCCCAGGCTGCGCTCGCTGTGCGTAGGTGTCTGGGGATTAGTCTGACGCTGGGGACGGCCGTCGGGCTTGGAGATGCCTGGATTTTGAAGCAGTTCTCCGAGACTGAAGGTGTCGAGAGCGAGGCGAGCGAGTTGGCTGTAATGAAGAGCACTGGTCATGCTGTTACGGCGGTTGCAATTGCTGGCTTGGGGTTGACGTATTTGCTGGTTTAGGTATGTGTAAAAAAAGGTGCATCGGCTGGTATGAACAAGAGTGATAACATTTATCAACGGGTACTATCAGATCGGGCTGAAACCACTGTATACTAATCTTGAAATCTCCTCTCTTTCTTCATTAATTCATTCATGCAAGGGATACCCATCCTCTAACTCTTATTTATTTCGTCAGAGTGAACCCTCTGTAATCGTTCGCAGCGCTCTCAGTAATCAGACGAGCGTATTCCGGAACACCCGCAATCCAGTTCAACCCTTCCCGCACCTTGCCGTCCACGTTGCCGCCCACGTACGGGCTATCGTCCAGGATAAACAGCGTGTGGTTGGTGTGATCGTTGAGCAGCTTGCTGAAGGAAGCCTCTGATTTGGGATCGGCGTCGGCGCGCTTAATTCCCTTGGCACGCGCATACACCATGAAGTTGGTGATCCAGTTCGACTGCATCTCGATGCATGTTGGACCGTTGGAAAAGGCGGTTGGGCCTTGTGGCCCGTACACGAAGAACATGTTGGGGAACCCGGAGGACATCAATCCAAGGTATGTTCGGGTGCCTTGAGCCCACTTGTCGTTCAACTTAAGACCGGCGCCGTTCTGGACAGTGATCTGCTTCAGGCCGCCAGTAACAGCGTCGAATCCAGTAGCGAGGGCAACAACATCGACCTCGTGGTGCTTTCCGTCCTTGGTGACCAACGCATTCTCCGTGACCCGCTCGATGGGATTGCTCTTGACAGGAACAATACTTACGTTGTCGCGGTTCATGACCTCGTAAAAGTTCAGGACAAGTGCTGTGCGCTTGGTTCCAAAAGGGTGAGGGGGTTCCAGCGGCGCCAGGAGATCTCGCTTTACGGGATCGTCGATCATCGGACGCACCTTGCGAGCCCAGAAGTCGTAGGCTTCACGGTTGGCTGCAGGGTCGACCATGAGATCCTTGTAGGCGCCGGACCAGAACAGGAAACCTCCTCTGGCCCACTTATCCTCGTAGAAAGCCTCGCGCTCAGCGGCAGAGTGGTCGAACGTGGCGATATCCTCGGGGCTGAAGTCGTAGCCGCCTGTGCTGAGTTCTCGGAAGGCAAACTTGGCCGGGTACGCGGGCTTGCTGGCCTCCTGCTCCTCGGCAGTGAGGTTCTTCTGGGGGAGCGGCAAGCAGTAGTTGGGCGTGCGCTGGAACAGAACCAGCTCCTTTGCCTTGGGGCCGAGCTCTTGGGCGAGCTGGATGCCGGTGCTGCCGGTTCCGATGACTGCGACGCGCTTGCCAGCAACGTCAACTCCGCCTTTGGGCCAGAAGCTCGAGTGGTGGATGTCGCCCTTGAAGTTCTCAATGCCGGGCCAGTTGGGGAACACGCGCTTGGCGGAAAAGCCCATGGCGGGGACGAAGTAGGTCGAGACGAACTTGGCCCCGTTCTCCGTCTCTAGCGTCCAGGTGTTCGACTCATCGCTGAAGACGGCGGTCTGGACCTTGGTGTTCAAGACGACGTCCTTCTTGAGGTCCAGCGTGTGGTCGAGATGTTGGAAGTACCGGAGCAGCTCCGAGGCATCGGGGTAGATCTGGCTCCAGTTCCACGTCTTCCAGACCTCGGGGATGTTGAGCTGGTACAGCGGGGCGTGGGTGTCGACTCGCGCGCCGGGGTAACGATTCCAGTGCCAAACACCGCCAATCCCGTCGGCGGCTTCGATGACGCAGACCTTGAAGCCCTGTTGGCGCAGTTTGTAAAGGAGATAGCAGCCTGAGAAGCCGGCGCCGATGATGACGACGTCGAAGTGCTGGGTGCCCTGAGCCTGCGAGGCCTCGTCGGACCCCAGTTCCGTCCTCATGCTTGTTACGGCCATGGCTGAAGGGAGGAGAGATCAAGACAAGGGAGCGTAATAAACGGATTGCAGCACTACAATGCACAGGGACAGAATAATGAGGATCGTGGACACATGAAATAATGCTGGCTGTGTACGTTGAGCCAGACGTGCCATCTTATAGCCGGCGCAGGGCGGCCATCTCGAGACATTCCGGTCCGTCCCATGTGCTCGCCCGCATGATGCAGACGGAAGCGCCATTCAACACCCACGGGGGGGATCCAGTCTTTCCGATTCTGGCTCGCAGACGAGATCCGTTATCGCTTGGGTTGTTTGCTAGAGACGCCCCCGCATCCGTTCCGGAGGCAGTAGACTACGCCACGACTCCACAGTCCTAGTTGATCGTGTCTTTTCCTTTTCGGGCTGGCAGACGAAGTGGGTGTGATCAGGGTTCCTAGATCGGCAGCCCATGGAAGCTTGCCTCTTCTGGCGCGTTGACGAAGCTCAGATGACAAACCGCGGTGCAGCGGACTGGGCATGCGTGGGAAGGCCCCAGAGTATATATGTATTGCTCGTCTTCTCAAGTGTTTTAAGATGGTGATTATATCCACTCATCGTAAGACACCGTTTCTTCTCGGTCTGCTGTTTTTTTTATTATACTTTGGGACTCTTCATCTTCTTATCTTGTTCCGCCACCATGTCTGCCGACCTCCACAAGACCCTTACTGCCCCCAACGGCCGCGAGTACAGCCAGCCCCTAGGCTTGTGGATCAACAACGAATGGCGGGCCGCGAAATCCAACGAGTTCATCACGGTGGTGAACCCAACGTGAGCATAAAACACGGCACTATGCAAGGAGAATATAGGATATAGCTGACATTTCCTCTCTAGCAACGAGACCGAGATTGTCAAGGTTCACGCCGGCGGTGAAGCGGACATTGACGATGCTGCCACCGCCGCCCGCGCAGCGCTCAAGGGCCCTTGGGGTCACCTCTCCGGAACCGAACGCGGCGAGTTGATGAGGAAGCTGGCAGACATCGCCGAGAAGGCCACCAATGAGCTGGCGACGATCGATACCTGGAACAATGGTGAGGCCCTCGCTGGATCCGAACCTGGTCTTTTGGCTAACCGGGCCAAGGAAAGCGATTTTCCTCAGCACAGGGAGATGTGGGGGAGTTGACAGGCGTCCTGCGCTACTACGCTGGTTTTGCCGATAAGCTGTTTGGCCAAGGTAGGCTTCACCCACGTCCTCCAAAGTATACGCCTCGGCGTCTAACATGTCATCAGTCATCAGCACAACCGAGAAGAAGTTCGCGTACACTTCCGTAGAGCCAATTGGCGTCTGCGGCCAGATCATCCCCTGGAACTACCCCCTGGGCATGGCAGCCTGGAAGATGGGACCTGCGCTCGCGGCCGGCAACACCATTATCCTGAAGCCCGCAGAGCAGACGCCGCTCTCTATCCTCTACTTTGCACAGATGGTCAAGGAGGCTGGCTTCCCCCCTGGCGTCATCAACATCGTCAACGGCTATGGCCGAAACGCAGGCGCGGCGCTCGCTGGACACATGAACGTCGATAAGATTGCCTTCACCGGCTCGACTGAGACTGCTCGCCGCATTGTCAAGCTTGCCGCGAACAACCTCAAGGAGATCTCCATCGAGTCGGGCGGCAAGTCGGCTGTCATCATCTTCAAGGACGCGGATCTGGACCAGGCTGTGAAATGGAGCCACTACGGCATCATGGCCAACCAGGGGCAGATCTGCACTGCGACGAGCCGCATCCTCGTCCACAAAGACATCTACCAGGAATTCGTGGACCGCTTCGTCGCCGAGGTGAAGAAGATCTCCAAGGTGGGCGATCCGTTTACCGAGGGAACATTCCAAGGCCCGCAGGTCAGCAAGGCCCAATACGACAGAGTCCTTTCATACATCGAGAGCGGCAAGGAGGAAGGCGCCAAGGTTTCCCACGGTGGCAAGCCTTTCAAGGGCGTCAATGGCAGCGACAAGGGGTTCTTCATCGAGCCCACCGTCTTCACCAACGTCTCTGATAACATGAAGATCTACCGCGAGGAAATCTTTGGCCCTTGCGCTCTACTATGTCCCTTCTCTACCGACGAGGAGGCTATCGAGAGGGCCAACGACTCGATTTACGGACTGGGCGCAGCCATGTTCACCAAGGACATTACGCGCGCACATACGCTGGCGAAGCAAATCGAGGCTGGAAGTGAGTTGACCCTATTCCCCCCCCNNTCCCCCCCCCCCCCCCCCCCCTGAAATCCCAAGAAACGTACTAACAAAGCCTCAGTGGTCTGGATCAACAGTGACAACGACTCCGATTTCCGCATTCCGTTCGGCGGCGTGAAGCAATCTGGTATCGGTCGGGAGCTGGGCGAGGACGGAGTCCGCGCGTATACGAGCAGGAAGTCTGTTCATGTCAATCTTGGAAACTGGCTGTAGTGTGCATCTCATTATCTGCAAGCGACTACAATTTTACTCAAAATAAAGAAGAATACCTTACGCTATTGTGTCTTTTTTCCCCTGTGTATTAGAGAGGTTGAAGTAAGTGCTAACTAAGTGTTGTGACGTCATGTTCACAATGATCTTTCAGCCTCGAATCTCTCTAATTAATACACTAATAAATTTCCGAATCGGCTGCACATGATATTTGCCATGAATAAAAGTCAGTCAGTTTGCGGTGGCTTGCTTGACCTCTTGCTTCGACATTCTTGCGATTACAACCCATTTCTGGCGTACCCCGCTGTCAGAATTGAGCAAGGGGACCCTCACTTCGTCTTTCAAGCGTAGGAATAGGTCAAGACGTACATGCATGCTAGCGTGCGGTAGTTAGAGGAAGATACCACGTGCCGAACCCTCTCCTGAATACGTCATGGCTCGTGGCACAATCAATCTCGTCCTCGCACTTCGTCCAGATCAGATCTTGTCACGTAAAAGAGAGATCAGTGAGGGGTCGTCAACGAGGGGTAAATCAGCGAGGGGTAACCTGGCTTGTGGGCATGTCGGTAGATACTCTGCTTAGTCTCTTGGCCCCTCTCGCGTGCCGTCTCTACCGGGTAAAGCGCATGAACTGTGCCCCGAACTATTTTAGGGCGATTTCCGAGTTCGCAGACTTGTGATTTGTTGCGAGTATTTGAGATACGATACGCGTGACATACCGCGCATTGTGGTGGGTTGGCGTATCGGGTGCACTGTAACGGCCTTAACATCATGACTAACAATGGGCCACGTTAATGAACCGGCCCACCGTATCCCTTATCGAAAACATAGTTTCTTATCTTCGTATCGTTTGCCCTTTCCCTTTGTTGTGGAGTCATATCAAGGCTACGGTTGGATCATGATTACAGTCATGATTATTGGTGCAGGGTAAGCGTGAATACAAACAGTTACAAACACCCGGACGAGGGAATCAAGCCCAACTTGCTGTTGAGTAAGCCTGATGACTAGACTACCCTCTACACTATCAGAGCCACTTTCTACTTTTGGCGTTAGGAAAAAGTGGCTGCAGGGTCCTCAACGAATTAAGGCGACCCATGATGTTGAATCAGAATTTAATGATTATACTTGCAGTTTTGGAATCGAGAAGGATCACTGAATTGGCGGCTTTTATGAGACACCAGCGAAAAGTAACATGTAACTTTGGGTATTTCGGCATTGCATGCACATCAGACAGTGTTGCTCAGTCTATGTGCTAGAGGCACAAACCACTATAACTCTCCAAAACTCTAAGACTTCCCACCATTGCCAAGTCTTCGCTGCCTTCCCGATTGAACTCCTATCCCGCATTCAACAAGTAAAACGGTCGCGGATGCGAGACACAAACTCCGATCAACTTTTTAGGGCTTATCCCATGAAATGATAAGCGTGAAATCCAAAAAATATTGTCACTGCATGAAGAATCGCACATCTTTCGAAGTAGCATTGGTCTGAATTTTCAAGCTACTGAACCAAACTTTTTTCTACATTAGGAACTATGACAGATACATCGTCTGCCTTGCGTTCTTGGCCTTCAAGCCATCTTTAGTTTTCATTCCCCACGTTGGTCTTGTTCCGCTTGTACTTGGAAAACATCTCCATCACTTCAACTCGGAACGGCTTGGAGGTCTCGTCATCCAAGCTTTCTTCGTAAGAATCGATAAATGGCTTTTCCCACACCAGATCGACCTCCAAAGGACTCTTAACCTTGGTGCGCTTAACAGCCTTCCATCCCAGGTAGGTGACCGGGGTAACCAGGACCATCAAGTACTTTGTCAAGAATCCAGATGCCGTAAACGCGCCGGGGAGGAAGACCATGTAGCCGTTGGTAAGAGTGATGATAGCGAGGCCGATAAGCGCAATCCAGGCCGAGTACGGCTGGAACCAGCCGACGTAGGGCAGTGTTTTCCTGTCCACGTTTTGGTGTTGGCAAGCCTTGTAGTATCTCAGATACGTTATGCAGATGACCATGAAGTTGATCAACCCGCCACTTGTCATCAGGTTGACTAGCCAATCCAGCACCTGGGCTGATGAACTAGATACTTGTAGCAATGAGAGCAGCGGGAAGAGCATGGTGAGCAGGAAGCAGTAAACGGGCACACCGTTCTTGGTGCACTTCAGAAAGATCTTGGGAGCATGTCCATCCAATGCCAAGCTGTAAAGGTTCCTCGATGCGCAGTAGACGTAGGTGTTTCCGGCCGAAAAGATGCTGGTGAAAAGAAGCGAGTTGGTGATGTGAGGCAGAACACCGACTCCGAGATTCTTCATGGCGATAACGTAAGGTGAAGCAGCCGCAGTCCCGGCTCCGTCCCCGACTCCGGCAACGAGGTTGGACAGGGTTGGGTCGTTTGAAGGGATAATGGTACCGACGCAAAGAGCACCGCCAATGAAGAAAAAGGCAAATCGCCAGTAGACCGTCTTGAACGCCTTTTTGACGTAGACGCGAGGGCGCTTGGTTTCTCCCGCAATCATGGAGATGTACTCAGGCCCCACGATCATCAAGGCCGCAAACCACAAGCAAGCCAAGAAGCCCTCGAACTTGCCGAGAGAGCCGGTTGTGATCCATTCGGCAAAGGGGCCTGGGTTGCTCCAGTGCCGGAAGCCATAGGCGTCGTGTTGAGGGTTGCCGCCGACCATGGTGACGAAGGTGAAGCAGAAGAGGACGACCACGAGGACGATCTTTCCGGTTGATAGCCAGAACTCGATTTCGCTGTAGTATTTGACGGAGAAGATGTTGATCAAGCTGTTGGGTAATTTAGTTAGCTCGGCGTTACTCATTCGGCGACGCATGAAAAAAGTTTGACTTACCCATAAGCCGCAACGCACGCAAGGCAGACTGCAACCACAGGAATATCATCTCGCCAATATCCCAAGACGACATTCAAGGCGGTAATCTCAAAGGGGATCTGAATCGCCTCGTAACAGAAGAAGTTGATGCCCGCCATGAAGCCGAAGGAGTCGTCAACCCAGTGACCGGCGAGACGAACAAAACCACCGCTGACGGGCATGAGGACGGGCATCTCGGCGATGCAGTTGTTGACGAGGCCGATCAGACAGGAGTACAATGTGAAGGCAATAAGAAGACTAGCCGGTCCGCCCTTGAAGAGCGCAGAGCCGATGCTGACGAACAAGGCAGTTCCAATAGAGCCGCCGATGGCAAACAGTTGGACCTGACGGTTGCCGACACGGCGGTGCAGGCCGTTTAGGTTCTCGACCATTTGCCCCTGCTGGAAGTCATTCTGGTCATCGTCGCACTGCAGCGCCAGGTCTTTCTTGGTGTCGTCCACTGTCATCGTGTCTGCACCTGGGCTTCGGGTGTAGGCGGTCGTTGAAGGGTGCGAAAGACGCGTATCGTGTGGGAGAGTGCGGAAACTAGCGAACGAAGCCGTTGTTATATGCTGTTTCGCATTTTCCGCTGCATGTTCCAGGCGGCTGGCTCTTGAGGTGAGTTGGTCCGGTGTAGGGATTGAGGGCGATATGTTAGCGAGCTAGGGATCGTTTGTACATTGATACATTGCATACGTCGATCGGAGCCTGTATACGGCAGCGGTTCCGCGTCTCTTGGTGGATAAACAAGTCGCTTTACGTACATGTGCACATCCTTATCCGAGTTGTCAGACGCTGTCTCATGTTTGGCTTGGCTTGGACGAGGAAAACGGGGACAGGAAGATAGCATCGGCCAAGCCTTGGCGTCCTGCGGCGCATCAGTCAGTCTGGGGAACTCGGAAAGCTGGGGAAGCCGCTGTCCTGTTGGATGTCCGTCGAGATAGGGGCCTATCAAACGCCTGAATCGCCACAGGGACACACCCTTGACCCTCACGATAGAGTGAGGCCTTGAAGCTGTCGAGTCAAGTCTTCGCCCCGCCCTTATCCGTACAAGGGTGTGCGCGCGCCCTCCCAGAACAAATCGCTCCTAGCTGTGGTGCTCGGCTGCGCTCCGAAAAGGGAAATTTTGCCAGCTAAACCCAAATAACCCACAGGGTTCTGAACTAACATACGGAGTCCAGCCCGCGAGGTGGGTTGCGGTGCAGTCTTATCTTGATTAGTCTCGACATGTTGTTTCGATTGAGTGATGCGACAACGGGCGACGAAGCTGGTAATTTTGCATGATTGTGGTGCCCTAGGCATTAGGAATAGATTTAAGTTGACATGTCTGTGAGCCTAATGAAGGTGCCTTTATCGTCTTACTTCTATCTTCTATCCTCATCTTATCCTCATCTAGACCCCAGCTAGACTGCTGAAAATTGCCGCCGCCGCAAGTCGAAGCCCGCAAGTTGGTGACGGCTATCGCTCAGCAGCAAGCTCCCATTCCTCTCACTAAGAACCGCGACTTGTAACTATTCATCCAATCTGGTGATTGCTTGTAATTGCCACCACCCTTGCCCATATCTTCGCCCAGAAAACCCGCTCCCTTCGCCCAACAATCCAGGCCATGACGTCCAACCTCCGTCTCGACGCGTCGCCCCCTGACCGGCAACTCCAGGCCATAAGTGCTTGCCGGCGTCCTCCTCACCCCCGGAACCGCAGTCGGTCGGGATGTGCGGCGTGCAAACGACGGCGGGTCAAGTGCGACGAGACGTTCCCCGTGTGTCTCCGGTGCCAGCGGCGCAACGAGCTCTGCGAATCCGCCGCGCGACTGCATCCGGGGCAGTGGCACTTCGAGTCTCCGTGGATCTCGGTCGATCGTCGTCCGCCGTCGGCCAAGGACCCGGAGCGGCTGTGCAAGCCCAACAAGCAGCTTCTGGCATACTGGCTCGACAAGGCTAGCCAGATCATGGTCATTGATCCCGACGTCAACCCCCTGTCGTTCCCCATCCTCGAGTATCTCGAACGCAGCCCCAGCCTCATCCACGCGCTCCAGAGCGTGAGTGCAGCACACAGGAACTACTTCAACCCGTTCAAGCTGCAAAAGTGTCTTGAGCAGCGTGACTTGGCCATCAATCTTCTGCGGCGCGAATTGGCCGCGCCAACCATCGACTACTACCCAGTCTTCCAATCTGTTCTACTCCTTGGTCTATCTTCCGCTTGGGTTGGAGGCCCTGCAGACGATGTCGGGTTTCAGCACCTTCGTGGTGCAAGGGCCCTCATCGACAAGCTCCTACTGGATACGTCCGCCCGCGAGGCATTGGGCCCTCGAGTGTTCAGCTTCATGCTGGGTGCCTATCTTTTCTGGGACATGGCCTCCTCATTCCTTATTCCCAGCCACGAGCAAATACCCATCAATACCGCCCCCATCTTCACCGCGCTCCTAGATATCGGCTCCGACTACAACCCGATCGGAGGTTACTGCACAGAAATGTTCTATTTCCTCGGCATCCTCGGCCGGTACTGTCGGACAGTCGTGGACACGGGGGTTCGGGATTTGGAGCTGGAAACTGGTGTAGAGAACTCGATCCTGGCTTGGCAGCCCAACTGTGACGGAGGCGATTTCCCCATCATGTGCGAGGCTTTCAGACTGCATGGACTGATCAACCTTGCCGCCATCTGCCAGCGCCGGCGGTATCCTGTCCAAAGTCAGGTTGCAACAGTGGACTTCGAGCTCGAGTCCAACATCATGCCCATAGATCCGGCTTTGGCAACCGTGTCAGCTTGCAGCGACGATCAAGACGAACTGGAGGAAACAATCCGTAATCGGGCGCTGGTGGTTGTTCGCTCCTTGACGTCCATCTCGCCAGGTAATAAAGGCATTGTTATGCAAGCAATTCCGTTGCTCAGCGCCGGATCAGAGCTAACGGCGGAAGATGAACCTGAACGAGAGTTGGTGCGAAACCGCTTCAAAGAGCTCTATTCGCTGAATCACATACGTGTGAATGTTGCGGCGCTCGAGCTGTTGACTGAGCTCTGGGAGCTTCGAGATAATGGTGAGGTTGTTACTTGGTTAGAGTTGATGCTACGGAAAGGCTGGGCCATCATGCTGGGGTGACGGAATTTTCCCAGTTGTAAGTAGATTTCCAACCTGGAATCTTTCCCGGACATACCACCGAGGGTTGTTTCCGACGCGAAAGGACGGGCGTCGTCAGTTGGTTTGTAATGTATCATCCAATTTAAGACACGGCCAAGAACTTAACATGCCATTTCCCAACCCACGAAAGCATTAAGATAACACTCTTGGGCCAAGAGTGGCACGAAGTAAAAAGCCTCGTACTGGCTGGGCATGCCTCAACACCATCTCCCACCTTTCCACGTCGATTGCGAGATGGCCAGTAGAAGAAAGAACGCACCGGCTTACAAACAAACGGCAAGGTCAAAATTTTGCCATGCATGATCTGACATATGGCTGCTCCCTTAGCCTGAAGATTAGAGCTCTGTAACGTTCGCAGATATTCGCGCTGCAGTACAGCGGTGACTTATAAAGCCGACGAGAAACACCAACGCGGGCAACATCCATTTCTAGAGCTCCTCAACTCACGTCGTCTATCCGACTAAAGCGGTAACTTCTGCAACGCGGGTGACTTGATTTGCCTGGAAAGTCGCCTGATTGGCTCTACACGGACCTCTCTCTTGTATCAACCCCAGTTAGTATAATGAGGTATTATTGCCTCTTTGAGATGGTATCCGAGCAGCTGCGATCAAACCCTACGTGATAATATTACGCGAGGGTGGCGATGTTGGAATATTGCCAAGGTCACTGGTTGCAACTCGTCAGTCTGGTTGTTCTAGATAAGCTTTTGTCTCATTTGCGCCCATGAGAAAATTGCCGAGCAGCGATTTTCGATTATAACATGCTACTGACCTCTCACTTTCGTGGCCATGATGCTCGTTCGCATCACTTTCTGTCTATGCACGTATTGATTTCACCTCAACCTTCAGACCGGCGCACTACTTCACGATCTTGCATACATCAGCGTCATATTGACACCATCTATTTCTTCAACGTGCAGCGCTGCTGCGGCCCTATTTTACGTCATTGTGTCTATTGAAACAGAACTGGTCGGTTCTTATCCCACTTCTGATAGAAACGCTCGACAGTCATCAGTTCCAGCTCCTGTCCACTCTTTCCGCGAGCCTGTGCTCCAGCCTTCTTTAGTTCAATGGCATTTGTAGGATCGGTGACCTGGCCATCAAAAAACTTGCCCTCGAGCGCCTCCATCAACACAAAGAGGCCATTAACTTCCTTGGTCTTGTATTGGTCGGCGGCTTGCAGTGAATTGCCATGAGTATCAATTTTCACGTAGCGAGCCTTTTTACCAGTGACTAATGGATAATGTGGTCAGCTTCTAACTTGCGAAAGGGCAGAAGCAGTGTTTTATCTTACCTCTAGCGTAAGTAGTGGTCAACTCTTCGAAACTTGTGGATTCTGACACTCCGTGAACGTGAACACCGTTCCAACGCGATGGGTCCAAGAAAACACCATGGACAATGTCGCCATAGTCGTCTGCAACGGCTAAATGTGGAACCGACTCAGGGTTGTTGCCCATGGGAGGAACTTTCAATGTCAAGAAGCCATCTTCGTCGTACACCTTTGCAAATCCGCCATAGGCCGTGCAGTATTTATGCATGTAGAAGTTTTCAAGGAACCAGCCTGCGTTCACGATGGTGACGGTGTTGAAGCGAGCCACACTCTGGGCATATTCCGCAATAGCATTTTTATCTGGTCAACATGTCAGCAATCGTTTCTATTAAAAATAGTGTGCGGAACGACTTACTATCGAATCCCAAACTTGACAACCTTCCATTGGTGAGCTTCTTTGCACCAGGCAGAGAAGCGTAGACAAAGTGCTTTATCCCCGACTTGATAGCACAGTCGATGATTGTTTTCCCCATTTCCAGCTCATTAGGGCCAATTTGTTGTTTGAAGTTCTGGCAGAGACAGTTAGCTAGTTGTTGGGGGTGCTGTTTTTGGTAGAGGAGGTCCATACTGGGTCATCGGAATCGGTATTGACGAAGAGGCCCCAGGCTCCCTCGAAGGCTTCGGCAAGCTCGTTGGTATTCCATGAATCTGCTTTGATGACTTGGATGCCCTGATCGGTGACTATCTTCGCCTTCGCCGTACTTGGGTCTCTGGAGAGAGCACGGACTTGGAACTCCGGGTTGTCGTGAAGGGAAAATGCGACGGAGCTTCCAAGGTTTCCTATAGCGTGTCAGTAATTACTTAGAAATGGGCTGAGGCGAGGCTGACCGGTTCCTCCGACGACCACGACGATCTTTTTGTCTGTTGCCATTGTGGTTTTTGAGGCTAAATTTGCTTAGTGAAGGAGAATGGATAGGCACTGGATACAGGGAGGAGGGAGGTCGAGGGTGTTCTGAGATGGTGTATGGTGTTTAATGTAATTAGATGACGACGAAGCAGATGCTGGTATTATAGTCTATCAGTTCGGTTCCAGAATATCTTCATCCCGATCGAGTTAACTTATCACTTCGCACAATGGCTCGATTGGGTGCAGTGCTTGAGCGACAACACAGCTCGCAAAATTAACGCATTGGGATTAGTTAAATATCTTATCTACGGCCCTAGCATTTCCCTGCATCTACCCCGCAATCACGACATGCATGATTGCAATGTGTTCAACTCGATCTCCTCTTCCGTTATCTGTTCAGTGATAACTCGCAACGGCTGAAGAATGACTGGCCTGCGCCAGTCCACGCCAAGTCATTCACCATAGGATAATATGTGGGACAGCAAACCGTTCCATGCGGCCTCGATTGCTAGATTATGATGATCCAGTCCTGACCAGCCCAGGTAACACGTTGGAGGTTAAATTTAGCAGACCTGCCAGGTACGCATCCCCGATTTCCATATCGCCGTGCTCGTAGATGAAGGTCGAGTAGCTGGAGTAGATGGCAGCTGTCAACATCTTCATAGCTGTGCACAAGTAGAACTGGTCAGATGATTTGTGTCTTGCGCGAGGACAAGTAAAATGGGACTTAGATATAAGCGCAAAGTTGCTTCCGATGCACATGGAAGCACCGCTGCCAAAAGTCCAAAACCACTTGCGCATTTGACTCAGTTCGGCGGCCGAGGCTTCGAGCCATCTGGAACGTGGCCATTCTTCTGGGTTTGGAAACACTTGGGGGGGGGACTGAAAACCCTGGGACACGCCAGCGAGAGCCGCTCGTAGCTCGTCTTGCATGTGCGGGCGGCGGGAAAGCTCATAGAAAAGGTAGGTGAGGGTGTTTCTGCTCGTTTCATGCGCTGCAGAGTTGAAGGAGAACATTTCGGATGCAATCTCCAAGCGGTTCGGGAATCGGGTAGAATTCTCTTCAGATGGATCGGCCATGGGGCCCATCTTCTTCAAGGCTTGGGCAAAGACCAGAGGCTCGTCGGATATATTGGAGTTGGTCTTCTTCTCGATGGCTTCGGCAGCCCGATCACACTGGTCAATGTTCCACTTCTCAACATCCGCGGTTCCGGCCTCGACGGACTTTGGGACGACGTTGATGCCAAACATTGCCAGGAATGAGACCAAGCCTGGCATCTCGGTAGCGATGAACATGTACCCCTCTCGGCCAAAGAAGCCGTTTAGATACGTGGTCCTCTCTGCCTCGTTCTGAATAATAAGGTTGCATCCATTGGCAAGACAGCCTCACATTGAGCGATGGAGAGAGAAAAGAGACATCAATTGACCGGGGTAATGGTGACAGCCGCTTACCCCGGCGTCTCAAGCATCAGGGAGCAGTCCGTACTTTTCCTCATTGGGCGGCGACGCGATGGTCGTAACTGCACCCAAAGCAGTTAGTCCCGGGGTATTCTTCGAGCCAGAACGAGACCAGGTCTGTATCTATTCTCCAGGTAGCTAGCTATATTTATCCGATTCCTTGGTTGACTGCGTCTCTCTCCAGCATCATCCACACTCAATCCACCAAATCCAGCCCATAATGTACGAGCAACTTTCGAAAGACCCGTCCCTGCCCGTGTCGAAGCCGACGCAGTCGTACTGGCAGATTCCAGCTAACGAACGGCTCCTGGCAATCCAGTCCGCCGCCCTCCCCTCCCAGAGAGACGTGGTTATCATCGGGTCCGGCATCACGGCGTGCAGCGTCTCCACAGAGCTTCTGACCAGCGGCTTCGCTGGCACCGTGTCCATTCTGGAAGCACGCGAGGTTTGCTCCGGCGCAACAGGCCGCAACGGCGGCAGAATCAATTGCGTCGCAGTGCTCGACTTCGACAAATACACCCGCATCTACGGCATCGAGGCGGCCAAGAAGATTGTACGCTTCGAGCTTGCCCATTTCGACGAGATCTTGCGGGTTGCTGAAGGGCTCGGACCTGAACTGTTTGCAAGGTCCGAGGTCAGGCGAGTCGACACCGTAGCTGCTGTCTTCAATGACGAGAAGCTTGAGCAGCTCAGGGTGATGCTGGCCAATTTTGAAGCGGCTCTTCCTGATCTGGCCGGCCAATGGTCAATTATCGGCGAGGAAGTACGCCAAGTGAGTCGACAAACACTTACTGTGAAAGTAGGCGGGACGCGCTGACAACCTCGTCACAGAAGTACGGGCTAGAACAAGCCAAGGGCGCGTTGATCGGACGAGCGGGCGCTGCTTGGCCATATCGATTGATCACTAGCCTGTTTGAACGGTTACTTGACCAGTACCAGCAGCAGTTCGGCATCGAGGCGAATACCCCGGCCCTGTCCATCACGAGAGATCAACGGAGCGAATACCCTTATACGATTAAAACACCACGAGGAGATATCCAGGCAAAACACATTGTTCACTGCACCGAAGGCCATACCTCACATCTGGTTCCCAACCTTCGCGGAATACTGGTCCCCAGACGCGGCCAGATGAGCGTTCAAAACCCCGGGAGCGCCTTCACCTCGGCCGGCCAACAGTCTTGGAGCTTCTACTTCAAGGACGGGTTTGATTATCTCAGCCAGAACCCGCGCACAGGTGAAATATTCATTGGCGGGGGAGAATTAGGTGGCATCGATGCCGCGCTGGATATACACGGCATTTCTTCTGACGCAGGGGAAAACCTGGCTGTCAAAAGTCACCTGGCCGGTATTCTGCCCGTCGTCTTCGGCCAGAAGGGATGGGGGCATGAGCGGCCAGGCAAGCCACTGATGAAGGCAGCATGGGTTGGGATCCTTTGCAACTCTCTCGACCGCGTCCCCATGGTCGGCATGCTTCCGCAAGAAGCCCTTGGGGCTCGCCCGGCAGGCCATGTCCAAGATGGAGCTGAATGGATATCTGCGGGATATGGCGGGTACGGAATGGTCAACGCGTGGCTGTGCGGTAAGGCAGTTGCTCAGCAGCTGGCGGGTAATGGTGTGCCGGACTGGCTTCCGGAAGAGTATCAAGTAACGCAGAAGAGAATGACCAGGTTAAGAATACACCTTGACAAGGTTGCAGGAACAGAAAAGCACCTAAGGGCTCTGCTTTGAGGTGTATGAGTACTGGAATCTAGTTTACCTTGCCTTACCTGCGCTCTGAGTAGCATATACCCCTTGCTGCATTGATATACATGTTACATTAACGAGCATCGCTTGAAGGGTCATTCGAAGGTTAACGTTACGGTACTAAGACAGTGGAAGAATATCTAGCCTCAATGGAATGCGTGAGGAGAGTTGCGGCGCAGCTGACTCGAATAGAAGCTTGAGAGGCAAGCACGAGGTCCCAGAAAAATCCTATTGCTAGACGTTCAGCTACGTCATAAGTTACTGCGTTGTTTTCCTAAAAATGTTCATATCATCATATTCATCGAAACCACTGAGCTGTTATAGTGGCATATTCATTGTTCACGTAACGATTGTCATTTCAAGCGTCAAAGGTATGTCACAGCACGTTATTTCTGTCTCATTGATTTTCCTGAGATATTCTAGGTAGCAACGCAGCTAGAATAAATCAAATTCGCGCTGGCGAAGCGAACTGCGAGAATTGTGTTGCCCGGCCTTCATTCGCAACGAGCTAGAGTCCTAATGAGTACAGCGCTGTGGGGTCTCATGCTCAACGTTTCAACAGTTCGAGCATAACCATTGCAATAAATTTGTTCATTGAATTTCTTCTCAATTGAAGAGTTAAGTTACAGCATGAATGACAGCTGACTTGCAGCTTCCACGGCTCTTTTCTCCGCGTTCAAATCATCCCAATAGCCACCCAAACACCATCCTTCTCCAGCCATCGTCGCTCATTAAATCAGGTCGATTGGCTCATTGTCGATGAAGACGGCGACGTTGGCAAACTCCGGGCCAAAGGTGAAATCGACCGTGGTCCCCTTGTTCAAATAGATAAATTGGCCCTTGGTCAGGGTAATTGTCTCGCCTCCATGTATCACGAGCTTGATCCAGCCCTCGGTGACGAAGAAGAACTCGTCGCAAGGGTAGGTCAGTGTCGCGGTGCCAGATTCCTTGGCGGCTCCGGCCACAATCTTGCGGTCCTTTGACCGATAGAGAACGGATTTCGAGCCCGCGTACTCGGGGAAGTCTTGCCACGGGAAGGAATCCCAGGTGCCGTAGGGAGTATCGGCGGCAGCGGTAGAGCCCGCTTCGTTGGGGACTGAGGGAGGCATGGCGAAAGAAGAGTAGACGAGACTCTGGGTGTTTTTCTTCGTTTGATCTTTTGTTTGCGCTGTCTCACTGACAGATGGACGCGTGAGATGTCGAGGGTTTATCGCAACAGCTCTAAGCGACGATTAAGACGCTATTAGTAGTAGTCTGCCGGGTTCACTTGTTGGAGTATTCACGCGGCTTTCTGCGTGGATGCGGAGATAAACGAGGCGGGACCCACCCGATGCCACACCTCGGAAGTGAGCCGGATTAGGAAACATTGTGTTGCGGGGAAGCGTCTCGGATCTAGAAGTCCACTCATGATAACCAACCGGGAGTTAGGACAAACTCGTGCAGATCGCGAGCACGATTACGGCACGTGTTGTATGTGGAATCAGCGCTTGCGCAGTGCCGTAGTATGTACCGCGGGGCGTGTCCCTACGAGGAAGAAGGTTTGTGTCTGGCTACAGTATCGTGGCCATCTCGATAAGCCTGATGCCCTCGTCGTGGCTTTCCATCGGCGTCTCGCTAATCGTCCCGATATGGCGAGTTGTCTCATCGCAGGGCCCTAGTTCGAATTACTGAGAAAAGTCGGGAAGAGCAAGCTTGCATCGAATGCTAGCGTAATCGTTCAGGGGAACCCGTATCATTGAAATGGCAAGGTTAATTAATTTTGCATCCTAGAATTGTTGGTATCTAGGTATTATAGTCTTGATTTATTTGCTTAGCTTGCGCATACACTCACATCATCTTCCCGTTTGAAAATAATAATTAACGAAGCAACCGTAATTGTCTTACCTCAATGAAGTCGGCCCCGTTGCTGCCACTGCGAAACTTCTTTGACGACTTGGACAATCATGACGTTCTCAATCACAAATCATGACGGAGTTTCAACGAGGCTTATTGCATCGCCAGGTGATATTTCACCAGAAACGCCCACAGAACCAGCAAAACTAGACACCATCATGTTTGAGTCGCTCCAGAGCCCGCCCTTGACCGCTGAGAACGCATCGACACCTCATCAAGAAACGAAGGACGCATCCAGCTTGCCTCCTCAGCGACCCGCTCGGCAGAAACCCAGAACCAGGGCGTACGTCTAAATTGCCGCCTCTACTACGCGCTATTGACAGTGTGTTAGATGCCGCCGATGCCACGATCGCAAGGTCAAGTGCTCGAGAGGCATTCCTTGCGACAACTGCCTTGACGCAGGAAAGGTTGCTGAATGCTACTATCCTCGAAAGAACCCCTTTGTGACAGTCTCCCACATGTTAGTATCGAGGATCGCTTTCCATTGAACTTGCAGCTGACGGTGTAGGTTTCTCGATGGCTTGATCACGGACAATAAGCGGCTGAAACGCCCCAACGCTTGTTCTTGTAAGGGACCCAACAAGCGCGTCGCCAAGGCCGTTGGCCCAGTCAAAGATCAGAGCGAGCCGGTTGTAGAGGCTCACTTGAAACGCCTTGAGGATCCGAAATACCTCGCAGAGGCCGATACTGATGATTCCGAGCTGCCGATCGTATCCAGCGCCATCTCTGATGCTATGTTCGCTACTCAGGTTGGACAGTTGGTGTCACCTGAGCAACACCAACCCAACGTACCTGCGAGCAGCCAAATTACGGACGATGAGATATCTACACTCGCAAATTCATATTGCCCCTGGCCGGACGCAGCTCGTGCTCGCCTGTTAGTTCAAGTCGCCCTCAGACGCCTAAGTCAAGACTGCTATATCGTCAGGAAGAGCGAGGTTCTTCAAGGTCTCGAACAGTCCATAGCGAATCCTGGGGGTAGCGGCACCCTCATGGAGGGTAAGCTTTATGCTTTGCTTGCTATTGGAGAGCTGTACTCGAACAGACTTTCGAAACCGGACCCAGACTGGCCAGGACTTCGCTACTTCGCGAAAGCAAATAATATACTGGGCAATATTGGCGAGAAGTTGTCCATAGACGCTGTAGAGATTCAGCTCCTGTTGGTAAGAAATCCTGAAATCTCGAGTCTGCTCTGTGCTCACAGAGCTAATCTTTTAGTCCACGTACTCACTTGCTGTCAACCGCAAGCATTCTGCTTGCATCTTGGCTGGTCAAGCCATTCGACTTTCACTCATTATGGGGCTACATCTTGACCAAGCAGAGGTACAGCCTCCCGACAAAGGTCTCAGAGAGCATCGGATCCGCTTATGGTGGACGGCGTATATTTTTGACAGGATGTGGTCAGCAACCATGGGATATCCAATCTCTATTCAAGACGATGCTATTGAAGTGGACCTGCCGTCTGAACCTTCACACAGCGAGCTAGCCGATTTCGAGCATTCATCGTACATGAAGGCACGAATCCAACTGGCTCGTCTATCCAGGTGCACGACAGACTCGGTGTATGGAAATAAACAAATCGGATCTATGGACGAGAGAGTTCAAGCAGCGTTGAAGCATCTACAGCAATGGGAGCGGGACCTTCCTGAGAATCTACACATCGACTTGAGTAACACAGCTGTAGCAAGTCCTAAGCTATTAGCTCTTCATCTGCGCTTCTATCAGGTATGATGCTTAATTTCCGCCATTATAAGGTTGTCTACTGACACTTCGCAGTCTACTATCCTCATTACTCGACCAGTCCTATTTCACCTATGTCGTGCACGACTACTGTCATCAAAGACTGATCATGTTCGAGAGCAAAAGGTCCCTTACTCCGCGGCATTGCTAGCTCGAGCATGTGCCCAAAGCGCTCGTGATAGCTGTAAGATACTCACTGAGCTTTGGATAAATGGCTCATTCGCCACCTTTGACTATCTATACACGCAGTGTCTCTTCTCAGTTGCTAGTATTCTTGCAATTTCCAGCGTACTAGACATGAAATCCCCCGATGGGAACAACGACCAGTTTGATCTGGCTTCTGATATTATATTGCAGCTGTCAGAAAACGGAAGCTCTGCTGCTAGGGAACTGTACTATCACATACATCCATTGAAGACTGTCATGGAAACATTGCAGAATAGCCGGTATGGTCTGGAAGGAGGGAACCCGTCGTCGTACGATGGTATGTGCCCGCTGCTCAAGTCCATTGAGACAGCAGAGAATACCGCAGTGTTAGAAGAAGTTCCGTCGGAAATGTCCGAGACGTCGCTTCAGGAACACTTCCTATCACCACCATTTGACTCTATCTTGGGCAACAGTTGGACTTGTCAAGACGATTTGAAAGATTTCTACTTGTAAAGAATTCGCTTCAGTGCGATAAGGAGTTCGAGACCAATCCTGTATTAACAGTTATGGCATGCTCCTATTCAATAATGCTGTTTACAGTCTGAATATCAGTACAACTATTATTACTACTAGAAATGAGCTCTATGGTCAATATTATCGACAGATAGTCCTTCTGTTCAACTGTTATTGTGTTTCCAATCTCGTTCACTCGGTGCAAGTTTTCCGCCTCACAATCACGACTGAATATTCTGAATGTTCCCTTCGCGTCACCATTCACGCAGGACTTTACCCAGCTGGGACACGGCGAGGACTGAAAGCACCTGCCGTTCGGATCTTGTCGAGGAAACGAACCACAGCTGGGCCAACAACATCAGGAGACTCGAACATCGGAGCGTGTCCAGCACCAGGCACTGGAACTGTCTCCACGTCGGTGAAGTTGGACGCCACCCATTGCGCCTCGGCCAACGGGTCTTTCCAATCCGGATCAGCATCGCCAATGACCACAAGAACCGGAGCCTGGACACGACCGATCCACGGCGCCACGACTCCATGGTCAGTAGCAGACGACGCGTGGAATGCGGCCCAGCGTCCAGGGCGTTTCAGCAACGCTGTTGTCGTGGCTGCTCGTTCTTTCGCCTTCTCCCCAAGGCCCGGCCATAACTTAGCCGCGTAGACACGCCAGGCGTAAGGGCCCCATGGCTTTGTGAGGACGACGTGTAAGATCAAGCGCATGATCTTACCGAATCCATTTCGGAGGAAGGGCGCTATGAGCACGAGGCCGGCGACTTGGTCCGGCCGGCGTCCTGCGGCGACGACGGCGGCGGCGGACGAGATGGAGGCACCGATGAGAACAGCTGGACCTCCTCCAAGCTCGTGGATGACGGCTAGGAAATCCTCGGCCGTGGGTTCATCGCCGTAGTTCTTGAAGGTCGCTGTGCTGTCGCCGTGGCCCCGAAGATCGACGCGGGCTACGCGGTATCCGGCCGTTGCGAGTTGTTCGGCGAGTGGACCGTATGCGTCGCGCGTGTCTCCGAGGCCTGGTGAACAGACGATGAGGGGACCGGCGCCTGTAACCTCCACCGCAAGCTTGCCTCCCCCCGTTTCGATGGTGTTGAATGGCATATCTGAAGGCTGAGGTGTCGACATTCGTTCGAGGTTCAACGAAAGACCGAGGTTTGGAGCGTAGACTTGCCTCCACCGGCCACTGGAATGAAGCCTATGATCATGAAAAGTATGGTCTGATCTGCTGGTAAGCACTATTACTTTAAGTCCGCTGATCACGAGGATAAGATATGCACTGTAACTGTAACACTGATGGCGTAATCAATTGCGATGGTTCGATTCGAGGATAAGCCTGAGCCTGCACCAGTTATTTCACTGCGAAAGGATGAATAACTTGCTTGACCTACCATCTGCACCCATCGGGTGAATCTCACCACCAATAGCTTCTAGAAACGGCAGGTGTCAATGGAAGACACCACTGTTGTGTTTCACACCATCCCCGACTATCATCCAATAATCAGCGGAGGCCTATCTTGTTTTGCTTTTCCGTGCTGACGAAACACTGCAGCTGAGGCAGATCGTATAACCAAGAACCAGCCACAGAGCCAATGAGATCTGCATCTGCATATTGCACCAAGCCGTGTAACAATGGCTAAATCACAGCCTGATTAGTGACTTCTTTTTGTACCTCGAGCTGGGCATGACATATGTATTTAGCCATCTCACCCCTCACATTCTTGAGCTAAGCTTCCCCAAGTTCTCTCTCTCTTCCATTCTTCGCTTGCCGTGTCATTCAACAAAAGTGTCGCTAGAAAAGCGAGAAATGGAGCTGCGAAGGCTTACATCAGATGGATACTCATCCGCTCAAACGGTATGTATTCATTCTAGCTAACTGTAATGAGCAAAGTATTTCTGACAATACCCTATTGGCACCAGCTAGAAAGTCGCCCGGTCTCTCTCTCGAGCCGCCAGTCCGAACCGCTGCTGCTGTCTTCCAAACATTCACCCTGGTCGGCCGAATGCAAAGGAGTCCGTGGAGCGGATGAAGCACACCTCTCACAAAATGAGACAGGAATCCCTCGGCCCTCAATCGACGGGGGTGCTTCCGAACTTTCACCCCGTAACACCACCAAAGCACGGTCGGAGGGTGGTGGGAAAGAGCCAAGAAAAGTAATCTGCAGCAAAAGCAAACTGTCAGCGCTTGGGAACTTCGCGCTCTTCCACCTGCCTGCTATATCAATCACCCTGGTCCTCGTGGTATTAAACCTCATCGAACTGCAGTGGCCCTACGGCCATCCGACCTCCGAGGAGCTCAACGCGCTCCAGTTCGCAGCCAAGGCGCACGAATCATTCATCATCATGTCTGTGGTGGATATCCTGCTGCACAGAATCAGCCATGGCCTCCTCTGTGGCGATATCGGCGGAGTTCCGCTTGGGTTTCTCTCCTCGCCCTTCCACCTCGCATCTCCAGTCCAATATGTCTTGAGCTGGGAATTTTGGGGAACTGTGTCAAATCCGGCCGGAAATCACCGGTTCCATGCCATCACGACTTGCTTGATATTGCTCCTCGTCTTGATCGCCATGGCTGCTGGTCCTTTTTCAGCAATCTTGATGATCCCTCGTCTTGGGTGGTGGCAGCCCAGCGATGGTGCTGTCGTTCTCTACACAGGTACAACATATGTTAAGCTTGACTCTAAGGACCCGTATCCCATTCAGTTGGCATCGCAAACCGCACTTTCGAAAGACTACTGCGAATGGAGTTTTATTCCCACCGAAATGTGCGACCAACCGAACATTCGACCCATGATTGAGGGTGTTTTATCGCCTCAAGACGACCTCGTACCGCTTGCTCCATACTATCACAACATATCGTTTACGCGCTATGGGTTCTTGACACCGGATAGAACCATCACGTATTCATTGTACTCTACAGAATATCGCCAGTCTCAGTTTCACTACTGGACTGCTGCTACATCTCCGATGGCTTTTGCGACTCTTCCACTACTGAATGATGCTTTCTACAATAGTCCCGAGACATCCGCATCCAACTGGCTTGTCAGATCACGACCAGATCATTCCTCCGGGATGAATACATGGAAGCAGCCTCTAGTAGCTGTGGCTTGCAGTGAAACCTCTGAGCCCCTTTCGGGACAAGAGGACTCTGTGATATTCAACTTTGACACTTCTTTCCCTGGCACTTTCAGCGTGGATGTGAACATCAAAGCTGAACTAGCGCTTCTGAACGACACTCCCTTGGACGACGACCAAAACTATTACCAACCTGAGCCTATATTCCTGGACCTCCAGAGTCAAGTTCCCCTTTCTATCAGTGCAACAATACTGTTTGTGGGCAAAGTCACAAGTTTAAAGGAACATGTCCAGAGCGTTGAATCCAAACCCCGGCTTTGCCTGATTCAAGCTCGGTGGGTAAGCGCAGATATTTGGCTCGAAGGACAGAGCTTACCTGCTGTAAAATCGGAGCTTGGGATGACTTTGGAGGATATTCCCTTATTCTTGCAGCAGACATCCAATCCGGAGAATGTCATCAGGATGCACGACAGCTGGCTGGGCGGCATTGAAAATCGTACCACAGCTCGCAACTCGTCGTACCGCCAAGGGCTCGACATCTGCAACAAGGCAGCTTACAGTAATACGAGTCTTCACACGTTTCTCGCAGTGTACTTGACGGACGCATTAACTCTCTTATACAGCCTTGATTCCACAGTTGATCCCCACGAGATGCCGGACGATGGCTCGCACCTTGCTATTGAACAAACCCTTTACACTTATCGGTATGCATACACTTTTCGGAATGGCTCAACCATCCTGATAGCAATGGTTGTGCTGCTACTGCACGTCATTATTGCCTTGTCGCACGCTGGGGTTATCATTTTCTCATCCAAGCCGTGGACGAGCTCGGGCTGGGGGAGCTTCGGGCAATTAATGGCTCTGGCGTTGCGATCCAGAGCTCCAGAAGGCCTGGAAAATGTCGGAGCAGGAGTTGAAAGTTCCCAGACTTGGAAAGAGGCTGTGAGAGTGCGAGAGTTTGTGGATGAGAACAGATTGGAGTTGGTGTTTGGTGCAGCGGGAAACAGAAATAAAGACAGGGCCGAGGAGGGAGAATATCAGAGACTCATGCGAAACGTTGAACCGGGAGCAAAGTATAGCTAAACCAGATTTTCTCGAGCAGTTCAAGAAAATAGAGGCAAATAGACTACCACTTTGCCGTTTCATGTTCTTACATTTAGTGGCATATCTCTTGATGAGAAACTCTACTTATTTACTGTCAGCGCTGGCGCGCCATGCGAGGATATTATGTTCAAGATTGGTATGACCTAATTCAGGACACAGATAGTCCTAGCTTTAGCATTCCCAGCGAGAGCTTGCAGGTATTGAAATGAGACATCGGTAATCAAGAGCCGGCTGATGCCCTCCTACATCAGCGGTTTGTCTTCACCATGCATCTACCTGAGCCACCCACCAACTCCCCCTTATCAAAGCGGGCCCATCTGGAACTCGCCGTCATGGAATTATATTTCGTCTCCCCTTAACTTCATGCTCGTACCTTTTGAGAATCTCTATACCGTTACGGTTTCCTTGTCATTTGTTCAGGAGTCGTACACCATGCTCTCGCTCCCTCAGCCTCCATCTAACCTCCGGGATAGGACCTACGTCGTCGCGGGTGCCAACACAGGCCTCGATTTCAAATTCACAAAGCATCTATTCCAAATGGGTGCTAAACGCACCATCCTAGCCTTTCGGTCTCTCGAAAATGGCGACGAAGCCTTAGCAGTCATCCGGAGCGAGGCCGGTCGCCAAGAAGTCAGGCAAGGTATGGGAGCCAGGCTGTACGTATCTGGATTTCAGTCGTGCTTAGCCACATGGCTGAAGGTGCGCAAGACTACAGGTACAATTGTATAGTGCCTGGGAGACTCTTGCAGCACATGGATAAAGGTGAGGGGAGAACAATCAAGAGGGAGTCTATCGTACATATTCTTTCGTAACAACTAGTCCACTACACGCTCTCTGCATAGGCATTCTTGTCCGCTGCCGCCTTCTTCTTGTCGAAAAGCTTCTGCCCCATCTTGTCCGTCATTTGATCTGCCTTTTCCCCGAGGAATGACTTGAGGCAGCCGTAGACGCCCGAAGCGAACCAGAGCAGCGAGTTGACCAAATCAACCCAAACGGCGACCTTCATCGGACCAGTCGAGCTGCCCTTGTACTTGTCGTCGCTATCTCTGTGGAGGAAGATGCCCGCAAAGATTCCGAACACAACGATCCACGAGATGAAGAGGATCAGATCCCACGCAAAGGCACGGTACGTTTTAGTGATCTTGATCTTGGCGCCGACATAGGGAATGGCGCCGATAGGCGTGGCTGCGACGAAGACGAGCGAGGTGATGGCCGAGACACCAGCCACGATGAGGGCCAAGTACCATTCAGGCGAGAAGCCATCCTTGCGTTCGCGGTCTTCATCGACGCGGTGGCCGTAGAAGCCGCAGGCGATGAGGGCGAAGATGAACTGCAGGCCGCGACAGACGAGACGCGGCATGACCTCGAACGTCTTCAGCCACGTCTTGCCCATGGTCTTTCCGGTTTCGGCGCCCTCGTTGAAGGCGTGGCGGCCGGCTTTACGGCCCAGCTCGCCTTTGTCTGCGGCGCGGAACTTGGAGGCGGCGCCGGCGAGGCCGTGGACGTTGTGGCCGAGTTCGATGGCGGTCTGGCCGGCCTTGATGGCGGATCCGAATTTGTTCATTGTGGTGGTGGTAGAAGAGAGATTCTTAAAAAATGGGAAAAGTGAGGGACAAGCTTGGCCGAATAAAGGATGGGTACTAATGTTGTCGTTGAATCAGATTTTGTGGAGGATCGGGTATGTATGTGATGTGAAACTGGCCGGCAGTGTGAAATAAAACTCCAAGGAAAAACAGATGAAAAGTGATAAAGAGAGGAATTGATTACTGAGTGAGGAAGAAGTACAAACTGCGAAGGAATCACTCGTGTTATAAAATACCAGTGGACAAAGAAAAACATTCAACGTGGCGAGACAAAGCGACAGCGCGCCTCCCTGTGGTCTCAAAGCTGAAAGACTACAACCAATCATGCCAGAATCGGCAGTCTTCAGACTCGTGGCTGGTGTATGAGAAGGCGGCCAAATGTTTGACTGGCCGTCGACTGACACCCAATCGTTTGCGGGTTTGCCGCCCTGGACGAGGCGCTTAGTGAAACTTGGTGGGCTTTGACGCTTTGTTACGCGCCTCGAAAATAGAAAATAGCACAGATTGTCTAGCGGGGCCTGAACACTATATTCTTGGTCGAGAGCGACCCATGCATTCTTAAAATAAAATAAACAAAGGGAAGCCAGCGGCCAGTTTCATCACCTGTTGACTGCCGAGTGAGAGGCTGCTAATTACAGGAGGCATTGCACGTTCTGATCCCATTCCATTATGAGGAACCCTCTATTTTATTCCATTAAACTATGGAATATCTAATATGTCTTTCACCCTCACCACATTCCCCGTGGCAATTGACTTATTCGCCGCAATACCCGTCAGGATAGACAACGCCCCATCAACATGGCTCGCAGCGCGCATATACTCATCACTCACCGGCTCACCAAGCAAATCACTCAACAGCGCATCATCACCACCTCCATGCCCTCCGACGCCCTGCCCGACCTCGATTGTCTGCGGCTCCTTGAACAGCGGCTTCAAGACGAGGGAGATGCGATCCGCCGCGCCCTCGTCCGCCTGGTCGCCGCCGGAATTGACGTAGCTGTTCTCAACCACCTCCAGCTCCAGTCTGCCGCCCGTGCCGTTGAAGTTCACCCGGAACCCTTCCCAGGGCGCGTACGTGGTGAGCGAGTAGGTCATCACCGCGCCGTTCTTGTACCGCACCAGCAGGTTCATCGTGTCCTCGATGCTGATGCCGTCGCCGAAGACGCTCTGGTCGCGGTAATATGCGTCTTCGTGCTCGGCGTCGAGGTACATGGCTTTCAGCTGTGGATAGTCTTCTAGATGCAGCGCAAAGGGATCGTCCGTGTTGCTGCCGTGTGCGCGCGAATAGAACTTAGTCTCCCCGCGCGCTTCGGCGTTTTCGCGCCCGTAGAACTTCAAGTCGCCCTGCGCATAGACAGTCTCCGGGCGGGTCTGCAGCCAAAAGTTGATCAGGTCGAAATGGTGCGTGGACTTGTGCACGAGCAACCCGCCGGTGTTGCGTTTATCGCGATGCCAGCGGCGGAAGTAGTCGGCGCCGTGGGCCGTGTTGAGCAGCCACTCGAAGTGCACGCTGGTGACTTTGCCGACGGCGCCGGACCGCAGCACCTCGAAGACCTTTGTGTTGTGCGGCGCGTAGCGGTAGTTGAAGGTGACGCGGACCTTGTTGCGGGTGCGCTCGACGGCGTCGAAGATCTGGAGGCAGCGCGGGGCGTCGATGGTCATGGGCTTCTCGGTGATGACGTTGCAGCCGAGCTCGAGGGCGCGGACGATGTAGATGTTGTGCGTGCGGTCGATGGTGGTGACGATGACTTCGTCGGGTTTCGTGTCTTTGATCATCTTGTCGAAGTCGGCGGCGAGGAAGGTTGGGATGGCTCCGTGGCCCAGTTCGTCCAGCTTGGAGTTGGCATAGTTCATGCGAGTCTGGTTGGTGTCACAGAAACCGACCATGCACGCCCTGTCCGAGTAGTCTTTTGCGATTGCTGTGTAGAAGAGGATTGCACGGCCGCCGGTGCCAACGAGGGCGTATCTCTTCTTGGGAGAGACTTCGGTCATTGTAAGAGCATTAGACGACGAGTGGTGGTTTGTGAGTCTGCGGCTGAATCAAGACGGGCAAATCGTAACGCTGCATTCAGAGTCTTGGCTTCCACAATTATTTATTAATTCAACACAAGTCCAAGATTGTGCAGCTGGATTAAACTCGGGCTAACTGAAATCTCCCCCAAAAGCCAAGACCTCTAGTCAGATGAGAGAGATGAGGGGTAGTAGATCGTCGTCCCCCACGGGGAATCTTGCCTTTACTCTCAACCAATAGCATCACAGCTGAAAGACTAGAGAAAACAGCCCCCAAAGTCACATTCGAGGGCAATCAGATCATTTGGGGGTTGTTGCAGCCCAGGTTCCATGTCCACCAATAATGCCGGCATGTGAATGAGGAGTAATAGCTTGGCACGCTTCAGTCGGTCACGAACTTTCGGGCGAGCTCTTTCCGAAATCTGACTCGCTAGCCGAGACTCAAACTGGTCAGCCGATAGCAGTCTTGCCTCAAAGCAGCTCTGCTTTGTCGATCACAAATCACTGCAGCTGAGATTGAGCAGGGTAGGGTAGATGAGTATTGCGGCGGGAGATGCAGCAAATGGCCATCTAATATCAGCACAGCTTAGTACACACATGGATGTAAGGTGCCCTTTTCACAAGACTAATCACAGACACAATCAATTTTACACAACTCTCCAAACTCCATCTTGTCATGATATGAGTAATTATATTGCAAACTATCTGGTGTACAGCCTGTCACTATCATAGCTATTCCGTAAAACCGCAGGTGCCTGAAAAAATCATTCCTTGTCTTCAACAGTTTGCGTGTCAAGATTGACCTTCTTATTCTTGAACTCGCGCGCAGGGACCTTGTTCTTGAACAGGATATCAATCTCGGCAAAGGTACGGTTCTTGGTCTCAGGCAGCCGGAAGAAGGCCCAAACCAGACCGATAAGCATGATCCCGCCGTAGAAGAATCCCGACTTCGGGCCCCAGTTCCACGCCGCCTTTTGGATCATCCGGGGGACCAGCTGGCCGTACACGAGCACGCCGACGTTGTAACAAGCACGTGCGAGCACCACGCTCTTGTTTCGCAGCAAGTTGGACGGGATCTCGGTGACGATGGTGTAGATGATGGGGCCGATGGTGATGAAGAAGATGAAGTATTCGATCAACAGAATGCTGCCAATTCCGTACGCGATGTTGGCATTCTTGTCCATGTTAGGGATGCCCATGAAGCCGATGACCATCGTGGTCGAGCTCATGAACGTCACTCCGATCAACAACAGTGTGCGCCGTCCGATCTTGGGAGACAGGTACCAGGCGATGAAGACTCCCACGATGGCCAGCGCGTACTGGCCGATGCCGAACGAGAAGGCAGACGACGTCGGCACGCCGGCCTGCTGCAGGAAGTAGACGACGTACGACACCAGCGGGGCGCAGATCTCCTGGATGACATATGTAAAGACGGTGATTTCGGTTCGGCGGAGGTTGTCGCCCTTGAACAGGTCCCAGTAGGAGCTAGTGGTGTTGGTCTCGGTCTCGATCTTGATCGTGTAGGTCATCATGGCCATGGTGTTGGCGAACTCCTCCTCGGATACATTAGACTGCAGCCGCCGCAGTGACTTTTCCGCGTCCTCGGTACGCCCTTTTCGTGATAACCACCAGGGGCTTTCCGGCGCGAGGAAGATGCCGATGGCCAGGGGAATCGGGAGAACCCACTGCAGCGCAAAGGGGATGCGGTACGCCCACTGACCCTCCATGGCCAGGAATCCTCGCAGCACCCCGGTGCCCACCATGTAGCCGATGCTCCAGCAGAGCGACACCAGCATGGTGAGGTACGGCCGCAGCACGTTGGGGCAGACCTCTGCGGCATACGTCGTCGTCAGGGTCTGGAACACGCCCCAGGGAACGCCAAGGAGGATGCCCGCGCCGAGATACATGTAGATGGATGTGGCGAAGAACTGCAGGAAGATGAAGCAGACCATCAGGAAGAGACAGCCCATCATGACGATACGGTAGCCGAACCAGTCGGCGAGTAATCCGTTGAGCAGCAGGCCGATGATCTGCCCGGCGCTGACGCCGTTGGACACGGCGGCCTGCAGCGAGGCCGGGACTTGATAGTCGCCCGTATCCTGCAGCTCGCCGTATCTCTCCTGGAACGGTGGGAAGGCGAAAAAGGCAACAATAAATGCTTTGTCTAGGCCCTCCATGATGAGAGCGGATGAGAACAGAAACGACCATCCGCAGGCGCTGGGGTATTTTCGCAGGCCTTCGAGGAGCGTCATGCTGTGCTCATCGTCGGTCGCCTGCTGGGCGCCCCTGAGGACGTCTTTCGAGGTCATGAAGTGCTCCTCGTCCTTGCCAGGGATTTCCTGGACGGACTTGGGGTCCTTTGTGTCTTCCATGTGGGTGGCCATGGTGGCGGTCGAGGACTCGCTTGTGGTGGTTGTTGGAGATAGTCCGTCCGTCTTCGAGGAGTTGAAGGATGCGACTTTTGGGGGGGGTTTTTTTTTTGAGATAGCCCGTCCGTCTTCGAGTAGTTAAAGAACGCAGCTTGTCTACTTGGCTGTCCTCCTCATTCCAGGAGTCCCTCCCGTGCCTTAATATGTTCCTCTGCTGATCCGGTTGACCGCTACCCGAACCGCCTCGGCCCCCGGTCCAATGCAACCCGACTCCTCGCCAGCTCCCCCCATCACGACTCCGGCCGCCAAGCTAGAGGAATTAAGGAGTGAGATCGACCGTCCGTGGTTTGTGGAAATAATACCAACACAGTGCAATACCCCGCACTCTGATGAAGCTTCTTGGCTGCTCTCGGTAAGCGAGTCCGGGGTAATGGACGCCTTCTCCACGACGGCGGCAGATAACCCCCACAAGTTTATCGTTGCAATGATCCACCGAGTCACCGTACGAGGCCGCGCTGTCGTGATGGATAAAAAGGCTAAATTCGAAGCAGGTTAGAGAAGGCTTGGGACCTGACAAGCGCGTCAATCAATAGGAGCCCAACGTCTTGGTAACTGCTCGCTATCCCTGCGTTACACCCTTTGTCTGCCTTTATTACAGTTCACGCTATTCCTGCTCTCTTTCAGCTTCCTTGTTTTCTGTCTTGGCCTGTGCCTCGCCTAATTTATCACACTGTCGTCACAAGCCAAAACGCCAAGACCCCCTCACTAACAGCAAGACACCGTCTGTTACCCCAACAGCAATCTTGCTACCCGCAATGTCAGTCGGAAACGTCCATTGGTTGGCGGGAGGAGAACATGGCCTGTCGAATGGAGCCTCGTTTGGCATGCCCTGGCCCAAAGGTCTCTATCAGCCAGGCCAGGCTTTCCTTATTGAGGGAAATAGTCAAACGTTTCCGTTGGACTCCCGTGAGGTCGCATTCTGGCCTGATGGGTCGCTAAAGTGGACGGCTCATTCTATCAGTGGCAATGTCGATTACTCTAAGACCTATCACGTGAAGGGCGTCGATCGTGGTGAGAAAGATGCCAGCCATCCAGGCAAAGATGGAGTTTTGGTTGAAACAACTTCCAACAATATTGCTGTGTCGACGAGATCTGGCTTGGAAGTCAAGTTTTCGTCTTCGGGTAGTTCCTACTTGTTTGACAGTTTCTCACTAAATGGCAATCGGGTGTGCTCCGGTGCAACAATGGTTGCGTCCATTGACAACAAGGAATACTCAACAATTGTCAACGCCATCACAGTGGAAAACGCAACCTTTAGTAGATTCGTCATCAAAGTTTCGGGGACTACGGTTTCCAACGGCGAATCTCATCTCCCTTTTGACGTCAGGGTCTACATACACTCCGACGCTTCATCCTTGCGGATCGTGCACTCCTTCGTCCACGATCTGGACGCGGACCAACCTCTGACGTCGTTGGGGCTTCGATTCTCGGTTCCGTTATGTGGCAGCGAACTCTACAATAGGCACATTCGCCTTGGCGGTACCAACGGAGGCATCCTGAAGGAAGAAGTCAAAGGCCTTTCGGGTCTGCGATTTGGTCCAATTGTTCAAAACCGGATCGACCAGACCGCTGGAAAACCAGTTACGCTTCGGGAGGATGAGTGGGAAAAGACCCAGCTCGCAAAGGGACTAGCGACTATTCCCTCCTGGAGCAGCTACTCCCTTTCTCAACTCTCTTCAGACGGGTACACTATCAAAAAGCGGACGAAGAGTGGCTGCTCCTGGGTCAAAATCACGGGAGGCGGGAGAGCTGATGGAACGGCTTATATCGGCTCGGCTGAGCATGGAGGCTTGGCCGTCGGCATGGCCAGCTTTTGGGAACGATACCCTACGCAGATTGACCTGGACGACTTGACAAAAGAGGATGGGAGCATTACCATGTGGTTATACTCGCCTCAGGCCGGCCCCCTCGAGACAATGTCGTACCATGATGGACTGGACATGGACTCCTACACTAAGCAGCTTGAAGGTCTGGATGTGACGTACGAGGACTATGAGCCCGGATTCTGCACAGCGAATGGCATTGCAAGATCCAGCGAGCTCTTTCTGCAACCATACAAAGCTACACCCTCGAATCACGACCTAGGTCTCTTCTCGTCTTTGGTCAGAGATCCCCCTCGCTTAGTCCCTACGCCTGAGTACATGTATAAAACTGGCGTCTTCCACGGATCTTGGGCGCCGGATTCTCGATTGCAGGGACGTACCCCAGCGCAAAAGGAGCAAAATATCGAGACAAATCTCGACACATTGTTCAACTTTTACCGCGGACAGGTCGAACAGCACCGATGGTACGGATTCTGGGACTACGGCGACATCCAGCACACGTACGACGAGTACCGCAATGCCTGGAGATACGACGTCGGCGGATATGCCTGGGACAACTGCGAGCTATCGACCGATCTCTGGCTCTGGCTGTACTTCCTGCACACGGGCCGAGCCGACGTCTTCAAGATGGCCGAGGCCATGACCAAGCACACCTCCGAGGTAGACGTCTACCACTCCGGGCGCTTCAAGGGCTTCGGGACGCGTCACGGCGTGCAGCACTTCAGCGACAGCTCCAAGCAGCTGCGCATCTCCAACACGCTGTACCGCCGCATCTACTACTACCTCACGGGCGACGAGCGCACGGGCGATCTCATCGCCGAGCTTCAGGAGTGCCAGGACGCCATTCTGACGCTGGATTCGCATCGCAAGGTGCAGCAGCACGCGGATATCCCCGAGGGCTTCGCCATGGCGAATATCGGTCTTGACTGTGGGCCGATGGCGGCGTCGTGGCTGACGGCGTGGGAGCGGCGGACGGAGGGATGGGAGCACGCGCGGGATCTTCTCGTCAAGCTGCTAAACGGCCTTTCTGCACTTTCACACGGCATCGGTAACAACGCCATCCTGCTGAATCCCAAGACGGGAGAAATCCGTGAATGTCCTCCCCCCACGCCCGAGTACGCCATCTCACACTTATCCATGCTATTCGGCTTCCCCGAAATCTTCACCGAAGTGCTACACGTGGCGAAGGACGAGTTCCCCACAGCCGTGGCCAACTTCAAGAAGATCTGGCTGGCATATTGCCGAGCGTACAATGGTAGCAACGCAGTGCAGCGTGAGGAATTCGGCTTTGAGTTTCCCGGCGCGGGGTGGACGCAGAGCCACTCGACGCTGACGGCGCTGGCGGCTGTGGAGCAGAAGAGTGATGAGCTGGGACGCGAGGCGTGGAGGCAGTTTTTCGAGACGGATGGATATACTGAGAAGCAGGATTGGAGCGTTGCCAAGGTGTCTGGGCCTGAATATTTGAACAGTGGGGAGGAGGCGGCTTGGGTCTTTACGAACGAGACTGCTCAATATGGCGTGTCTGCGATTGTCAATCTGGCAAACATTAGAGAGTACCTGTGATAAAGAGCGAGGGAGGACGTCATTGATTTTAAATGTCTATTCTATATCAGAGTGCATGTATTGTCTTAGATCATCGGTCGATTCGTTGTACCATGTCGACGGAATCATGAACGGCCTGTCCTGAATCGTGTCAGCGCGCAGTCACAAACAGACACGTACCATATGTCGTGAACGTACCTAAAGTTACATAAGGATCTTCCCAAATGCATCACCCAGCCCGCTGTCGCCGAGCCACGCCTCCAAAGCCTTCATATCATTACGATTCGCTCTCTCCCCACGCCTCTCGCCCAGCACATCCGTAATCTCCCGCATATCCTTAAACGCGCGACCCAACCCCGGCCCCGTCTCACGATATCGCTCAGAGACCTTTTTATGCTGCGAGGGAATGTCACCCCAGCTCTCTGTCTTGATGAACTTCATGAAGTCATCGATGGCCACAGATCCGCCCTCGAGACACAGGATGCCTGGCTTTCCGGCGAGGAGGAAGCCTGTCAGACCGTAGCCAGGGGCGTGGTTGACGAGATCGTCGCGTTTTGACCGCGTGCTGATTGAGGGGAAGTAGAACCACACACGGACCAGTGATGCCTTGGTGCTTAGTAGACCGTGTGTTGCAGCTTGTTGTCTTGATTCTTCCAAGTGCTGGCGTGCTGCCTCCTTGACGTGTTCAATGACGGATAATGTGTCTTCCTCGGGGATTTCCGTCGTTAGCCGGGCTACTTCGCCTTTGCTCATCCATGCTGGTTGTTGTACTCTAGTCTTGACTGGTGGCGGTTCTGTGTCGGGTGATAGTCCTTCATATCGTAATGGAACCGACAAGTTGAGTTGCAACGACTTTGTACCCCTTGATGGACTATCCTCATCATCCGTTATATCCAGGCTAAGTATCAAGTTTATAGAGTCCTCAGAAAACTCGGGTACCGTCTCCCGATCATTCTCGCACCAGTCTCTTAGTACTTCGAGTAAAACCGAGGACGCAGCGTCAATCGAAATGGCGTTATCTGACTCGTACATGGCCATCAATAGATCAATTTGACCAAGCTGAAGAAGCATGAGGTCCTTGGGCAGAGGAGTCACCATAATGACTGATTGAGTGGTAGTGAAGAGAACTGGTTCTCAACGGGTTGTCAATAGACTTTTGCCTCATTGTCCAAGGCCATCTGGAGAGGATGAGCGAGAAAAAAAGTGCGGTGTCACGTGATGCATGAGCAGTGCCAGTGATAGTTTCACGGGTTAGCTTCTGGGCGAAGCTTCAAACCAGGAATTTCTAGTAGCAATCAATTGAAGCTAAATTATAGGCTGTACTCATCTGATGCATCATGGCAACTGACTATAGTACTCGTAACACTTATAGACATATTTCACTGTTCCTTCTCAGGGTTTACAGACTCCGAAAGTCCGTGATCTAGGCCCAGATCGGATGTGTATGTTTCAGTTGACAGTTGGTGACAAAAGGTACATCTGTTAGCGTAGGAATTACTGCATGTGGCTAATGTATCAATTGTTCAGAGTATGCAATCACGCGTGACCACAAAGCTCCTAGGTCTCTAGGCCCCCTATAGCTCCAGGGCTCTTAGGTCCTTATGTCCCCTATAGCTCTAGGGTGCATAGGTCCCTAGGTCCCTAATAGCTCTTAGACTCTTAGGCCCTTGGGTCCCCTATAAATCTGGGGTGCTTAGGTCTCTAAGTATTCTATAGCTTCAGGGCTCTTTAGTCCCTAGACCCCCTATCTCTCTCAACTAACAAGTGAAAGCAAAAAAAACAGAGTCTATTCAGATTACTAGAAAAGGGTTAGGCAGAGCTCTCATACTTCATCACATCGAGCCTTTCACTCCATCAAGCTGATATTTAATCCACGAGTGTGCGAACTGACTGTTTCCGTCTCAACACGAATACCCGCCACTATTTACCAACGAAACTGCTTCTAGTTCACTATGCCACTTCCTAGATGCTCTATCTTCGCGTCTTCTGCCGTCGATTGAAAGAAGCCAAACCCTCTTGGTTCGAGTTGATAGTAGCCAATCCGTGCGGTAAGAAATCCATCCCCCTTGTGCGGATCAGAAGTGAAGGGTAGGGAGAAGAGAAGAGGGTAGGAGGCCTACTCTTTTAGTTGGCATTCTGAGCAGTAAGCTTCATGGCTGTCTTGTCTGACAAAAGTGGCTTGCAAGAGATTTCGGCTTCTTGCATTTCATTATGCGGATGCGCAGGAAACATCAAGTCGAAAGCTGGGGAATCGGAATCTGCTCGCCTCTCGAGTGCCAAAGGGCGTCTTCCCGCTATCTGCCTCTTTTCGCTTGCAGCATCGCAGAAGAGATACAAATAAAGTACCCCGTAGAGCGTTCGCATTAAGCCCGTGAAATCGTCACCAACCCCGACCTTTTCGGGTCGGGAGCTTCATCTGCAGCGATGAGGGGCTCAACGAAGGCATCCAGTATTCTCAGTATATCCCTCCGTCTATTTCTTGCCTCGGGACATCGACGCGAAGCTATTTTACGGATGCCGTCCCCAGCATTTCCCTGGTTATTTTGACGAAACCTTCACCAAGGCAGAATCTGGCCCTTGGTCTGGCTTGTAAGTGAGGCGGGGGGCACTCAGCTGCGAAGATCAAGGGCAATGTGTCGTGGAGTTTAATTTCTCCGGCAGCGCGGCTTGGCTGAAGATGCAAGGCTACCATTCACGAACGCAGCTTGTGATGCTTCAGGGGAAGCTGAGAATGAAGCTAACATTGCGGCATATGAGAAGATTGGGTATGGCGCTGAAAAGGAGGAAACGCAACAAGAAGCAACGGTTCAGCAAGAAATAACCACGGGTCATTTGATTTAAGTTCTATGGAGTAAAACAAGTATTCTGCTGTATAGGAAACGGTTTATAGAACCTTACAGCTAGTTCCCATTAATTCTTGGCTTGATGCCTCGACCTTCTCTTCGTTCTCCAGGGAGTCGATGCCTGCCTAGGTCAGTGTCACAATCTCACGCATAGTGTTTCCAGTATCGTCATGCGTCAGCATAGAGTGAATTTGACCACAATTGCGTCTCAAACTTGTCATCTCATCTGTGAGATAACCCCCACTCTCAAAGATATTCAAGTACAGACAAGTGTCGCATAAAAACAAAATATGAGTATCCGTGTTTTTGAACTAACGGCATATTTAAGTTTAACTAGAGTTGGCGGTTTTTTCACTCGGGTGCCAGAGCACTTCCTGAATCTGCTACTTTAAAACCCTCAAATAAGTTAAGAAGAAGTTACATAGTATAATTATTCTCTGTAATAATAATGGACCTGTAGTCAGTGTACTATAGATATATTAAGGTTTAAGTTCTTTGGATGTGCAGTAGAGAGGACTTGGCACCCACGTGGCACTAATTAAGCTCCATGCTAAAATGTACTGAAAATAGTTCCCACTAGCACCGCTAGACAGGGGGAAACCTTTCAAGGAGACAAGGTTAGTAACCTCTTTATGTATCATGAGTGCCTCTAAGGTACAAAAGTCGGGCAAGGCAGATAGATTAGAGACAGAAGGCGGTATTTTCATTGATATATAGGCTGAAGCTTTCTCTGAATAGGCAGCCGATCTAGTGTGCAGAGGTAGTAAAACCCGTCCGAAGTACTTAAGGCGGGGCACTGTAACAATATACCGGGAACACCGTTCCTCAGGCTGAGTTTCCAAAATCAATCAACATGGAACTGACCTCTTCCCTCTGCTCGAGCATCAGCCAGTGTCCAGCATCCACCCGTCGTGCAGTGTATCCATTAACTGCCCATGGTGTCGTTTCGGACACCTGTTCATCTGGCGGAATGATCTGGTCCTTTGATCCTCCAATGGTCAGAACCGGAACCCTGAGCTTTTTATCCTCATCAGTAAGTCCTGCCTCATCCTTCACTTGAGTACCACGCATCAGGGTCCGATAGTAGTTCACTGATGCTCCGGCGGCATTCTCTTGACTGTAAGTACGGACCCACTTCGCCTTGTCCTCTTCTGTAATAAATGAAGGCAGCGGAGTTAGAGTGTTGTTGTTGAGCCAAGAGCGAGCGGCGCCTAGGTTGCCCAAATCCTCACCCCAAGAGGATGCATTCGTGTGGTAGGCAAGGTGAAAGTAGGATTCAAGCTAGAGTATGGTCATTAATATGAGCAGCATCGTTTGGAAGCGAGTTGACAAACATGGGCGCTGATAACATCAGGCGAAGTGTAGGAGTTCAAGAAGTACCAGTAGCCAAGACGGGTGTATCCCGATTCAATCCAGCTCCTAGCGTTAAGAGCATCGATATCGAGGAATACTCCGGGTGGGCTGTAGCCCTGCGAGAGAAAGACCAGCTTTTCGAAGCGGTCCGCGTGCCAGACAGCACTTCGGGAGAGCACAATAGTGCCCCAGTCATGGCCCAAGCCAATGACCTTGTCCAGACCCTCTTGGTCGAGAATTCCCATCAAGTGATCGGAAATGGGCTTCAATCGGTAAGACTCGATGTCGAGGGGCTTGTCGCTGTCTCCGTAGCCGAGGCAATCCGGCGCTAGAACACCAAAGCCCTCGGCTGAGAGGTCGGCGATCTGGTGCCGCCAGTCTTCACGCGAAGACGGGTAACCATGGATGAGAAGATAAGTTGGCTTCGAAGATTGCGCCTCGACGTAGTCATAGACGTAGGTGAAACCCTCAGACGTAGTGAAGTTCTTAGTGACGAAAGCGAGGGCTGGCCACGAAAACAGGGCCAGGCTGGAAAGCAGCCTAAGCGGGGAAGTAAAGCGAGTCATTGTGAAAGAGTTGAATTGTGAAAGAGTTGAGGGTGTTCTTGATGAAGGACTTGGGAGTGATAGTAGAAATCTCATAAAAAAACAGCGTGTTAAACTGCAGTTTATATAGGAAATTTTGAGTCTCTTCCATTGCGTACGCGTTTCCATGATGCGGATGATTCCGCTGTACCGTCACACCGGGGACTCTTTAGAGTTGGGCAAGGATTCTCGTCATCTCTATGCCTTTCAGCGCGGTTAAGCAGCCTCCGTTAAGCACCTTCCAAGTTGAGCGCCTTCTAAGTGCCGAGTACCGAACAGTGAGTATTGTTGGGGGTACGAACCGCTTTTACTGATGACGCAAACAAAAGATACATATCCTAGCAGCTATTTTACGTAGTAATGTAAGTATCTACTGGGGTGTGTGGTGTGCCCACTCCTACTCCAACTATATGTTGGCTGCCTATGTTATTCGCTTACAGGGGAGCTGAGTCAGTACACATCATCCTATTTACTCCAATGTCTCTCGATGCTCGGCTATTGGAAAATGAGCCAGCAAAATATCTCTCGGACCTAAGCTGGCTATGAGTCTACAGCTACATATTTTCTACAGATTTAAAATGTGTAAGTTAGGGTATGAACTCATGCTTTAGAGAGGTATTTTCATCTATACCGCTAGCAACACTCCCGCCAGTCTTGACTGCTCAAAGCTCCATCGAGCTGACCCTACTTTGGTAAATTAACCGACAATAGTGGAACGAGCAGCGGCTTTCCCCAGACCGAGGAACGGCCGGTCATTCATGCAGGCAGTGCGGAGATATTATGTACAGCAGTTCGTCCGCCGTCGCGGTTAGATCAGTGGCTCCACCGACGCTTACAAATATATGGTCTGTACGACTTGTTGGCCAGCTCCGAGGCAAGTTAGGAATAGCGGCATCATACTATATAGTACATACTATACATACTATGTGTCACAGCCCCGGACTCCGCAAGTTTCCCAAGATGGTAAGACTACCGGCACTACCGACAGGGGGGCGCCCCCTTAACAGCTGCTGGAGAAATATGCGATATAGCTGTGAACGCCCACATCATTACAGATGGAATATTTCCACTCCTGTAGGTCTGTGTTCGAATGATCGAACCATTTGACAGGTGTTGTTAAAGTTAAAGTGGGGTTGGACTTTTCGTACCCCCTCGATATGCACTTCACACTGACATCTCCTAAACGCGTACAGCTCCCCTGCTAGGGACGGGATTATGTCATGACCCCGTGAACCAGTGATCTGTGACCGGCACTCCCCAGCTCAGAGGTGGCGGCTACCGGGATCTTCCTGTGCCTATAGCTGCAAGTCTATCTCAGGAGACAGAGTCTAGAAGATCCAAAGATGACCAATCTATCCACCATTGAACCCCTACTTTGATATTATTTCCTGTGCCATTGCGCGTGACCAGCTATCCAAATGCTACTATCCAGCTTCATTCACTCTTCCCAGGCCAACCACAGTAGCCCAGGTCCTTTTGCATCTCAAATCCCAGATACAATTTCCATTAAGCCACGGAAAACACGAAGTGGAGCTCATGCATAAGCTTTATAATCATACAGCCCACAAGAGGCCTCAAATGGTAGTTCGTGTATAGTATCTCATGGGTCTCAAGGGCGAAAAATGAGAGGTTTATTCAATGAGGAAGGCAATCTGATCGGCACCTTTCGGTACTTCAATACTTTGATATCTGCCACTGAGCCAAGTATCTGTAAGGTGCTTTCTAAGGGAAAAGTACTTAAAAATGGAAAACTAGGACAAGTAACGTACCAACATTTGAAGTCTCGGTGGGCTGTACACCATCACGAAACTCTGATGTGTGGCACTCACATTAGTACGCGATCCACTTAATGTGTCTCTAGGAGGAAAATAGGTAATGTTTTGCACTCACCTTCCAATAAGCAGGAAGAACTTCCCCCAATTATAACGCACGAATATCAGATCACGCTCCTTCTAGTGAATGTTGTCCGGAAAATCTTGTCATTATGGTGAACTGGGTGAGTGGGCCTTGCAGAGTAGAAGGTTTAAATACGAGCCTCACAATGTCTAATTGTTCTATCGCGTGGTGGGCTGTGATCACTTGCAACTGTCAGAGTAAGTTAGTACCGGGTGCATGCAAAAGGAAAATAACTATGGGTAATGCAATATCTGAAACACATGAGCCCGAAAAACGGGTTCTCGGAACGTGGTCTGGAACGTCGGAAACAAGACATGGGGGAGAAAAGGCTAACCAATCAAGCTTGGCCTATTCCGTTTCTCGAATCTACAAGTATCGGTCCCACATCATCCCTGCCGGTAGTGCGTGACGTTGAGCAACGAAGAGTGCGCCTACCATTGCCCTCAGTGTGAAGTTGCGATCTGTAGCGGACAGGCTAGCGGATACCTTACTGCCCACATGATTTTGGTGATACTATGTGTATCTTTCATCTACTAGTCCTAAACTGGCTAACATCCCTACTTGCGACTTAGCGTGAGCCTTCGCACACTCAAAGGGATCTCGTAGTGATGCTGTGCGTGAGTAAACTGACTGGGGAGTTTCGCCTGCCTTTCCACGAAGAAAAATAAAAAGTACACCGCTGGTTAGAATACTGATAATTGGTGCTCTACTTCTAAGATTTATGACAAATCGCTCCACCGCACGTTGATTGTCATTCAAGACTTCGCGTCCATGGTGAAGACTGGCTACCCTAGACTGCTCGAGAGAGGCCTTGGAGTACATGACGGCCCATTGGCCATTACATAGAGGCACGATACCTGCTACGGAGCCAAGCTGTCGTTTCCTGTTTCTGCGAGTCTAGGCTTTCTCGTGATTGAGGGTGGAGTAATCTTCTAGTTGAAACGACAAGACATCCTTCCACAATAGTCAATTTTCAATGCGCCTCTTTCCCAAATTTCTGCGCAGGGGAGTTAAGCTCAGAACACATTTTCTTGGACAAGTTGAATCAGCTCAGCTTGGCTCTCAACCTGTGAGGCCATGAGTGGTACACTCAGGAACTGGTGCCAGGTTGGCCCGAGATATTTGCAAATATCTTTGAGCGAGCGATGCCCAACTCCCACAATCCACCAGACATTCTGTATCATTTTGATGAATACTGCGTAGTGCGCGATGATGACGAGCGCGCGTGGCTGCTTAGCGCGGGCCAATTCGATGAACTTGGAAGGGAGAAAGGTAAACCAGGTGATGATGCGAAGAGTCATTGCTTCATCTATACCGTTTCGAACGGTTTCATATAGGGAGCCGAGGTATTTGAGAGTTTCGTAGTACGCCGGGACTTCTAGGTAGTCTTCCTCGTCTGGCTTGATGAGACTAATCATGGAAACTAATTGGTTGGGAATGGCAGCGGAAGCAGCTTCAGAGTCGACGGGCGGTCTATCAAAGAGCGGTCCAATGCCGGTTGACATGATTGAAGGTGCGCTGGTCATTTGAAACATCAAGCGTATGCCTCGCCAGATGATCATCCAATCAATGATGTACAGGTCATTTGCGTTGTCCTCTCGGAAGTTCTGGGATGATAGCGCTGTCAGGAACAAAGAATTCACCCAAAGTGCCGGAAAGGTGTTTGGATTGGCCTGCTCGATTGCTCTGCGATAGCCCTCGAAGGACTGGGCACGATATGTCAGAGCTCGCCGTGGAACGCCTTGGTTCAGGTTCTGCAGGTGAAGGCTAGCCAAGGCAAATAGCGAGTTCATGAGGAACGGGTTCTCGAACGCGTACTGCACAATGGTGGTCTGCATGACGTCCTTTTTGGGGTCTCGGCGGCCTGGCTTGACGGAAAATGACTCGCTAGTGGCCGTTGTATAGAACCACAGGAGCTTCATGTCGACTTCGTCTGTTGCCGCGGGCCGGAAGAGGGGCTCTCTGACAACGAGGGGTAGGCTAGCTGAGTCCGCCGACGAGGACGAGCTTTCCGAAATAATCGAGGGTGAGGGGGATCGAGTCGGGGCAGACGTGGACGACGACCAAGAGTCGGGTGTCGGCGACGCCGGGTACTCGCACCGCGTCTTCCGCAGTGCACACGACCGGCACGTCGGACGCGCCTCGTTGCACTTGACCTTGCGCTTCTTGCAGCTCAGGCATCCTGCGCGAGACTTTTTATGAGGCCGTTTGCTGTGGTACGGCCTGTCCACGGGCTCTTCGTCGTGCGGGGGCGCTGGGTCGGCCATGGGTTCTGAAGGAACGGTTTGGTAGGCAGCGATGAAGAGGAGCAGCGTCGTTGAGGATTACGGGATGTGCCACGTGAGCAGAGATGAGAGTAAGCAGGTCTGGGGTAGCCACCATGGTAGCTACAAGCGGGCACAAGCGGGCGTCGAGCAGTATTTCGCAGATAGACGAGGTAAGCGCACTGTTCCTGATGACGACGACATTCCATCAGCCCCAGCGAAGCCCCGCAGGACAAGGCGGCCGGATGCGGCCGATTGGACATCGATGTCAGCGGCATACTATACCATGTATAGCACTTTCATAAGGCTCTGTAGGTCCCAGTAGTATTTAGAATATGACAACGAGATCACAGTTTAGAGCGGCAGTTGAACCTGATCTAGATTATCCACGCCAACAGAGGGATTATGTGGACAAAAAGCCGCGGTAGCTCGCAACCAACTGTATCAATGTCAAAACTTCGACTTCAGTTTCATGAGCAAGAGGGATGGATGGATAATGTACGCGGTGATGGTAACGGGGATCAATGAACAGCAGGTACTTCACCCACAGTTAGTAGTCACACAACATCACCCAACATGGCAGCCAGTACACTGCCACTATCAGCGCACCCTTACGGCAGTATGTTTGATAATGGCCAAGCGTTCATGTAACACAATTGATCGTCTCTGTTCTCGCGATAAAGGTCACTTACAGGGTAACTGTTACTCTCTGTTTATCAGACCGACGCCTTCAATTATTTCTCTCTTTTCAAGGTCCCAGAGTCCCTTTCTCCCTTTCTCCCTTGTTCAAGTTATAGAGACTTTTTAAGATGCCACTACCTGCTCCATTTCAAAACCGCCTAGACAATGAGCACTGAGCCAGCAGGTGGCGTTATTAAGTCAGGACCACTATTCTCAGTTCTCAATCACCTCGATACTCCCGGTTTGCTGGACCTCTAGAGTCAACCGAATCATTTAGGTTAGTCAAATTTCCCTCAGGAGTCATCTCACTATAGAGAGCCGCTCTGCTTGGCATCATATAGTCCTTTTCAACTGACAAACCAAACAACAGAAATGGAATCCATAGCTCCGAGTCAGACATCGCATATTTGAGCCAGGAGCAAAGTGGCGATTGTTAGAGCATCAACTGGCCGCCTGAAATGCCCCGAGAATCTCACCAACTTCAAGCATGAATACGCTAAGCATATCGAGTTCCATATGAAGGATACAATTCTACATTATGTAAACACTACAGATGCAAATGAGGCAATATAGATTCAGGTATCACTTTGTTTCTGGTGGCAGCAAATTACAGTATCTAATTCTGCTATGGTGACATGAGTCATGGCTGGGTACGCTGACAGCTAATCCGAGCTCCATAGTTTCTATATAATTAACATTTAGTGTGAAAGAAATCGACTGCTTCACTCTTTGTAAAGTGTTTTGGTCTTCGGATTCGTGTCTTTGTCAGAGTCCGAGGAGAAAGAAAAGGTAGCGTGGCCCTTAGCGATGATGTCCGTAGTGCAGATGTCCGACCGAGTTATACACAGCAACATATCCAACCTCGAACGTGCCTCCTGAAGCAGTACTGTTGGTTGGCGTCTCAGCACCGAAAACACCGTTGGGGAAGCCACCGCCTATGGCCAGGTTGAGGAGAACGAAATGAGGGCGGTGCACTGTCTTCTCCCAAACATCCTTCGGCAGTTGCGTCTGGTTGACTTCATGGAACTGCTCCCCATCAACAAACCAGCGCAGCGCCTCGGTATCACTTGCCCTGTCGACCTCAATGGTGTAGGTGTGGAATTCTCCTGGGCATGCGCCGTTGGGGCATGGTCGGTTGCTTCCTATGCCGTTGGGTTCATTGCAAGCCCCCCCAGGGTTCTTGTCGCAATGGAGCACACCCCAGACCCGGTCAAGGGTGTTGATGCTCTCCATGATATCGTACTCTCCGACGGCGGGCCAGTTCCTACATCACTCAGTCAGAATTACGTTCAGGTTACATTGGGACGACATTTTCGTACCAGTAATTGCCGCGATATTCGCTGCCGAGAGTCCAAAAAGCAGCCCAGTACCCGACGCCCTTGTCGTCCAAGTAAGGAGTCTTGAGTTCGGCCTGGATTCGCATTTTCCCTCCCGGCTTTGCCATGAAGTCTGTCCGCTGAGTCTCAATTCGGGAAGACGTCCATGCTCCGGACGAGTTTCGGAGGGCGGTGATCACGAGCTCACCCTCGCCGTTGAGGTGGATGTTCTCGATGTTGTCCGTGTACGTCTGAATTTCTCCAGTGCCCCAGGCCGGAGCTCCACCAGGATAACTGGTGCCTTTGTCGATGACCCAGTTCCTGTCGTCGGGTAGAGTATCGGGGAAGCCGTAGAAGTCGTCGGCCCAAGTAAGCTTGAACCCGTGAATCATCGGGATATATGCCTGGACTCCAACCGCACAAGCCAGAGTGCCAACGAGAATACTTTTGGGACCCATGTTGAATCACCAGGTTGTAAGTGATATTGCTGCGAAAAGGAAACTCCGGGGTGGTAAAGATCGATGTAGACAGATGTGTCTGGTAACACGCACCCAGAGATGAACCAAAGTAAAGCAGTGAAAACAACCAGCAGTAGAAACGATGTCCAAGCTGAGGACAACAATGTCCCAGACAATCAATTTATATCGAGTGACGATGGACAATTGGACGGGTAAACTTGCCATTAATATTATACTAGGTTTAGCTTAATTTAATTTAAGTTTATTAACACGAGTTACCCCTATTTTTCTCTTGGTCAGGGCACAGATCAGCGCCACACCAACGGAATTCGTCAATGACAATGGCGCTTGCTTTCTTTTGCGAATGCCATCCATGTGTCCAACGAGCCTGTCGCCCCGGATTGTACCGTTGATGCCGGAATACACCTGGCGTATGTATGAACTTTGCCGCGGCACCAAGTATTTGGCCCCTCGCCCAGTCCAGGTCGATCTCCATGTCCGACCTTTCGCTGCCGACGGAAATACCTACAGCGCGATCGGTAAATCGCTGACCATACATGTCGATTGAGTTGTTCATTGCGATGGTGTCAATGCCAGAAGGCCATTTTCCAAGTAGAATCGACGCGCTAGATGCGACGGTGGATTATCCGCAGCGAAGCTCTGCGTGAGGCGGCTTCACCGATAGAAATTGATCGCTATTCGACATGCTTTAGTTGGACATGAAATTAATCTCTTTAGAGTTTCGAAATATGCCTTTTGACAGCGCTAACGCAGTGACAGAAGGCCCCAATCCGAAGGGTCCCCTGTCAAGTTAATAACACCAAACCCCCATTGGCTCTCACGGGTGAGTTTCAGTTTAAAGTTAAAATGCTTACTTTTCCAAATCTCGACCTGGTTGCATACTAATTTCGTTGCCTGCCAACTTGAATTTGCAGACGGTCTCAGGCTTCTTATCACACTTCGTTGTAGGATTCCGACGCCCGCCTTGCCAATCAAGAGCAAAAGTGATTTGGGGAACTTCAGAGTCAGCTTTGTCTCTCTCTTGAAGTGAGCTTGCAAATGATAATTTGTACAGCGGGCGTGATTACCATTCTTGTAGGGAAGGCAAGAGGCCGATGCAGCCTCGCATATATTGAGTTATGGCTAGTACGAACTTACCTTCATACGTAATATTACTCGGTGTGTTGTCCCACATTTGCTTCGTAGTTTGGCTAGGATGGAGTGGTTCATTCTAATGTCCACTTAGTTCTCGTTCGGCATTTCTCTCGCCTCTCGACTGCTCATCATTCTTGCTGATGTACACGAGACCATTGTGTTGTATCTCTATTTTATAATACAAATATTCCAATATTTGTGTATCAAGAGAGTAATTGACTACAGTGTAGCTTCTGGAGCCTTATCCAACCGCTCTCCAGTTTCGCGTTTCTTAGTCCACGCCTCCAGCTTGGTTAATATTATGCCGGTCTAGGTTTCAAGCCAACTTCGGATCAAACGACGGCAACTTCAGGCCGGTTGTGCCCTCGGCCGGCTCTCCAGTAATCTCTCGCAAGAGTTTAAAAAAGTCGGTGTAGTTTGGCACAACTGAGCAGTGATCTTTGCCTCCCTTCTGCTCACAGACATGCTTACACTCTTATTTAAGCTGCTCTAGGATTGAAGGCAGCACTTGAACTTGACTGATGAAGGATTGCACTTTAGAGATAGTATTATCTTTCCTTTTAAATAAACTTTTCACTAGTTATTGTTTTCTTTCTTATTTTTAAGTATATTATTATAGTAAGTTCATGAATGAAACTATTAACTGTCACTAATGTCCTGTCCTTTTTCTGTTTAGGTTAGGGTAATAGTAAACACTCGAAGCATAATTCTTACACTGTTTGTCCTTCTGAACATTATTCTGTTTATTGAACATAATTATGAGAAAAATGCCTACAATATGTTTGTCCGCTACACAAAGGACCCCTCAAACACGCATTCCCCACATTTGGTTGACTGCATATTCCCTAAAACTAACGAACACAGCTTTTGTGATATCGCTCATTGTTACAGTATGCCAACCAGTCTTCTATATAAGAGGAACTCTCCCGCCGTTTCATAGCCTTTCCCAATTCATAAACACCAGCAAATATAATTCGCACTACACATTCACCTTCAAAACCTTTACATTACAAAGCCAATTCTCGAAATCTCAGAACCCACAGTTACTTTCCTTTCAGAATGTCTCACGAAAAGTCTGGGGCAAGTGCCCAAGCAAGCGACGCGCCTTCTCGACGAGACCGAGACAAGGTCAGCTGGATTCCTACCATTTCGGCCCTTTTGGATATTCTTAATATTTGGGAGGATGAGAACGACACTGATGACGCGAATGGTTCTCAACTGGATTATGAAGCGGATCACGAGATGTCTGGATCTGAAAAAGCCTCTCGTCCCTTCGATAGTGAGAAGGTCTATGAAACTGGGTCTGAGAATGACACTGATGAGATGGGTTCTTCGCTGGATTACGAGACCGACGAGGAGCTCTCTGGATCCGAACTGGACAATTCCTTCTCCGACAAGAAGGAGACTCATGAAACCGAGGACACCAACAAACTCCCTCAATCCCCACATGATTCAGTATATCTGAGCATGGAACAAACTGAAGAAGCCAATGAGACTGATTCTTTGCCAGACTATGGAAGCCATGATGGGCTCTTTGGAGCTGCAAGAGACAGTTGTTTCTCTGATGAGGAGAGTTCTGATGAAACTGGGGATGAGAACGACGCTAATGAGCTGGTGAAATGTTTGCTAGACTATAAGACCAGTCACGGGCTCTCTAGATCTGAACAAGACTATGGTTGCTCCGACGAGGAGAAGTCTGACGAAACTGGGGTCGGTCACATCTCTGAAAAGGCGACAGATTCTTTGCCCGTGTATAAGAGCGAAGTTAAGCTCGCTGGACCTGAACAAGACCATTCTCCCTCTTCCTCCGACGAGGACGCAGGCGACGCCCACAGCCTCGACCGGCTTCCTGAATATCACCAAGGCCATCTCAACTTCGGCCCTGAGCAAATGACCGAGATCAACGAAGCCCTTGAGCTACTGCACAATGTTGATCCCGGATTTCTCTGCATGAGAGCGCTCGGCAACACGATCCCCGAGCCAGGCGAGGAACGTTGGCCGAAGGAGTGGGAAGAGAAAGGAGGGTTCAAGCGCTGGGTCGAAACAGAGGGCCTTCAGTTGATGGAAGAACTTCCGAAGATGCTGGCCGAGGACACAGAAAGGATTCTCCAGGAGATTGAGGCCGAAAACCTTCACACACAGCGTGTGAAGGAAGAGACTCGCCGGGTGAATGCGGAGCTTGAAGAGATGTTTAGGTCTGTCCTGTATCCCAGGTATAATGCAGAGGATCCAATGAAGGAGGATGATTCACAGTAAACATTCGAGCGCTTCCATAGATATGAGACAGTATTGACATGAATTCTCCTGTGTACTTAAATGGCAGATGCGAAAACCCGTGATAAGAACTACGTAGATAGAGTCTCCTCCTTCAAGCTTCAAGACACTTGAGGGCCTGAACTCGCTTATCAGCAAGCAGCAGAAGCCGCTCCATCGGAACATTCTCCCCGTTCTTCAGCGAAAGCAGCTGCGCAGATTTGATAAGGTTCTTGATCTCCCGCCCATTGAGGCTCAACTCGGACAACTTATCCAGCGACTCAGCCGTGACGTCGAATTTGTGCCGCCCAGCGCGCTCGATGAAGTTCTCCCAGACCTGGCGGCGGGCTTCGCTGCTGAGGTGGTGGTAGGGCAGGAAGAGGTCGACGCGTGACTGGAAGGCGTGGTCGATGCTGGAGATGCGGTTCGTGGTCAGGAACAGGATGCCCTGGTAGTACTCCAGCTTGGTGAGGAAGATGGACACGAGCTCGTTGCGGGCCAGGGATTCGCTTGTTCGCTCGCCGAGGAAGACGTCGGCTTCGTCGAGCAGAAGCATGGCGTTCCACATCCGGCAGAGCTCGAGGGCTCGCTCAAGTGCTGCCTCTACCTCGGCTGGCTGGATGCCCAAGTCGCCTGCACTCATCGAGTACAGCGGCACCCGCGATCTCTCCGCGACAGCTTCCGCTGTGAATGTCTTGCCCACTCCAGGAGGCCCGAACATCAGGATGATCAGACCACGGCCTTTGTCGGGGATGAAGTCATCAAAGTCCGACTTGGACAGGCTCTTGTTCTCAACAAAGGCCCACGCCAGCTCCTTCTCCCCGCCGGGAAGAACAAGCTTGTCAAACGCCTCGTCGTTCCAGATCATCTCCTTCAGGTCGGAGATGTGCAGCTCGCAGAAGCCCTTGGACTTGAGGTCGAAGCCCTTGACCCACGGCGTCGTCATGAGCAGCTCGTCTTCGGACAGCGGGGTGAGATCCTCGGTGCGTTCGGCGGGGCCCTTGGCCGCTGTTGCGGTCTCCACGGGTGCGACGGTGAATTTTGTTTCGTACGCCGTGTCGGACATGCATGCGTCATCGTCGTCGTCGTCGTCGTCATCTTCACCTTCGTCCTCAATCTCGTCTGATTCTTCTGTGACTTCGCCACGGAGGGGTCGCAGCTTCGGCTTCATGATGTTGCAGATGCGGTAGTAGGCATACGCGTCGACGCAGACCTTTCCAGTAACCTATGGCCTGTGTCAGGTTGAAATAAATCAGAATTGACTTGGAGTAAACTTACCATCCGCTGCTCGGGCTTTTCCGTCTCCAGCAGGATCTTGGTCCCGTTCGCCACAACAAAGTGATATCCACGTAGTCTCTCAAACTTCCGACCTCTCTCAATCATGCTGGCTTTGATCTTCTCGGCGTCACTGGTGAAAGAAAGTGGATAAACGGGAAGAGCGGTGACTCTTCTGAAACCTTCAAACTCCCAGATGGTCAGAGTGGTTGTTGCCCAGCCGCACTTCTCGCCGTTCCAGTCCACGTACTCAATGTCGATGACCCATCCGGCAGGGTTACAGCGGTCCTCAGGACGCTTCTTGTACTTGACCACTCTGCAGATGGTGTCGACGCCGTAGAACTTGGTCACGACGATGGAGCTGGGCGGGAAGATCTGCCAGACATTCTCGAAGCTGACCTTGCCCGTCTTCTTAGTCCGAGCAAGTGAGACCACGGACGACGCCAGGATCGGGGTCAAGAAAGCAAGCAGAGCCGAGGACGCATTCCTGGCGGGGCCGGGAGTGGCATTGGCGTGATACTCCTTCAACCTGTCCCAGCGATGGACCAGGGGCATGAATGGCGGCTCAAAGGTCCAGTTCTGGAGTTCCAGGTCCAGATCCTGGTACTTGGCAAGGACTGTTCCCAGAACATCCCGCATGGCAGTATCGTGGACAGTGATGGACTGAGTGACCCAATGCTTGTTGACGTAAACATGACGATGGACGATGGGGACAAAAGAGGACCGTTTGTTCAAGTTCAGTTCATCATCGTCGACGTTGTCGAATTCGCTCCAGCGCGTGGGGCACGAGTTGTACTGGCACTTGTGCTGGTACCAGTTGCTGATGAGCTTCGACGACGAGTATCCCAGCTGAGCGGCCTCGTCGGAACCGGCGCTGTTCATGGCCAACGGCTTGATGTCGATGACGCCGCGGAGGACTTCGAGGAGCTCATCATTGGTGCTCTCCTTGACGGTCTGGACCTCCGTCTCGGAATCCGACTCCTCGGAGCCGTGGGGAATGCTTGTGTCTAGAGCAACAGTCAGTACACAGTCTTTTGTAGGGAGATCTGGTCGAGGATGCGGCCGTTGGGGAGCGGACTGGTGAACTAACTTTTATTCGGACGGCGCCTTGGATGCATTGCGATGATGTCTGGGAGAGAGAGGAGATGCGATAGACCAAGGAGAAAATGGACGACTGGATGGGTGTTGATGATTCAAACAGATGAAGCCTGGAGATTGAATCAATTGGAACAGAGTGAGAGTGACGAGGCAGACTGCGTAGCCCGTCCCTTATATACATGATGAAACGACGATGAACCAGACACCAACCTTGGAGCCTCAGGCCAACGCGCGTGGAAGCCTAAAAGACCCCATTCACATTGGTTTGCGAACCAAAGTTATTGTTTACACCACAAACATGCTCACGAGTGATGAGTCTTACTGTTCCACCGTGGTCGCTGTGGGATTTAGGAAGGATTTTGAGGCTCTGGGATATCTAGGCAGCAAAGCCCCACAGCGTCGGGGTAGTCCAACCACAGCAGTTCCACCTTGCATCATTCTGACATGTTTGAAGGGCCTTTTGCCTTAGGCTGGCTGCAAGGATGCCTCTTTCGGCTATTCGCTTGTAAAAGACGGCTTGGCGTGGTGGCTGCCGTATCAAGACGACGCCAAGCCATAGTCCTATATGACAGCGGTGCGGGGAGGGGTTGTTACCTAGCTCTAAGACCTTGGCCCGATAGGTATTCGTCGTGGTCGATGTGTTTCAACTTGATTTGATGCACTTGTGCATACTGCGCTTTCCACGGATGCGTTGCGAGGTGTCACCATCCTCACTGAGGTGTCATTGCACCACCCTAGCCCAAGATGCAGCTTTATCCCTTACAGATGGCTGGGCTGTCAGTGATTAAGTGTTACAGTCGAGTTGCAGCAGCCAGGCTACCCTAGAGACTCCGCGGATGGTTTAACGTGGGAGTTGACAAAACGCTGCTCAGTCCGCTGTGAGATTGCTGAATAATCCGAACTCTGGTGGTAGGTACCGCAATGAGATTGGCGTCGGGGAGACTTTGGACAGCTGCTCAATATGGTATTTGTAAGTGGACGTATTAAGTTATATTTGCTGCGGGAACGCCATAAGTGGTAAGGCTGACTTCACACACTAACGTTATGTTGAAGATGGATATGATAATCAAGCAGACTTGAGATTGATCTGCAGTTGTCACTCACGTAATAATCTAGATCTAGCGACATGTCCGAAAACCCGCAACGCCGCCCTATTTTCTGACAGGGGCTGTGCGTAAACCCCCAATGATACCCTTGCGGTCCCCTAAGAAGGATCGTGACCTCAGGGGATAGCGAATGCTGACGGCTAGCGTGGACTAGGCGCCCTGGACATAACGTTAATTGGTCATCTCGGACTTTTGTAGCTGTCTGCGCCAGGCTGTCGTAACCTATTTACAATCTTGATCGAAAACTTGATTAATGACGCAATATGTCAGAGTGCCATTGAGATGCTAGAATTGATTACCAACGTTCGCTTTGCCAGGACTTCTTTGTTAAGTATAAAGAGGTGAATCACATCCATTGTCGCTTAATTCTCTTGGCTACCTATACAATTATCAATATCTTGTTTGCCAACTACATCTCGGTTATGATGAAGCTCTCACACCATCTCCTCGTCTCGACCTGGGCCATAATCACCCAGGCCCAACAGATACCCTCTGCTGTGCCCTTTTCAACAGGGTTCAACTCGTCCTTCTCTCTCTCCGCTTCTCAGATTGAAGCTGCTTCACTGTCCGATACATTGGCGTCCAGTGTCAACGCCATCATCAACTTTGATCGATCGAACCTTGCCAACGGCGGACCAAGACAGGACGACTTCTACAGTCTTCCGCCTGCGGACTCAACCCTGCAAGCCGGGCAGGTTCTCAAAGTGCAACAAGTAACGGATCCCGCACCGTTCGCTATCCCGCCTGGATCGTCTCTTAGTAGAATTCTATACGCCACGCGCGACTTCAACGGCACCATTGTTCCAGCGAGCGCCTTTGTTCTCTGGCCTTACATCCCGCGTCAGTTCCGCGGTGAGCCCGACAACAAGGCTCCCGCAGTTCTCTGGGCCCATGGTACCTCCGGTTACTTCGCGGACCACGGACCGTCTTCGTACCGGAATCTTTACTATGAGAACATTGTGCCATTTTATCTCGTGCAAGCTGGGTACGCCGTTGTTGCTCCAGACTACGCAGGGCTTGGCCTGGGACAGTCGTGGGATGGACGCACTATCCCGCACCAGTACTTCGCCATGCCGGCTGGCGGCCAGGACACGCTCTATTCTATGGAAGCTGCCCTCGAAGCGTTTCGGGAGCGGCTGAGTGGGAAGTTTGCCATCGCCGGACATAGTCAAGGCGGCGGTGTGGCGTGGAGCGCCGCTGAACTCCTTGCTTCGGGCAATCAAAAAAACGGGCATAACGAGTTCAAGGGACTGAAGAAGGGATACGTGGGGACGATATCATTCTCGCCCATCACTTCGTCACTGGGAGTTTCAGCCTTCAGCAACATCGCTGCGGCTATGAAGATGTCGAGCATCTTCCCAGACTTCACGCTTGAGCAATGGCTGCGCCCGTTGGCCGTCGCTCGAGTAAAGCTCCTCAGTGCAATCCAGGGAAGCACCACTGCCGCGCAGCATCTCTTCCTGAACGAGCCTGAAGACCTTCTCATGAAGCCGGATTGGTACAACTCGTCGTATCATGCCCGCGCGTTTGGCAAGGTAGCCAACGCTGGCAGGCGGCCGTTCGCGGGGCCCATGCTAGTGGTTCAAGGCTCCAAGGACCCCTTCGTTGCAGAGTCAATCACGAACGACACCGTGTCGGCGACTTGTGAGTTGCAGCCTGGCAGTGATCTGGAGTACATGCACGTCGACAACGTGGGACACAGCCCGGTCGTCTCGGCAGTGAGACTGCTGTGGATGAACTGGTTGGAGGAGCGATTCAGTGGTAAGAAGGCTAGTGAAGGTTGTAGGAACACTTCGGTAAGAGGGTGGCTGGGCGAGGGTGCGCACTTTATGGGAAGCAATGCATATGCGCAGTGGGCTGGAGCTCCAGAGTATACGTACCAGAATTTTGCGGCAGCATGATCCTGGATACTTGATAGGATGGGGGACGGCAGGTTAAGAAACATACATAGTCCCAAGTCTTCGCAGAAGCAGCATCATGAGGCTGTGGTCCTATTCATTGCAGACAGTATAATAGGTCACTCTAATACTATAGTTTATGGCTTTAGCATATTGCATTGATTGGAGCCATGAAGAGTCCGCACATGAATGTTTTACACAAGCAAAATGTCCTCAAACTGATGCTGCAAAGACGCAACCTCCTCGCCAACCATCGTCTGGTCAACAAAAGCATCCCCGAGAAACTCAAACACCAATGCACCACTATGTTCAGACGACGTAGCACTTCGCAAAACATACGGCACCTTTCCTCCAGACAAAATGACAACAACATCCCCCGTCTGAGCCAGCTCCGGCCCAAATCCCAGCCTCCCATCCTCAGTTACGAAGAAGCGCCTAGCTAAGGAGGTAGTCTGGACCAAAAAGTCAAACTCCCGTGCGTTCTCCCTCGCCTCTGATGGCAAGGCCGTTGATTCCTCGTGAGTGAACCATGAATACCAGGTGTGATACGCCTTAGAGTAGTTGCAAGAATCACCCGCCCATTGCTGGAGGTTGAGGTTCCCGCAGAGTGATCTTTCAAAAGCCCATTCGCGCTTGGCCTCGTCTGTTTCTCTGTTGGCTGATTGGGCATCTGGATCTGAGGGTAGCCCTGCAAGTTTGCGCCATGTGTCCAGAAGAATCTTCCCGGTTGTCGTCGAGTTAGAACCAGGATAGCCAGGGGCAGTAGCTGCAATCTTGGTGATCTGGAAGCCCCGAGTCGTAACGGACCCAGAGTCGTTGCGCTTCCATACAGGTTTCGAATCACCGGCAGCACTGAAGTGGCGCATATAATTCATCCGTTCCCTATAGACAAGGTGATAGGGATCATCCATGGCAGCATCCCAGTCAGGCACCCAGCTGGGTAGTCCAGTCGTCCGCTGTTGCACAGCTGAGCTGCGTAGCACGTGGCTCAGAACGTCTAACGTTTGAGATGTTTCGATAACCGCCATAGCTAGGTCGAGGTACACCAGTGCCGTTGATGCTGTATAATCTGTCGGCACCAACCTCTGCGGCTTCTCCCCGCCCTTGACGTGCAAGCCAGATATCCCAAATACTCTGTCGCGCGGGTCAGTGCAGTGTCTGGTCCGGAACAGGCTGATGGCTCCCAGCACGTCCAGGACGCCAAACGTTCCCGTGTCGGTGAGATAATTCAGGTTGCTCATTCGAAGCGTAGCGGCGAACAACGACAAGCCGCCATTGGCTTTGCTGGGATAATCAAGAAACCCACGCGCATTACCATCCGCAGCTCGCCTTGCAGCCCAGCAGCATTTTCTCTCGTGGTTGGCCAGGCTGAGGAAAGCTTGCGTCACGACCTTGGCATCGATCTTGCGGCTGCCGCATTGGAAAATAACCTGTTCCGCGAGGGAGTACTCCTGCACCGTCCAGACTCGGGTCCACCACGGTGCGGCAAAGAAGGCAATGAGAGATTCTCGTAGGGCCTCGGAGCTGGCGGTCAGGCCATCGACGGTGATGTGCGGTGTGAGGGACGGTTCGTAGTGCAAGTTTGAGTCCTCCGCGGCTGCTTCTAGGAACCCAAGCCCAATGTCAAAAGGTGCGGATAAAGGGGAGACAAAAGCGAGCACATATGAAGCGCGTGAATATACGTCACCCATCAAACTAACTTGGGCAGCACGCTCGTTCAGATCATGCTGGTTAATGCACAAGGCATCGATCCAGAGCAGCTGGTCGAAGTTGGATGACGAAAGGCATTGAAGAATTGTGTGGAGGTTCCTGGTTGCCAGGATGGTGCGGTTACCAACGTCTAGTGGTAATGTATCATTCAGGTCGCCCCAGACATACGAAAGCGCAACAAAACTTGGGAGAGCAGGGTCTGATAACAAGACTCTTTGGAAGGTTATGCTTATCTGAGGGGTTTGTATGGCCTTTCTCGCGTTAATGCCAGTTTCACGCTTTAAGCGGACGATTCTCACCTTGTCGACGCCTAGTCGAAGGAGACGGATTTCATTTTGCTGCAGAATAGTCATAGCCACTGTAAAGGGTCGGATTTGAATGAACTGCAAGTCGTGCGTGGCCTGATAAACTGCGCTTTCACGGATGTTGAACCCCGCTGAATCTGCACGCATCCATTAAATACTCAATCACGTCATCTGGATCTATCTAGCGTCCACCCCGCTTTGGCATTCAACTAATGTGCGAAGTTGAAAGAATGAAGAGTCAAAGACGCTTTCAATACCTTAACACTTAGATAGGATAAGGCGAACGGAGTTGTGATCACAGTACTAAGGGTGAACGTGTCTACTTTGTGTATTTATAACAGTTGAGCTATCCCTTTTCTGTAGATATGATCTTAGCTCCCTGTTAAATGAACCTAGTCAATCTTAATCTTCAGATTGATAGTTTCAAATCGCGTCCATTCTACCTGCAACCGCCTATGCTTCTTTCGTAGTGAACTCACAAGGACCTTCTTCAGCGACCTCGATGAAATGCCTCTGCCAAAAATCCCAGCGATCGATGGGGCACCAAGCTGACGAGCAACAGGGGAAATGTATCTTGGTAACAATGGTAAAAGATAGCTCTACAACGATACTGAATGACTGCATAACTGATACAGCAGCAATCTCAATTATAAAGCATAAGACCCGAAATTGATAATCTGAAAACGACTGATAACATTCACGAAGAGGAAAAAGGATGCCGAGTAACGAGTGGTTTCATAGTCCTTCAAGCAAGTAGAGTCAATTGCAGCTGTGCATGCTAGAATTAAGCTCCAGTGCATGAAATCTTCCAACACAATCTTATAAGCAGTTTTCAATATCCGGTTACCCCTCGGTAAGTCGCAGCCCGCCTATAGCTCCAGGTTATTTATAAATCGTAGGAGTATGTGGAAGTATAGTGGTGCTAACCGTGGCTTTTCCATCGCACCTAATCATCATTGACAACAGGAGACTTTGAAACTGAGAGAAGCTTCACTGGCAGGGGCTTTTTCTCTGAAACATGGAAAATTCTTTGTTTATCCCAGTCTTCGGTGCCAGGCATGGCTTTCAGGTCGAAGTTCCAAAGGATTCGACAAATAAAGAGTCGCATTTCTGCATTCGCCAAGTTCTTACCAACGCAGTTCCGTGGGCCATATGAGAAAGGCTGAGAGACCATATGTTTGTCGGACGCATACCAAGACTCATAGAAAGGATCTTCTTCTGATGTTCAACATCTGAAAGCCCACGGGAACCCAAGCCACCTTTTACTTGCTACCTGTCCTTTCTCCTCTTTTCACACGAGATTTGAAGATGTTCATTGGTATATTCGGGATGTAGATAGCTAGTTAGGCGTCTTTTGTTCCATCCCAGAAACACAAGAACAAACAACCTGGGGTTTCTGCTTGTTTCCAACGTACAGAGCATGTTCGAAACTATAAACCATTTTGTACTCATAATCAAAACAATCCCGGCCTAGCTGGCCGTACTGGCGCGGCTCACCGGCCCGAACCTGGCGGTCAACGGGATCCCCGAGTCTAGAGATACTTTTTAACTAGTCGATCCGTTCCTAAGGCGGCCATCGCCGGGGTAATTATGAAAACTCTACGTGGGAACAACAGATTGGTGACATAAAGATTCAAGGAAGAGCTATACAAAACGGCTGCATGCATAAGATTAAACATTTGCGAACTACGGGTGGAAAGGAGACAAGGAAAACATAAATTGGTAACTATTCGCATTTGAGACTCTTGCATGCAGATTCATGCGCTGGTTCCATCACTGGACAAGTTAAGCTGCTTGCTTGATCGCCACAATGAGCTCACTCGAACCGGTCATCCCGCCACACGGCTTAGGAAAGGAGCCCTCGGCATCGAAGCGTATCCCAATGCTGAAATTGAATGATGGAAACGAAATTCCGATGGTATATCATGAGCCCTAGTTTCAATGGATAGAATTTGTTAACAGTGCAAAGCTCGCATATGGGCTTGGAACAGCCCTGTATAATACGGGCAAAGACAAGGACGAAAACGTAATACGTTTGACGAGTCTGGCGATAGAAACTGGGTACTACCATCTTGATGGTGCCGAGCGTAAGCTTATTCTCAAGAAAAACTACTGTGCACTTGTTCCAGGTCCATTAATCGATTCGCAGTTTACAATAATGAAGAAGAGCTTGGCGATGCTATTAGAGCTTCCAAAGTCCCGCGCGAAGAGCTCTTCGTCGTTACCAAGCTGTGTGGGACCGAAAAGAGAGATGTCCAAGAGGAATTCGACAATTCACTGGCGAGACTTGGACTTGACTATGTGGACCTCTATCTAATCCATGGACCCTTTATGGCTGACACTGCAAAGGAGTTGCAGGAGGTCTGGTCAAGAATGGAGGCGATCAAGCGGTCAGGCAAAGCAAAGTCGATTGGGGTATCCAACTTTCTTCAAGAACATCTGGAGACAATCCTCGAGACCGCCGAGATCCCACCGGCGATCAACTCAATCGAATATCACCCATACTTGCAACGCGGCAACTTGGTCGACTTTCACCGGAAGAACAACATCGCCGTGTCAGGGTACTCAACACTCACTGCACTTGTCGAGGGATCACCAGGCCCAGCCGATAGTATATACAAGGAATTGGCGGGAAAATACGGCGTTACAGGGGGTGATGTTGCGTTAAGATGGTGCATCGATCAGGGAATCATCGCAGTTACAACTAGCCGAAGCCCACAGAGACTAAGGGGATACATGGAAAACATTGCAAAATTCGAGCTCAAGCAGGAGGAGATCAAGCGAATCTCGGACGCGGGTAGCAAGAAACACTATCGAAAATTCCTTGGGGATAGGTTCGACCCTGATGATCGTCGCTAGGTGTTCTTCTCAGACTCCAATTTGTTTTTGAATGGGCTTTTACACGTGGGTTTGTCAGTTAGGAATATTTTAAGACATTTAACAATAAACTATCTTCAATACCAGAGTCAGAATCATAAAAAAAAATCATATGATGGGATCAATCCCCTAACTAAGTTAATAGGAGGCCTGCAGCATGTTCACTATATATATAGCGTCAGATGGCAGTATTGCTGTAGAGTCTAAAGTTGAGTACCTCCTTACGGAGTGCAGTGATCCTTCCAGAAGGTGGCTTTGATGTCTTCCTTGAATTTACTTTCAACTCCTAGAATACCTATGGCGAATACCTGTTTTAGAATATGTGATGGTTACAAAAATTGCAGTCATGGCCGACATCGGCTCATTTCAACGAACACAATGTGGATGTATATTTGCCTCACACTATGTAGATGATTTGGCTTATGTGGTTTGCTGTAGCAAGCAAAACTGCCAAGGACAATCAATATGCTGAGATCGAACGGATCATAAGATACAGCATGTAGTTACTGCTGCTGCTCCCCCGTAATCAGAAATTCATTCCTCCATCCCAAGCAAGACGATCCGCTCATCATCATAAAAGGATACTCGCTGATCATTTGTGGCTAGCATCATCTCTTCTGGGGAGCGAAAAAGCTCCCATGGAGCTTCTGTCATTGGCCATCCTACTTCCGACATGGGAACATCACATCGCTGTTCGTCACCTTCTTGCCACTGGCAATTCTCGAGCCTTTCCGGTAAAATATATTGAGGGATGGGCTCCAATGATGGGAGCAGCGTGAACGAGGTTGCGTCTGTATTATTTCCGGAAAAGAATTGGCCCTCGGTCTGGGCTCTGTCCTCCTCGACGGAATTGCTCCGGCAAGGGCTCGAAAGATCGCTCATCAAGGTACTAGGTGGATCGAAGCTCGCCTCCAGCCTCTTTTGACGAATTATTCCCAGCAATACGTCAACAGTGCGGCTAATCTTGCGTGGGTATGTTTCCAAAGGAGACAGGATGCTGGCACGGGTAAATTGGTCGTGTAGACCCTCCAGCAGAAGTGTTCCATCGTTGGCCCCTGAAATCTCGTCGCAGCCGTAAATGGTTGATGTTAAAGCGAGCCTAGCCACGATAAACAGTCCTGACAGTGGAAGACTTGTAATGAGGCTTGTAGTCATCGCAGTGCCACCAACGTCAAGCTGGTTCTGTTGCTGACCGTCGAGCACACTGAAGGGGCTGTTGCGATCAAGAAGCTCCTCAAGGGTGGAAACGTGACAATTTCCAGCTCGAGCTTCCATAGCTTGAAGAAACACAGCGCAGACAGCACTGGCATTTCTGAATAGTTGCCATGTAGGTTGGGTTATCTGGTTCCCGTGGATATAGAGGCGAGTGGCGAGAAATGAAACTAGCAGACAAGCCGAGTCGACCGATCGGACGGGTTGACTGCTGATATCATGCCTCGCAGCCCAATGATCAAGTTTCCGTTCTAGTATTGACGTAACTTGAGTATCTTTAAAAGTACTGTGTTTCTGTGGCAATCCTGAATGGGACTGAAAATGCGCTTCGTCCTGGATTCGGGCTAGTTCCATCCTGGGGCCGTATTGGTTCCCTGAAAGTTGGTCTTGCGATAGAGTGTCTGCCAAATGAAACTCTGAGAGCCATACTTGGGATCCCCTAGCCATCGCAAGGTGCTTGTCTCGGATGTACAGGCTTTGGAAAACCATTTGTCGTTCGCGCAGCTCTTCCGCTGAGAGAGAGTCATAGCGAGTCCGAGGCTGATGAAGTCCCATTCTTCTCGTCAGGGGGCATGCCTGTGCATGTAGAGTCTCTGCAATTTCTGTTGAAGTGTATAGTTCCGCAATATGACTCTAGTTGAGACGCTGTATTAGTTGAAATAGTCAAAATGTAGGAATTCACTTGACGAGACTGACCAATAGTGCTAGGACTTGCACGTTGATTAGCCTGGGTCGGATGAACAGATCGGACCTATTCATAGTGGTTTGAAGCGTTGCGAGGATGCTTTGAGTAGGCGAAGTAGCATCAGAGCTAGTCGATCCCACTTCCGCACCAAGGAAGACTACAGAATTTAAACAAACGGCCCACGCCTCGTCAGACTGACTTAAAGGGCCCGCATAAATACGATCGACCTGGTTTTCGAATAAGGATCGATCGAAAATGTCGGTCTCGTAGTTACCGTTCTTGAAAGAATTCTTCATAGCTCTGTCTAGATGCTGTCTTGGCGGAAGAGAAATAGCGACAGGTTCGACATAATGAAATGCGGACCCGTCCCCGCTCGCGCCTAGGCATAACCTCTGGAGCATGTGATGGACGCGCAATAATGATTTGTAGTAGAATTAAGCAAGTCGAAATCACATCTTGATGTGGTTTCAACTCACAGTAGTTTGATTTGGTTTATTCGCTTCCCAGGAGATTGATATTGACACTCTATGCCGTTTCTTTGGCAGCTCCCACATCGAGGACGTCTCCGATCGCACCGAGTCTTGCGGTTCCGACAATGCGCGCAGGTAGGATCCTGTGTTGACCACATCTTTAGTTGAAATTACCACGAGCGTAGAACCTAAGGAGGCTTTAGCCACACTCCTCTGCTCAGGTGCTTTATACTCCAGCGTTTGTCCGCGAAACGGTGTGGCAGTACTCCACAAACGAAACATTGCCTGCCTATTGTGCTCTAGTGAATAGAGCCCGGAATAACTCGAGCTATATTAGTGGAAACATTAACTACTGAAGAAAAAGGAAAGAGGGGAAATTAAACTCCGTAAGATTAGCGCACCTTAAATCCAGATGCAAGCGACGAAATCCGGGGGAAGCAATTAATTCGATGTCCCCTCACCCCACCCCATCATTCTCATCAAGTAGAGTAGACTTTACGGGGGGGAATTAATCCGGATATAAAGCCTCAATTGTGATATTTTAGTTTACTTCTTTATCGTAGATTAGGAAAAGTGCCTAGCTTTTATGTTTGCTGCTAAAGTTGCTTGAGTGTGAGCACGCCACTTTGCTGCTCGTCAGCGATGCGATGTTGCGATATTGTAGCCTTAGCAGACGTTTCAGGACATATGCTATGGCCGCAAACTCTCGAGAAAAGATTCAAGGTACTCTTAGAGGCTAGACCACTACCCATGATGATCGGTGGCTTTGCATTTACTGGCGGTTTGCTCTTCTTTGCGCGGGGAGGAGAAACCGTGTCAGAGTGGAATGAAGCAAGGAAAATGACTAGAGAAATACACGTACAGAGATCGTCCGCCTCGATCGCGGCATTGACCATTCTGGTCTACCGTACATCCATTCTCATTCGGACATGTCTCTGGCATCGGACGCAGACTTTGGATTACATCGTGGTCCTTGAAGGAGAGCTAGAGTTGGCCCTAGATGGAGGAGAAAAGAGGGTAGTGAAAAGGGGAGATGTGGTTGTTCAGAGGGCATCTATGCACAAGTGGAAGAACCTAAGCAAGACGGAGGGCGCCAGGTTCGTGGCCGTGCTGTTAGGAGCACAGGAGGCAGTGGAAGGAGGAATAGAGTATCGTGGAGAGCATTTGAACTAGAGAATATTGGCATATATGCTGCTTACTTACTTTATTGCACCCAGACAATCTTGGAGAACACCTAAGCTGCAAATATTGCTGTCCCATTGAGTGCCAGCTGAGCTTGATAATTGCATCCCGTATCCAAGATGGTTCACCGTTGATGTGGCTTTCGCACGGTGCCAACTCAAGGCTGACGACCGCTACTCAACAAAAGGCAAACTTGCATAGAAGATTGCAAGGAGCTCATTAGAGAAATCGAGGAGGAATTAAATGAATTGATTCAAGTGCCACTTTGACAATGCTGCAGAATAAAGCCGAGGCTCCCCGCCAAAGGCGTCATTCGCACTACGGGACATCTGCGACCGAGTTACTCCGTAGATCCTGGCCGTTCCCACATTGATGAACCCAGAAAGGCAAAGTGATTTTGATCTTTTCTTTTGCCCCCAACCAGCGAATATTCCACCAATAGCGTAGAAATGTCAATATGCATTTAGATGTCTCAGTTCCTAAAACAGAATGTGCCTTCTTTACTTGTGGCTGCAACGGCGTTTTGGTTATGTTTCCTCTTGTTGGATTACTGTACGCTGCAGCTATGGCCGTCCCGGCTACTGCGGCATCACGAAGCCACCTGGCCGCGCATCCGTCATTCTCATGGCATGACACTAAGCACGTGTAAGCTTCTTGAACCCAGTATTAGTCGGGAAATTCTCCCCTCTAACTCCCATCAGTATCGCCTTCGGAGACTCATACACCTACGTGCAAGGCACCAACGGGTACCCAAAGTATAGCTTCATCGGCAGTAACCTCCCTGGCGACTTCGCCTTCTCGCCTGAACGGCTTCTGGAGAATCGCGTCGTGCAAAATTACTCCAGCCAATCTGCCGGCGGGCCCAACTGGATAGAGCATCTCACGGGCTGCGCTGTGGAAGACGGCCAGCACTCGCCACTTGATTGCGACGTTCAACTCTGGGATTTCGCCGTCGCGGGAGCTAATACTGCTGAGACGCTGTAAGCAACCTAACTAGTTGCTGCTTTGTATCGACTAAAGGTGATACTTAGACTCCCTCTGCACCACCCTTTTATCGTGCCTCTCGTCAACCAGACACAACAGTTCATTGAGTATGGCGACATTGTTTTACGCGAGCATGCCAACTTAGATCCTTCCAAGGCTCTCGTTGCTATTTGGATTGGTATCAACGACATCATCGACGCTCAGCTCTTAAACAAAACATCGCCAGGATTTTACGCCAAGAACATCGAGACTATGTTCGCCCGTTCTGTTTCCCCCCTGGTAGAAGCCGGGTACAAGAATTTCCTCATCTTCAATCTTCCTCCTTTGGATTGCAGCCCGCTGAACCGGATTACCTTCCAAGGTCGGTTGAACGATGCATTAATCCAGACCTGGAACAATGAGCTTGAATCGCAGGCCCGGGCCTTTGCTGCAAGAATCAGACAAGCCAGAATAGCTGTCTTCGATGCCAACAAGCTGCTTCACAAGATCTTGAGAGAGCCAAGTGCATATGGCATTAGTAATACGACAGATTTCTGCGAGGCGAGAAAGCAATGGCCCCAGATCGTTGAGGATCCTACCTCAGTTGGTTGTATTCCCGTGTCTGAGTACTTCTGGTTCGACAGTGCGCATATGTAAGTCACGCCACGAGTTCACTTTGCGGAAGCTTAAGCTAACTTTATAAGCGGGACAAAGGTTCACAAGGCGTTGGCGGATGGAGTAAAAAAATTTCTACGGGAAGGATTCTAAGTCTTTTTTGAAGGCAGCGGATGGATTGTAGGCACAGAAGTCCCCGGCAGCGTTTGAATCGTCACATATCAAGAAAATGAAGGATTCTGGTGTTGGCGGAACCAGTGGATTGCTTGGTCAAGTGAGCTAGTTGGAAGAGCCCACCCTTAAGTGCTCAAGACATGGTCGCGAAGACGTAGTGGAACGGCAATCCAGCTTCAGTGATTTTACAAGCAGCAAAACACACAGAGCATACTGGTCGCAGATGAGATGCACGACTACAACCGCCTATCGAACCCCATTCTGTTCATACTCTTGAAACAGATTCGTATGTAGGTCAACTGCGCATGGTCGTACTCCCCTTAAAAGGGCCACCCTATCTTTTCTATGATCCTTTTGGCCAACACATTATGATAAGAAGGGGCATTGAACCGCCAGAAACTGAGAGACATGACTCGTGATGTGCATTCGGGCCTATAAGAAGGTCATCCTACCAGAGTCCCAGGGCTTCAACACGCTTAGCCGGAACCATCACATGCAGAAATGTCTCGGAAAAGTGCGTCGGTTTTGCGATCGAGTTTGGAAGGTGATCAGTGGCCTAGCCTACAAGGTTGCGACCAATCCTGGTAGGGATCAGAGCTAGCTCGCGGTTCTCGTGGCACCCCTCACGACTGATGGAGTCTCCATAGGTTCGTTGCCATTGATTCTGGCACCTTGCAATATAAGATCGGGCTGTAAAAGGAACCGTACCCTTTCAACCTGAATAATCCTTGTCATCACTGGCCGTATCGAGTGCAACCGTCAATCAAGGCATTTTCTTTCGGAAAGGGGGTCTGGGGTAGGATTTGCATCCTCCCTAGTCTACGCTGTAACCCTCATTTAGTCACGCTACTGGATCACCAAGCAGTACCGAACAAGATAAACATCCGGGATTAGAACCGTTCGATATAGCTCCCAAAATTCATCCATCTCCGGTTAATTAACCACTGTCCAGTCAGGGACCGGAACCTGTAAAAGTCCCACGCCAAGGAATTGCGTTTAAAACACACTGCAACCCCTTGAAAACTGACACGCTAGTCACGGCCTTAATTATTCAAGACTGATCCTATCACGGGGTGGAGATGATCATGGCATGTTCATGGGACCAGTAATAGAGGTCCACGGACGTGAACACATGCGACGCGGCTGCATAATACTGCAATCTTACTTCGCGCATACACTGGTAGAGATGGACGACATTGAGACTGTATATAATTCAGGGTTATGCCAGGCTTTGCACAAGAGAGGGTTGATACAATTAACCTCGGTCGCGTTCTTCCCGCGATCACATCATTGACAGCCTCTCTCACATATTTGCCCTCTAAATTACTTGATTTATTTCTGATATGCTACTAAAGAGCAACTTTCTTCCTTTGCTGTCCCTTGCAGGCGCTGTGCTTGCCTGGGACGCCCCTGGATACACCGGCCTAGGGGTACTTTGGCAAGACAACTTTGCCGGCACAGGAGGTACGCTCCCAGATACTGGCCGATGGAACATCATCGAAGGCTACCTGAACGTCAACGCCGAGCTCGAGGTCTACACTCGATCCACGCGCAACCTCCAACGCAGCGGCGGCAACACCCTCCAGCTCGTCCCATGGCGTGATTCGTCCGTGTCCACTGGCTGGACGTCCGGTCGCGTCGAGAGCAGATACATCTTCACTCCCACGGCAGGCAGGATCACCAGAGCCGAGGCCGTCATCCGGTTTGGCGACAACGCCATTGCTAACAAGCAGGGCATTTGGCCTGCCTTCTGGATGCTCGGGAATGCCCTCCGCACGGGCGGCAGCTGGCCCTCGTGCGGCGAACTCGATGCCATGGAGACTGTCAATGGACAGTTGGTTGGCTACGGAACTGCGCACTGCGATGTGTACCCCGGCGGTATCTGCAACGAGGGCACTGGAATTGGCGGGACCATCGGCATTCCGGATCAGGGCTGGCACACTTGGAGGGTCGAGTTTGATCGCACCAGGGGCAGTTGGCAGCAGGAGACCATCACCTGGTATATGGACGGCCGACAGTTCCACCAGATTTCTGGTTCCAGAATCAACAACGAGAGAGTCTGGGCTACGTTGTGCCACAGTCCGATGTACTTCATTCTGAACGTTGCCGTGGGTGGCAGTTGGGTAAGTTGCCAACGTTTCAACTCTAAGATGCGAGCTAATGGTTTCTTCAGCCTGGATACCCAAATGGAAATACCGCCGATGGATACGGGAGCATGATGGAGGTTGGATACGTTGCTCATTACTCTAGCTAGGCTCTTTCTGGAGCGGTCAAGTGGCTCAGCAATGGTACATCATCAAACCCCGGATAACTTCTTTGACAGCCACTTTACCACATGTAAAGAGACTAGGCGTCGGAGGTGTCAGTTGCGAAGTCGACATTACTTAGAGTGATATTCCAGTTGATGTTTCAGTTGGTCGGCGTGAACTCATCAGTGAAAAAGAACCTAGACAGCCGGACCCTGCCATGCCCTTAAAACCTAGATCGCGTTGTCGTCATCAATCATGGCAGGCCACCTCAAGCAATCAATACCGAGGTTTTGGTCGCTGATTCAAGCTCAGGTTGAATGCAAATAGTTAGCAACTGGCCAGAAGAGCAGTTAGGGATTGCAAGATGGATGGTCGGGCAGGTTTAGTTTCACCGCTTCTCCAGGACTATGTTCAACATCAATGAGCCGTTGCAAATAGGCTAATCAAACTAGGAAAAAGGTCCCTGCAGTGCCTAATTCCTTGTAAAATGCTTGGAGATACATTTCGTCTCTTTACCTTTATTACTGCAAATTTGATTTTAGTCTAGGGCCAGTCTAGATGTTGAAAATTTCCATTCTCGTTTGTGGCTCTGAACTACGGTCATATATATCCAACGACTAGGGTATAACGTAAACGCTTTTTTTCCCGAGCAAATCTAGGAGATGAATAGACTTCCTAGCTTCGATACCATTTGATTGATCCCAATTTCGAATGCGCATTGTCAATCCGAATGGCGATCCTCAGACTACCCTACACCGTTGCTCAGTAACGCCCCCGGGCGCTTGCTAATGCAAACTCTATACGCGAGGCCTATCTTACGGACAACCCGACTATTACACTTCTACTAAGTGGGTTCTGTTTACATATCGCGTTTCTCTACTACTATGCACGTAGTAAGCCGCGGCACACGAAGTGGTGTGGTGGGCCCGATGGCCTCGGGTAGCACCTAAAGGGATAGCACCCATTCTATAGAATCCACTTTATAAGCACGCGATTCGGATCTATAATGTCGATTTTCCCCTTGGATTCGCATTGCGCAGCTTGACGTATCACGCAATTCTCTGAAAAGAATTTTCACTGACAGAGAATCAGCAGGGATAAGGCAATAAGCTTAAGCTAGTAGGTCATACTTTAAGAAGTTGCTCGTCAGGAACTGTTACAGAACAAGAGAGTGAAGGACTTCCAGACAAGCAACACGACAGTACTACTCAATGAGAAAATCCAAGTGGAAAACGACGCCTTGATTCACCCTTGACGCGGGAGGACAGAACAAAGGAACGTAAAAGAATATGGCATTTTGCCTCAAGGCGGGAATCACCCCGACATATCTTCGAACAACGGTTTTGGACACAAACCTTCTTTTATCCTATTCAAGAAGGTGGTCGGACTGGCCGCAATGGCCCGCGTCCATGGCGTGCGTGAAGTGCCGATGCAATCCCCATATTTTTGCAAGGTATGGATTGAAGATGATGGGCACCAGCGCCCGAGACAAGCATGGTGAGCAAGGAATCACGTTCCACCTCAGCCGACATGGTTGATCGAGATCGTCCGAAATGGTGCCGCGTCGGTACAAGGCCAGTCTGGGACGACAGTATTTAACTACTTGACTCTGGGATGCTCTTATTTTCCTGAAGATTGCATTAACTACCGTCTGGTCGGATTTTCTTCTCCAGCTGCCATCAACATGAGCGCTCCTCCAGAGAAAGCCAGTCCAGGGGACGGAATACAGCCTGCAGAAAGACTCGACTCGGACTCACACAGCGGGTCGACCAAGGAGTCGATAGATGAGAAAGCAAGGCTCCTTGGAGCTACCCCAGACCACGTTCTCGAGGCGGAGGAGTATGGCCGGACTCTTGATCTAGCCGAAGTCAAGAAGGTCAGCAGCTAAATGTTGCGCGCCTTGGATAACCTCGAAGCTGACTTCAACCAGCGCGCCGAGACGCTGCTTTATTTCCACGAACACGACCCCAACTTCAACTCCGAATCTATTGTCCGCCTCCAGTCATTCATCAACAACCCCGACCTGTTTGAAAATCCCGAGAAGCACTCAGATCTTATTTCCAACATCAAGACAGAGGTCTCTCTCCTCACCATCAACTCCCCCTACGCCGAAGTCCGCGCCGTCGTGAGCAACAAAGACGACCCCTCCATACCGGCGGGAACAATCCGAGCCTGGGTCATCGGTTTGATATTCGTCGTCCTGCAAAGCTTCGTCAACCAGCTCTTCTCCGTCCGCCAGCCATCCATTCGCCTCCAAGCCCCGGTCATTCAGCTGCTGTCGTATCCGATAGGAAAAGCGTGGGAGAAATGGATGCCTGTTGGGGAGTTCACGCTGTTTGGCTCCAAGCACAGACTTAACCCAGGGCACTTCAACCAGAAAGAACATATGTTGATTTCGATCATGGCGAATGTTTCGACGAGCTTGCCTCACTCGCGGTACATCATTTTCACGAGTTGGCTAAAGAAGTACTTCAACATGCCATTTGCGGCCGATTTTGGATTTCAAATCTGTCTTTCGGTAGGCCACTTTCCGAACAGGCTTTTCTGCCGATAATGGCTAACTTTAAAAGCTGGCTATGAACTTGATGGGATTTGGACTTGCGGGTTTGGCTCGCCGATTCCTAGTCTACCCATCATTCTGCATCTGGCCTCGCTCGCTTGCGACGGTCGCTCTGAACCAAAGTCTGCACAACGGTTAGTTTGAGAAATGAAGCCGCGAAATGGGTTTCATCAACTGACTATCTACAGAAGAGAACGGCAACGCCGCTGTGCTGGGCCCTTTCAACAGACTCTACCAAATGTCCCGCTACAAGTTTTTCTTGATCTCATTCGGCGCCATGTTTGTCTGGTTCTGGTTCCCCGAGCACATCGCCTCTGCGCTCTCGCTGTTCAACTGGATCGCATGGATCTCACCCAACAACTTCAATCTGACGGCAATTACGGGTGTGAAGAAGGGCCTTGGCTTTAACCCACTTCCTACCTTCGACTGGAACATCGTCACCTATAACGTCGACCCGCTGCTCGTGCCCTTCCACGTCACGATGAACATGTTCATCGGTACGGTTTTGGGCGGCATCGCCATTGTTGCTCTGTACTGGAACAACACGTATTTCACCGCCTATCTCCCAATCAACACAAACACTATGTTCGACCACACTGGCGTCAAGTATAATGTGTCGTCAATTCTAAACGAGGATGGACTGCTGGACGAGGCGAAGTACCAGGCTTACAGTCAAGTCTACATTGCTGCTTCCTCGATTACCTATTAGTATGTTATCTTGAGTCTTCCCAAGCCTACGAATAACTGACACGTCTTAGTATATTCTTCTTTGCTGTATACAGCGCCGTCATCTCATACGCCGCCATCTACCACTGGAACGATATCAAGTTAGGGTTCAAGTCACTCTGGTGGAGTATCAGGAAAAACGGCAAGGTCAACGAGTCCAAAGACATCCATACGAAGCTTATGGAGAAGTATCGCGAGGTTCCGGAGTGGTGGTACCTGATCCTCAACGTGAGTCCTAGTCTCCTTGAAGAAACACTCAAGAATCTCACGGCTCACAATTATAACAGCTTGTCGGAATTGCCCTCGGCATTGCCTCTGTTGCAGGTTGGCCAACGCACACCAGTGTGGGAACCGTGTTCTTCGGCATCGCTCTCGCCATTCTTTTTACCATCCCCACCGGAATTATCTTCGCCACCACCGGAATCGAGGTCGAATTCAATGTTCTAGCTGAGTTCATTGGAGGAGCGTGGCAGCCCGGCAACGCTCTGGCCGTGAGTCACCGCGAGTTCATCGTAAATTCCGAGAACATGCTAATTCAAATAGATGAACTTCTTCAAAGGTTTCGGATACGTGACTGTCGCGCACGCCCTCGATTTCGCCAACGATCTCAAGCTCGGCCACTACCTCAAGATCCCTCAGCGGCAAACCTTTTGGTGCCAGACGGTTGCGAGTAAGTAAATCACGAGCGTCACTGCAACGCGAAACTAACTCAAGAATCAACAGCTATTGTCTCCGCCTTTGTCTGCACCGGTGTGATGAACTTCCAAATCACCCGCATTCCTGATATCTGTGAGGCGGACCAGAAGGACAAGTTCAGCTGTCCCGGTGTCGAAAGCTACTTCACTGCAGCCGTGCTCTTCGGGTCGCTTGCACCTCGCAAGGTCTTTGGCCAGGGAGCTCAGTACACTGCAATGCTTGCAGCTTTCCCCGTTGGCCTGGCCTTTCCCGTCGTCTACTACTACGCCACCCGCAAGCTGCCGAAAACCCACTGGCTCACCAAGCTTCATCCCGTGGTGCTCCTGAGTGGTGGTCACACCTGGTCGCCCTATAACTTGGCTTACATGTGGCCGGCTGTCGTGCCCGGTTGGCTCTCCTGGACCATTGTTCGCAAGAGGTACCTTGCCTTTTGGTCCAAGTACAATTACGTCCTTTCTGCTTCGTTTCAGACCGGAGTTGCTCTTGCTGCTGTTGTCATCTTCTTCGCGGTGAGCTACCACGGTGCAGATATTGACTGGATCGGCAACAATGCGGATAAAGGCTGCGAGGCTGAGGTCTGTACTCGACTCACAATCCCTGAAGGTGAATTCTTTGGGCCGCAGCCTGGAACTTTTGCTTGAGAGGCAGTTTATCAGGAACCTAGTCTCCTTCCAAAGAAGAGGCGGTAGTCATATAATAAGAGTTATTTTTTTGAGCCAAAGACAACATAGAAACCAAGGCCGACGGGCCGATAATCACACATAATCTTACTACCATAACTTCCACCATTCAAGCAAAGAAATCTGCACTTCTTTCATCGTTATGTAAAGGAGAGAATCAATCAACTTTGTCAAGTTGAGAATGAGAACCTCAATAGCACACGAGAATAATTCTACTCTCAGCTTAGGGCCAATTGGTTCATTCACTCGAGTCTCCAAGACATTGTCGAGTTAAGACTTCCGCCAGTTGGTTGCGTCATGATCAAAGTCAGGTATTCGTCATTACATTGTTCGAACAACAGAGGCGACATAGAGTCTGATACAGTGCAGCCTTTTACAAGGCGAGAAGCAAGTGTTGCAAGAAAGGCCAGTAGTGATCGTGAGCCCATCTCCTCAGCAGCCACTGGTGACGATGGGCGGCTGACCCGCCTTAACTAAGCCATTCAGTTCTTGGAGAAAGTTCCAATAAGAGGCTTGCCAGACGCCGAATTGTAGTGCTGCACTTTCCTCGCCCTGACCAGTCATCTTAGTCTCGATGCTGAGGGTGATGGGCCACAATGAGACTGTGTGAGCTTGAGATATGCTTGGGGAATTAGCTTCGATTCTTTTGAACGCAATACCAAATTCAGACTAAAATCTTGACTAATGAATCAATTTAGACATCCAAGAAGTCTCCAATTATCCACTTATCCACTTCCGCATCCTCATGGTTTAAGCATCATTAGCCTTAATGGCCGAAACAGCGAACGGGTTTGCAGTGAAGGTCCCGTTGGGGTCGGCCTCGCCCCTTGCCTTGCCCAGTCTCTGGTACTTTTCTGCATCCTCGTAATAGCACTTCCAAACCTCCTGCTTCCCCAGGTCCCAGTCGCCGTAAGAGCCCCAGAGCATACGCCTGTCCTCCTTGCTGAAGGAGCTCGAGGGTCCAACCATGATGGAGTCATTCTTGGCTTGCCACTGTTCCGCGTACGCCTTGGACTGGGCGTCAGGTTCGTGGAAGCAGTCCAGAACCTGAACGACAGAAGAGTCTCTCCAGCTGTACGACGTGCCGTTGTCTTTGTTGGTGTAGAAGCGAGAGTTGTCGCCTCCGAAGCATTGGATCTGCACTGAAAGCTTACAGTTGAGATACACCTCGTAGTCCTTCTCTCCTGGCTTGCCCTTCAGCAGCCGGTCCGGATTGTAGATCAGGTCGATGCGTTCAACCACATCGTCGACCCAGTTGTCCTTCTCAAGGGTCTTAGACTTTGTGGAGTAGGTGCGCTTGACGTAAGGGAGGTTGAACTCGCGCTCCTTGGGGAAGATCCACACTCCAGTCATCTTGGACATGTCCTCTTCGACCTCGTTGATGACCAGGGTTTGGTTCTTGAACAAGCCCTTGAGCTTGCGGAACTTGTTGAACCAGTCATCAACGCTCTTGTCGTACTTGTCGTCCTTGCTGGTAGGGCACCACTGCGCGTAGGCGACGATGATGGCAGGGAAGCGACCATTGAGCCACTCAAGGAACTCATCCGCAAGGAAGTCCTTGATCTTGTCTTGGACGCGTTCCCAAATGCCGGCGTCATTCAATGACGGGAACAACATCGTGATGGGAAAGTCGGTACTGAGGACGCTGACACAGAGGTCAAAGCCTCGCGGGACAGTATCGTCGTCGCCCATCTGTGCCACGGTGGTGAGCAACTCCTTGAGGACCTTTTCAGAGTATATCCAAAGCCCTTTGATCCCGTGTGGCCCCTTGAATCCGTTCGGACCGGCAACAGTCCCGACGTAGCTCTTGGCCCGATACACCTCGACGATATAGTGTGTGATGATGCCAAAGTTGCCCGGGCTACCTCCAAGTATGCCGTGGAAAAGCTCGGCGTTGTTCTCCTTGGTGATGTCTCGGATGACACCGTCGTGACAGACCATGCGAATTGTTTTGATGTGGTCACCAAAGAGGCCAAAGCTACGACCAAGTTGGCCATACCCGCCAGTCTGAGCGTGTCCGCCCACACAGACGTAAGCACATTGGCCGTGGGGGACAAACAGTTGGTTGTGTTTGAGATAGGCGTTGAAGTCTTTGAGTTGGTTGCTGACGCCGACGTACACCAGTGCGCGGTCCTCAGGCACGGGGTCACGCGGGTTCAGAACCATCAAGTCCTTGTACGTGTTGCTCAGGTCGATCTGTATGTTCTTGCCGCCGGTAGACGAAGCACCGCTGTACTGGTGGCCACCGCTCTTGACAGCGACGGCGACCTTGTTGTCTCGGGCCCAGTTCACGGCTCTGATGACATCCTCGTCTCGTTTCGGCTGGACAATGAGATCCGGGTACATATCATGGTCCTCCTGGTGGGTTGAGGTGGCATACTGCTCGTTGAAGTACGAGTAGTCCTGCTGCTCGGCTGGAGTGCCGTCACGGGAGTATTGCATCCCCTCGAAATCTTGGATTCGGACCATGGTTGCTTGCTGAGATGTTGAATTCACACTGGACTGAAGTCTGCTGAACAGATTTGAGTTGCGAACGAGATGGAGTTTTATACTTTTCGGGAGGGCTTGAGGATCGTCATAATACGAAGTTGTTCAGCTGTGTCGGTGAGTCCGGCTCGACATGTGCAATTCCAATACAGTCTTGGTTGGTTGCGCATTCCTCCCGTTTGGGACATGCATGCACACCGAATGCTCAAGAGCTCTCGGCACTTGCAGCTTACAGCGCCACTGTCATCTTCCGCTTACACTGCCACCGTCAGCTTAGCTTACAGTGCGTGAATGTGACCACGATATTGGCCAGCCTTGTTGCCTGAATACCATCCATACGAGCCGTGTCTCACGGCATTAGTTATGATTGGACATGTTGATGAGAACGCGTATCTCGATGTGTTCCCCGACCATACGCTTATGCTGCAAGGCATACCCTCCCGTCGACCCGATCGGCAAGATCGGCGAGACTTTCCGGATAGTTAGACAATAGTTCCGTCACCGCTTACTATCTCGTGTTACGTCCGATAGTAGGGCTGAGTCGGGCGTCAGGCAACTGAGACCGTGATGCATGTGAACTCTCACTCCGATCACATGCCTGAATGTGTAAAAAGCCACGTAACTAGGCATTCTACCTTGACACAACATTTTTCTCACTTTACTTCCAAAAGAATGTTGATTGAGTTCTCACCCGCTAGCAGTCAATGTGGGAAAGGAGGGCAAATTACGAAAAGTCGACCAATCTTCCTGCAACCTTGACATCAAGATGTTCTAACTGAATACGAGCTCCGAATATGTACATCCATTCAGCCCTGATAAAACACTCGGCCACAGCCACACTCTTTCAGCTCCAAGCCACTGCGGGGAAAAGGCGGCAATCGGCCCTGTCACACTCTTCACATTCCTATCTCGTCTGCCGACAGTCTGTTGTATCTCGCGGATGAGGTCACTTTGCATCATTCCCATGTGACGGCCAGTCTGTCACATCTAAGCTGGCGCGGGACAATACGATCTAGCTCCTTCTTTGCAACACTCGTGACCTGTCATTCCAGGATCATCGGTGGCGCGTCTTCAAGCCGATCGACATGGACCGGCACATGACATTCCACTGCCAGTAAGACTATAAGCGTATTTGTATTCAAGACCTGTCATGAGCATGACTATGCAGCAAGCGGTGAACTTAGAGGCTCCAACTGGGGCTTATTGGCATGTCCCTACTGAGACTTGTGCACCCCGATGGCGGGGTCACCTAAGGCATTGCACCGCCAATGACAACTCCGAACAAACTTCACTCATTGTCTAAGTAGGTGAAAGCTTGGATTGAAGATAATGCAACGTGGTAAGAATTAAGAATAGAGGTAAGTTGCAATGCAGAATCCATCAACCATCGACTATACTCCACCACAGAGATATGCCTCGGCCCACATACTATTACAGTCCTTTCCAACAGTTGGATTCCACTTGTAGAGCTGTGCAAGCATGACGCCGTATTTAGTCAGCGTAGCATCACAAAGTTGGCCCTTTGGAACAAAATGATACTTTTTACACGCCTTGACCATGCCATCCTGGACGGGTAAAAGGCTGTTACCAATTGTCCACACCCAAGTGTATGCGTTAGCCTTCAAACCAGTGCATCTACTACCTGCCTTAAGGTTCTAAGCAAGGAAATCCGGTATCGAAATGACGTTGTTGTTAGCAATCGCGGAATACTTCTCCCCGGTCTTGGCAAGGTGGACTTTATTGCAGTCGTCGACCATATCTGGCTGTGTTGGCGTGGGTGTTGCCACTCCATTGTTCAGCTTCATAGGGGTATATCCAATGACTGAGACATATGCCTATGCACCCGTCTTGAGGCCTGTATAGCCGGATCCAACTTCTGAGTTCCACTTGAGGAAGTTAGCAATGGAGATATTGCCAAGGTTGGCAACCGTTGAACACTTTTCCCCTGTCTTGACGGGGTGGAACTTGTTGCAGTTATAACATCAGGCTGTGTTGGTGTTGGTGTTGTGATCCCATTCCCGGGCTTGGTTGGTGTATAGCCGATAACAGAAACAACCGCGTATGCATTTGTCTTTAACCCTATATATCCGGAACTAGCTATAGCGTCCCACTCAAGGAAGTTTGGAATGGAGATACTGTTCAAAGTGGCGATATTCGAGCACTTCTCTCCAGGTTGAACCAGCTGAAGTTCATTGCAGTTCTCCACCATATCAGGCTGGATTACCTTAGGCGCTGTGATGCCGTTGTCAGGTTTTAAAGGTACAAACCCAATATCTGACACACAGGTATATGTCTTGGCCCAGAGGCCAGTACAAGAGCTACCGACATTGAGATTCCACATAGCAAATTGTGCCTTGGAAATCCCATATTTCTTGCTGATGGAGTCACAAGTCTCACCACTCTGCACAAAATAGAATTTTTTGCAATTAGAAACCATGTCTGGCTACGCAGGCTCAGGAGTTGCAACGTCATTGTCAGCCCTGGTGGTTGGAGTTTTGTTGCTGGTCGTCTGAGTGGCAACTTTGGCGTTATATGTAGACGAGGAGCGGGATGTTGTAGAGGTGGCACCGACAGGTTCACTCGATTGGACACAGTAAGAGAACCCCGATAAGAAGGTTCCACAAGATTCTAGACGAAACACCTAGTGTGGTCTAAGGTGCAAAGATTACGGCAGTTTGCCAGCAGTTGCGTACCTATTTTATGAAGTCTTCCAAAGAGATGCCCCACGCCCAAGATAATACTTCGCAAGCAAGGCGACCGTCATTGTCATATCAGAACATGTAACTCTTAGTGGTGCCGAGAGTAGCTGGCATTGCAGGGGAGGAGATTCGCCAAACCGAGAGCCCAGGCCGGGCCCGAAGAGCACTGAGGCCGAAAATAAAAGTTAGGTGAATCTTGGAGAGCGGAATTATGAATCCAACATGCTTGGAGTCGAAGAAAGAAGTGGTGACCGAGAGGACGTTGTTGGTCTGAAGTGAATATCTATAATGTTTTGACTTCTGCGTCAAGGATTCACTTGCGTGGACTTAAGCCGCAAACTTGAGTCGAGCCAGTCAGCCCGTTGTTCAATCAACTTGCCGTGGTTCGAGACAAGTGACGAAGCAGGCATGTCTCATTAGTCACAACACGTGCTGTCGATGGTCACGGCGGGATTTGTTGTTGGTCCCAGATTGATAATTTGGGCACGCCCGGAGAATTGTGGATGAAGAACATGAGCCGTAGTTATTTCCGTAATTCTCTGAGCCGCTTCGAGAGATCAACTCCATGTTTGTGTGGAATATGTTCTTAGCAGGCTGCTACGCAGACAAAGTTGCTAGCGATTTAGGAGCCAGAACTGCTGAGAAATGGCATCGTCTGAACTTTTACACGCCTTTGTCAGGCCGGTTGCCTTCTCAGACTACTATTCACTCGTTCTTTGTGGCAAACGCAGCCAACACGTCTGCTACCACGTATGTAAGCGCTGTTTCTGAGTCAGGGATACTCTGGTCTTTCTACCATTGGCCGCGGCCAGGTAGCATAAACACAAAAGGTCTCGCAAAATGACCTGATTTAGCTTACGACTGTTGAAATCGAGGTTCTCTCGAGATTCAACATTTCCCGTCTTTGCTGCTACACGTTCTGAAGACTACATACCTGACTCTAATCGTACACTGACCCTTTGGACCACTTTGACCGCGCCCGAATCCTCTTCCCAAAGACATAAAATACAAAAGGGACCGGAATGAGTAACGCCGCGAACCCTCCCGTGATGCTCGATCCCGGTCCTACGCCAATGTTATGAAACAGCGGCCCGACAACCAGGGGAAAGGCGCCCGCAAAACACGACCGCAGAAACGTATTAGCAGCCACGGCTGAAGCCGCGTATAGTTGGAAAGTGTCGACTAAATAGTTGAGAGCTGCTTGGAAGATAGTGAAGAAGCCAGTTCCCAGCATGACGAGGCCAATGCATGGCACGATCCAGTGAATCTCAGGCTGAGCCGTCCAACCAACGAGGAATTGGCCTCCGCTGAACAAGACCGATCCGATCATCATGGGTGGAAGACGCTTTTCAGGAACGGCTCGGTCGCCCGCAGCATGGTAGGCCTTGTTGTAGAGCAACTGGTTGTAGACGTTGGCAGCACAGCCTAGAAACGCCCCAACCAGGATGCAGAGGAACGGCAGCGTCGACACGAAGGGAGTCCAGCCTCGGATCTCCCCGAAGATAATGGGGATTGCTCCCAGTTGCATATAGAGTATGCCGTAGCAGAAGCTAGCGTATAATGCTACTAGAAAACATATAGGCGTGCACAACAGCTGGATTGGACGCAGCAGAAACTTCTGAGCCAATTGCTTCACGTCGACGTCCCACTCTTCAAACTGTGCATGCAGCGCCCAGTTACCGGTATCATGACGTAGGCGCCGAGCCTTGTATACGAGGAGCTTGGGAGGGTAGCTCTCGTCAATGAAGATGATAGCAATCACTAACACGACGGCTTGAAGGATACCTGTCAGATACTCGGTCCAGCGCCAGCCGAGGGAAGGGGTCTGCACGACTGCCGCTGATACAATTGGGCCTGCGAATATCAGCATCGCATAAGATCCAACCAGACTCCGAAGAGAGGTACTCACCCAAGGCAGGCCCGCCAACCACAGCCATCGCGTATCCGGCCATCGCAATGCCCCTCCAGGCAGGCGAGAACAGGTCGCCCAGCACGCCGCCCGTGTTTGTAACAGGCGCAGAAGCGAAGAAGGCACCGAAGAACCGGGTGAGCATGATCGTCTGGAGGTCTTTGGCTGTCGCGGTGCCGAAGCTGAAGCAGATGGCAATAGACATGGGGACAAAGACTGCCAGACGCCTGCCGTAGAGTTCACTCAGCGGCGCCCACAGCAACGGCCCAAGGCCAAACCCGAACAGAAACAGAGTCGTCCCCAGCGTTGCGACCTGCCTTGAGACATTGTACTGCTCAGCGATTTGGGCTGTTCCCGCCGAGTACGCCGACGAAGCCCACGTCGCGGTCATGGTGACGAGCCCGTAGAGCAGAGTCGTCGTCACCTTCTTCTGCATTGGCCAGTTCAAAGGACGGTACAGATCGTCCGGCCCTTCGAAATCCACCAGTTGGTCCTGCGTGGTAGGGACGTGGGAAAGAGGATGAGAGAACTGCGGAATTGGGCGAGACCGAATCCGCGAGACCAATGTGTCTCGACGCGAGACGGTGCGAGCCAGGCTTGTTGAGGTAGCGGCAGACTGAGCTCGGGGCCTACTTCTGCTCCTGCTCGCTCGCTGGAGCGTGTTGGATCTCATCTCCCTGAGTGTTGGACGATGTCCATCGTATTCGTCCCAGTCTTCAGTCTCGGGAGACGAGGACGGATCCCGGGAAGAGCTGGTTTCGCTGTGGTGGCCGCTGCGCCCGCGAGAGCGAGCAGGGCTCTGCGACGCAGTCCCATGGTCCGCAACAGTCATTGCGTTGTAGTTGTTCTCACAATAGAAAACAACATAACCCGCGAGTGAAGCCGTTGGTTGCACATTTGCAAAGTCAGGTTGTGGTCGGATGTAGAGTTGCCGATCGCGGATCCGCGGAAAACTTGGTCGGCTGTGGAGTGCCGGTGATGGCCAAGTTGACGTCATAAACCTGGGTTGTTCGGCATCATTTCTTAACACGCCGAGAAGCGCTAGGATCGATTTAGGAGGTTCCAAGGATGCGAGGCTTCGTGTAATGCGGTTACAAGTTGAGACACGAAATCCGAATTGAATTGCTGTGTAATCGCTATGAATTTACCTTTGCGCATTCCCCTTGCGGAGACTCATAAAGCAACAAGAGAGCGCTGCAAATTGGGACGCGCTAGAAACCGATTCCTTGAGATGACCGGGCTCGATAACTGGTCAAATCTCTAGGCTTGTTATCCCTAGGCTTCATGTGGATCTAGCGAGAGAATGAGTAACAATCAATGATTTCAGGGAAGTGTAGACTTTCCTTGTGGCTCGTTTTTCAAGAATTGTTGACTCGTAGTATTTCTCGGTCTGTGGGCATATACCCCGATGAAAGAAATTAGCTCCGTCGCTAGAACCAATACTGTTCATATTCCAATCATGACTTAAATTCCCGTGTTTATGATGCCTTGAACTAGACAGAAGTGGACTTTCTTACGGCCCAAATACTATACCAGTCCTTACCTCTTATTCCCATTCCACAGTGGTTCAATGGGTCATTCGGGTTGATCGCGTGTATTCGTAGATTATATCTGCTGATTATTGACCCCTGCAAAGAACACTTCAATACTGCAGGAGTGCAGGGGATAGCTGCCAGGGTGTCTGCCCTTGCTCACAACAAAATTCTCCTGGTAGTCGGATTGGTGAAGCGCTAGTACTGCGAGAGCCGTTTTTGAAAAGACGGCCATTGTTTAGGTCATTGGCGGACTTTTTGAACATAGTATGAAAATTCTCATCATGGCAGGCTAAGTTTCGATATATTTGATTTTCTCTCATTTGAGACAGTCTGCCCTCGCTAGCGTGCTTGAAGGCTCGCCGACTTTGTTCGAAGACATCGCGATTTAAACAAAATAGTTAGAGTCAAGGAAAGCAGTGCAAAAGAAATAAGAGGGGAAAAAATCAATTCCTCAACTCTCATGACCCAAGACATTAATTACGCCTGGGAAGACAAACCAAAAGGGTTAACCACCTCTGCTGAGTATGGTATAGGGTAGTACAAGCGGCCGAAATCTGCCGTCTTTGCCTCCACTTCGGCAGCCACCAAGCTGGCAAAAAAGAAAAGGTGTGCGGTTTATGTGGATCGAACACATGACCTTCAGATCTTCAGTCTGACGCTCTCTNNGGAGTTTTCCAAGTTTTGCAACTTACCCCAACTGAGCTAAACCCGCGCTGATGGAGGATTTGCCGCCGTTTGTTGTATTATGAAGCTGAGGGGTTGTGGTGGCTCACAATTCACCAAAGTGATTAGGTGACGAGCCTCTAGGCTGTCATTGTGTTCGATCTTTCAGGTCACCAGGTCTTCGCGTGCTATGATATGATGAATCACGAGGTATTAGTCTGTCGAACCACAAGGAGAGTTGGTTTGATTGTAGGCGCGGAGCTAGCACATACATCAGATCCTGTCTTAGACATTGCGCAGTGCCATGTAAGTTAGATTCGGCAGCTCGGCAGACAGACTAAGTTAGTGGATTGTTGCAATCCCGGTCAGCCGGTTGTGTGCCAGTTGGAGCATTTTTTGGATCTGCCCAACTTCTATGTCTGTCTTTCAGCGTGCGACCTGGGAGAAGAGTTCATCACGACTCTGGCATTTCGCCTGAATACCTCAGGCATTTTGATTCACAATCATTGCTTGCCCTTCTTGGCGATTCACAGGTGGTCCGTGCAGAGCTGACGTCAGATGGCCAAGACTGACAACACAGTCGCTCAGCTGAGCTTCGTCTTCTTCCGGCTACTTCATCGACGGGAGCAGCCTCACTAACTAAGTCAAAGTCGACTCTACGCTGCACTGTGCAAGAATGTCTTCCCACGCCGTGCCCGAGGTGTTGATGAAAAAGGTCGACGAATACGTCGACTCGCTGGCGCCGCAGATCCAGCCCCGCATCACCACCGAGCTTGAGGTGTTTCAACAGAAGACCATCGACAGCTTGGAGACGCAGGTCGTCGACGCCTTTCGCTCGCTGTTCAACAAGGAAAAGGACGGAGGCAGTTCCAGGAGCCTGGATGACGCCGCCCCGGATGCCTATGGCGGCCAGTCGTTGCCGTTCGCCGACGAGATCGCTAAGTTGACCCGCAGCTTCAGCACCATCACCGACGAAGCGGGCGATGACCTGCGTGACATTTTCGACATCACCGAAGGCCGCGATGGCCCAGGCGAGACCCGATCTCGTGGAGGAGGCCATGACTCTTCCTCCCAGGGCGCCAAGAGCTTCCTCTCCGCCGCCCTCAACGTCGTGCAAGACCATCTGGACAGCAACGCCAAAGTACCAGGAGGTCAGAAATTCGAGCTAGATGGGCTTCTCGGCGTGCTCAGCAATACCGTCAAAGATGCCGCCCGCAACCCAGAGGAGAAGGCGCGCCTCATCAGCCCTGAGATCAAGGAGCAGGTCGGCGCCAAGTTGCGCGAGCAGCACGCGCCCATCGCGGAGCAGTTTACCCGCATTGCGCTGAACCATATCAAGCACTGGCTACGCGGCAACACCAGCACGAAGGACCTCGGCGATGGGGTCAAGGGGGAGATCGAGGACCAGGTCAAGGATCTGGTGAAGGGGCTTGGTGGCTTGTTCGGAAACAAGAAGCCAGCCAGCGACGGATCGGCGAGAGGGTTCGGTCATCGGGACCACCATGGCGACGACGGAGAAAGAGAAAGCGGCGGCGGCTTCTCCAAGGTCATCAGCGACAAGCTTAGCACGGGTCTTGCACGAGTCCACCGCAACGTCCGTCTCGAGTTCCGCAAGATCCTGGGCGGCATCGAGAAGCAGCTATTCGAGCTGCTCCCCGCCGCGTTCCAGCGCCCGCTCGAGAAGATTCTGGGCGGCAACCCCTTCGACACGCAACTCGACCGCGACGCGTCGCCCAACGCGGACCGCGGCTTCGGCGACGACATCAAGGCCAAACTGGTCACCAAGATCCGCGGGCTGGTGCGCAAGGTGCAGGAGACGCTGCGCGAGAGCATCCTGGGCGTCGTCAACGGCGGACATCGCAAGTTCGAGCGCGAGAGCTGGGTCTTGGTGCAGAGCATGGTCGAGCAGAAGGTGCACAAGTACTTGCCCAAGGTGAAGATCTCGGTGCCGGATGATATTGGCAATGAGGGTGTCAGCGTGGGAGCACCGACGGCCAGCTCGCAGTTCGGTGGTGGGAACCAGTCTGTGTCTTCATCGCAGGGGGGATATGCTCCTCCTCCCCCTCATTCTCCACAAGGAGGATACCCTCCTCCTCCTTCTCACGGTCCACAGGAAGGCTATGCCCCTCCTCCCTCTCATGGGCAACACGCCGGACCGACGCATGCTCAACAAGCATACAACCCCGCTGAACAATACCAACAGCACCAAGAGTACAGACCCGAACAGCACCAGACCTATCAGGAATATCGCCCTGACCAGTACCAGCCGCCTCAGCAGTCCCATTCTCAGCAATACCAACCAAACCAGCCCCAGGGCTACCAACACAATCAGGGCTACCAGCAGGGTCATCACGGAGAGAACCCGCCATACTGAAAATAGCACAGAGGTTTATACTTGCTTTCAAGGGTTGGGCCTATGTGTAGGCGCTATTCGTCAACGACTAAAAATTAACATATTTATTTAAGCAAGAAGAACTGAGAACAAATAAGCGTTCAACGGTCCGCTTTGAGTTTAATGTGAGATGGTGATGCGGACCGAGAAGATTAACGTGTTCGCCTTTCCCTTGATGTTCTCCACAGGACTTTTGTATTGACATCCCATACTCCAACACACGTTGTACGCAATGCCTGGCTTAGACTCAGTGCAAAATCCTCTTGTAGAGCGGGGAAGGAGGCCAAGACTGAGGCCTTGGATGCAGATGCCCATCATCACTTCCCGGCCTGAATATCATTCCAGCAGTTCGAGACTAATAAGTGTGAGAATATGAGTGCTGAGGTGTAGGAGATTAAGGTAGGAAGTGTGGTAGAGGCAGGAAGCTGAAAGTGTGGTTTGTATAGACGTAAAGGAAGGAGTAAATGTAAAGAAATGATCTCTGGATTTTTCAGAGTTTGGTCTAAATACTTTGAGTTTAGATTTTCTTAGACTATATTACACCCTTCACCCTGGAAGCTATTCACTAGTGCCTGGTTAGCATGTCAGCATGAAAATAGATTCGAAGCGGTGCAGCTCCAATAACAAGTTGACGGGAAACCACAAATCGTCGGGCATCTTCCACGAGATCCCTCAATCCATGACCTGCCGTACCCTCCATATTATTCATCAACCAACACAGCTTCTGTACGGCCGCTGTCCCCTCCGGCACCTTTCTTTGCAGGCTAAGAGCCTCGAGCCAGAACAGAAACCTCTCTCGGATGAAAGCCTCAATGGCATCTTCGTCTGACGACTTCCTGTCGGTGCCGAGGTCTTCAAGATGATCGACCCAATGAAGACAGGAATATCGCAGGGGAGATAGTGGGTCAGGCTCCGGAACTAAGATGTCCATGATGAGAGGTCCTTGAGTCTGCAGGTCGTATATATCGTGTTTAAGCTTTTTCATAGCTTCCAACGAACGACAGAACATGAGACGGTGTTGATGACGAGTACCCAGAGGAAAAATCTCGTCTTTTGCTTTGCTGGTAAGAAATTCGCGAGCCGATGGATGCACAAAGTTGACAACCCTGTCCTGTAGCGTTAGGAATGAGCCACACTCTCCGATGATCATTTTCACATGATCGTCTGTGAACTTCTCAACATCTGTCACCAGAACCCGCAGTTCATCGAGTGTAACTGGGCGGTACGCGATACAGGCAGTAGCAAGCACTTGCCTGCAAATCTCCGGCTCATACGAGGTGAACGTTCGGCGCAGCATGCGCTCGTAAAGCTCGGAAAGGGAGGCTGGCATGGATGATAGCTTTGTGATGGCACGCTCGGCGCTGGTTTTTTCGAGGTCTTGGCACACCGATGCCACCCACAGAAACGTGTCTTTGGCATGTGGAAGAAGCTTTTCGAGAATGACTTCC
>QGQB01000154.1:0-15725 GCA_003385265.1 Neonectria hederae
CTAGTATAACCCTAAGCACTAGTATAACCCTAAGCACTAGTAGTACTAGTGCTAGTACTAATACTAATACTAGTACCTGTAGCTATAGCTATAGAAAGAATAGCAATAGTAATAGCAGTAGTAAGAATAGGAGCTATAGTAGGAATAGGAGTTATAGTAGGAATAGGAGCTATAGTAGTAAGCTATTCTTACTACTATAAGCCTAAGCTAGCTCTACTACTATTCCCACTTCTATATCCTTATTTATACTTCTTATAGCTATACTATTATTAACTTACTAAGCTATCTCTAAATATAGTATCCTAACCTTAGCTAGCCTATTTACTAAGCCCTTACTAAGTACTATTGCTAATAGAGCCTTTAGGGCCCTAATCTAGACTAGTAATAGTAGTAAGAAGAGTAGGAAGGTATAGTAGTAGTAATTGCCCCTTTCACTAGACTTCCTATCTATTATACATTTAGCTGCTAGAAATGCCCTAGCTTCCTTATAGTTAACTAAAAGCTCTATAAGATATACTATAGCTAGCTTTATACAGCTAATAGTAAGTAGGCCTAAGTAGACCTCTAGCATTAGGTCCTAGCCTAGACCTTCTTTATATAGCTAGCTAGGTATGCTTACTTTACTATTGACCTAGCTACTACTGCTACTACTGCTCCCACTACTACTATAGCTACCTTAAGCCTAGGCTAAAGGAGCTTAAGCTATAGCCTATAGTAGCTAGCTGTAGTAGTAGTAGTAGTAGCAGTACCTAGAGCTAGTAGTAATAAGGATAGACATAGAGTAGAGGAGGTATATTGGTAGTAGTAGCAGTAGGCAGCTTAGCTTATTATAACTATCTAGCAGTAATAAGAGTATAAGTAGGGTAAGCAGTAGAGGAAGCTACTTTAATTAGCTAAGGATAGTATATATAAGTATAAGATTACTAATTAGCTATAGTACACTAGCTAGCTTAATTACTTTAGTTACTATAACCTTTACTGTATTTATATTACTAGCTAAATATTATAGTAAGTAGATAAGCTAAGCCTATAGCTACTATACTAAGCTTTAAACTAAGTCTTCTTCTATTACTATATTACTAGCCTTAGGGTACTATTATATATTACCTAGCTCTACCTAGCTAGCCCCTACCTATAGGACACCTATAGCTAGCCCTTTAGGCCTCTATAGGAATAAAATAGTATAGATTACTATCTAAGCTATAGTAAGTACTTCCTCTGCTACTGCCTCTAGGTATAAACACTTAAGCTAACTAAGCTAACAGCTTAATATAGCTTTACCTTTACCTTAGTATAGTAAGGCTAGCTTGCCTAGCTTAGCTATTAATTAGCCTAAGCTATAGCTAGGGGCTAGGGCTATAGTAAGGAGGATAGGAAGGAAGAGAATAAGTAGAATAGAGCTAAAGTAAATATAGAGGAGGATAATAATATAGAGATAGAGGAGGAGGAAGAGGTAGATAATAATAAGCCCTACTAGTAGTATAAACATAAGTATATTAAAGAAGCTATTTTATAGACCTTAGTTAGCTTTTAGATATAGTATTTACCTACTAATCCCTTTATAAGCTCTCTATAGCACTTTATTACTATCCTTAGTATTAGTAAGTAGATAGAGTAACTATAGCTAGCTTATCTCTTTATAAGTACTTTAGCTAGCTTTATATATACTGGCTAAGTAGTTATAGCTAAGGTAGTAATCCCTAGCTATTAGCAGCCTTAACTAACTAACTTCCCTAAGTAACTATATATAGTATAGAAATACTAGCTATATAAGACTAGCTATATACTAATGGGCTATGTCCTTAGCCTACTATTATATAGTAGGAAGATTACAATAGAGATAGACAGCTAGCTAATTATCTTATAGAGTATAGATAGGAGTCTATTCTACTTCTAAGGGTAGCTATTAGCAATAGATACTATTTAGTAGTTAGTAGCCTAGATAACTACTAAGGCTAAGGATATCCTATAGGGAAAGCTACTCTTTTAGCTATCTATTACTATAGCTATACCTATAATAACTATTACTATAGCTATCTATAGCAATAAAGAGAGCCACTTCTAAATCCCCCTTATACCTATTTAAGATAACTTAACCTAGACCTAGTATAGCTAGTCCTTTATATATATAAATAGCCTTATTAAGCAGGAAAAGGAGATACTAAAGGCCCTTATAGTAAGCTTACTACAGAAGGAATTCCTTAATAGTAAAGGTAAGTAGAAGTAGCCCTAGGTCTAGTAGTATTAATAGTAAGTTAAGTACTTCTAGGAGCTGCTCTTACTCCTTATCTACTTAACTAATTAGTCTCTTTAGGGGCCTAAGATTACTAGGCTATAGCTTATTAATAGTATTAACTAGGACTATAGTGTATTTATTATTAATAGTAAAGTTATCTTAGTTAATTAGTATTATAAGTTTCTTACTTACTTTAATAGTCTAAAGGTTATCCCTTAGATCTTACTAAGCTAAGTTAACTAGCTCTTAGTAATATATATACTTTATATCTAGCTCTTTATAGACTAGCTTAAGAGCAGTTACTTTACCCTTTATAATTAGGTCTATTTACCTAGTAACTTTATCTAGCATTAGTATAGGAAGCTAAGTATACTATAGAATAGTAACTAGCTATTATAAGCTTTTGCTAAATAGAGCTAGTACTATATTAGCTAAAGGATTATACTATAGTAATAGTAATATATTACTATTACTATAAGTAGATACTATACCTAAGCTTAAGAGTCCTAGCAATAAGGGTATTTAGGCTTAGTAGTAGGCTAAGGGGGGAATAAAGATAGGGAGGAGGAGGAAGAGGAGGAGGAGGGTAAGGGCTATAAGGATATTAAGGACCTTATTACTATATATACTAGCTATATTACTACTAGCTATAGGGTAACTATTAATATCCTAAAGTAGCTAACCTTAGAGTCCTTAGAGGTCTTTAGCTAGGCTAGCTAGTAGTAGTATTACTTCCTTAGCTATAGGGATAAGGAAGGGCTTATAGTAGGGCCCTAGCTAAAACTAGAAGGTAAGAGAAAGGGAGGAAAGGGAAAAGGGAAGAGGAAGGAAAGGGAAAGGGCAGAGGAAGAGGGAGAAGGCAGCTATTAGCAGGAGAAGGGAGGGTAAATTAAGAAAAGGCTACCCCTAGGGCTACTAAAAGCTACTAAGCTAGTAACTATAGTAGTAGGGAGAGAAGGGGAGATTATAGCTCTTAATAAGTAGCTTTTACTCTAGACCTTATAAAAGGCTCTCTAGGACTATATAGCCTAGTTCTAGTTAGTATAGTAGAAGGAAGCTATATAGTTAGCTATAGCTAAGTAAATGCCCTTAGTAGTAATCCTACCTATAGACACTAGTAAGAGCTTTATCTTTATTATTCTAGCCTTACTAGCTAGGGCTAGGATAATAATTATTATTACCCCCTATAGAGCACTAAAAGACTAATTAGTCAGCTGCTGCTAAGAGGCTAGCTTAGACTGCTATAGCTAGCTAGAAGTGTAGGAGGCTTAGCCTATAGTGATAGTAATCTCTGCTAAGGTTGCTACTACTAATAGCTTCCTCTAGTAAGCAGTAAGCCTAAGCCTAAGTAGCCAGCTAGACTAAGTAGTCTTAGATAAGTGCTATCTAACCTTTATAGTTGCCCTAGCCTATAGGCAGAAGCTAAAGAGGCTAAGCTAGCTATAGGGTCTTAGCTACCCCTTAGTCTTCCTTATAGAGACCCTTCTACTATATAGGCAGTAAGACTTTAAGGTAGCTATATTACTATAGACCCCTATCTATATCTAAGCCTCTAGTTACTATACTAACTTTAGCTTCTAGGTCTATTAAGTCTATAATAGCTAGGGGATTAGGGAGGTTAAGCAGTGGGTATAAGCTTAAGCTAGCAGCTTAAAAGCAGGGGATAAGAGCATTATCTACTGCACTAGCTATACTAACTATAAGGCCCTAGCCCTTTAGCTAGACTATTATTACTATTATAAAGACCTAGAGGACTCTAATGCTAACTTTCTAGCTTAGTAAGAGCTTAGCTATATATAGTAGAAAGAAGGGAAAAGCTAGTATATAGTAGTTACTATAGCCTTAGGCACTAGGCTTAATATAGTTACTATTATCTATATAATTTACCTTAGTATTCCCTATTCTATTATTAACTATAGCTAGGAGGCAGAGTAAGCTAGGTATACTAGTGAGCCTATATAGGCTAAGATTATAGTGAAGGATAGAAGTTAGCCTCTAGGGAACCTAAGTAAAGATACCTACCTAGATATAGAAGGGCAGGAAATAGGTAGCTTAGTCTAGACTTAGGGGTATTAATACTATATCCTAGGCTAGTACCTAGATAGGGACTACTATAGCTACTAAGCTATTAGCTAGGCTGCCCTCCTTTGTAATAACTATTAGCAGTAGAGTAAGCTAGCTAGCCTAGGACCTTACCTACTCTAAGACTAAGGCTAAGCTAATAGCTAAGAGCTATAGGCTATAGAAGTAGCCTTAGAGGAAATTAGGGGCTTAGGGAAAATAGGCTATTAGTCTTACTGAATGTTCTATAGGGCTAAGGAAGCTTACTATCTATAGTATAGCTACCCTAGGATTAGGTAGGTAGAAGTGATTAAGGAGGAGGGTAAAGGTAGCTTCTTTTATTACTATTCCTTTAAGAGCTGCATAGGCTTCTAGAGGTAAATCCACTACTTAGTAAGCAGCTACACTAGCTAAGGTAAGGGCAGTTAGCTTCTTAGCTGCTTTTTCTACTATTTCTCCTAAGCTCTCTACCTAGCTAGCTATTGCAGCTAGAGTAATAGCTATAGGTATAAGTATATTACTCTTCCCCTAGCCCTAGCTGCCTTTACCTAGCCTGAGCTAAGAGGCTAGATTGAGAAGGAAGTTATAGGCTAGGCCCTAAGGGACTAGAAGGAGTACTAAGGCTAGCTAGGGCAAAGGCACCTATAGCTAGTTAATAGGGAGGAAATAATAAATATTATAGCTATCTTTAGCTAAGTCATTTAGTAGTAGTAGCAATAGTAGCAATAGTAGCAATAGTAGCAGTAGTAGTAGCAGTAATAGTAATAGTAGTAATAGTAGTAATAGTAGGAGAAGGAAAGATAAGAGTAGTAATAAGCATAGGATAATAATATAGTTAAGTTTACTAAGGAATAGTATTACTAGTATTACTAGTAGGAGGTATTAAACTAGGAAATAGATAGTTATATAGACAAATTTAGATATAGAAAGGGAAAGGAAGTATATAATATATACTAGAGGTACTAAATAGAGAGAGATATATATAAGATAGCTAAAGGGAGTATAGAAATAGATAGATAAGGTAAATAAAGATAAAGAAGTTACTATTAAGGCTAATTATTAGGCTAGTAAATAGGTAAGTAAATAAGTTAAAATCAAGAGAGTAATATAAGTAATATAGGAAGTATAGGAGATAGTTATATAAAAGGATATAATAATAGAGTAAGATAAATATTATATAATATATAAGATAGATAGTTAGGATAAGGTATACTATATAGTAAATAAGTATCTAGATAATAAGAAGGATATATTTTATATATATTATTAGAGGGATTAGTAGATTAGGGAAGAAGGGTTAGTAAGGGGATATAAATAAGCTAGATATATTAAGTAGTTATATTAATATCCTATTAATAGAAGTATAAAATAAGAAGAAATATATTCTAATTAATTAAATAAATAGAAAGGAGAAGCTAATATAATAGGGAATCTCTAGATAAGTAGGCTAATAAGTTACTAGCTAGGATTTAATAAGGGTAAAATAAATAGTTATAAAAGGGATAGGAAGAAGAAGGATTATAATTATTATTATAATTAGTTAAAGGAGAGATTTTTATTTTACTTTTTTAAGAGATTCTTCCCTTCTTATAGAGATATAAGAGAAAGGGAGCTCTTTAAGCTTAAAGCTTAAGTTCTTTACCTTTATTTACAAGAGAATTTAAGATCCTTCTTTTCAAATTACTTTATAAATTCATATTTACCCTTTATCCCTTATATAATAATTATTAAGCTAATAATAAGCCCCTTTAATGCCTTACTAATATTCTTTCTTACTATTAACTTAATAATTATCCTTATAAGATACTTTCTTACTAAATAGTACTAAATATAAAACTACTAGAATATATATATATAATCTAATATAGCTTTAGGCTGACTAATAAAGATACCTATATAATGCTTTTCTATATACCCTCTTAAGGGATTGCTATTAACTTAGGGTATAGTTCTTAGTCCCTTTCTATTACTAAATTATTATAATTATAACTAGTTTAAAGAGAGATTAGAGAGATTTATTTTATTTTTTTAAGAGATTCTTCCCTTCCTATAGAAATATAAGAGAAAGAGAACTCTTTAAGTTTAGAGCTTAAGTCCTTTATCTTTATTTAGAAGAGAATTTAAGATTCTTCTTTTCTAATTATTACTTAAATTACTATCTACTCTTTATTCCTTATATACTAATTATTAAGCTAGTAATAAGCTATTTTAATACCTTACTAATATTCTTTTCCTATTACTTATCTAATAATTATTCCTATAAGATATATTCCTACTAAAGAGTATTAAATATAAGATTACTATAGTATATATATATAATCTAGTATAGCTTTAGGCTAACTAATAAAGATACCTATATAATACTTTACTATATACTTTCTTAAGGAACTACTATTAATTTAGGGTATTATTTCTAGTCCCTTTCTACTACTAAACTACCCTATAGCTCTTACTATATATAGTATTTTACTAAGTTATACTAATCTACTTTATAGCCCTTATATTACTTACTATACTTAGCCTCTTACTAAGGCAGACTAAGCTACCCTATAGCCCCTATAGTACTAACTATACCTAGCCTCCTACTAAATTAAACCGAGCTACCCTATAGCCCTAAGTTAAGCTAAGCTACCCTATTGCCCTTATAGTACTAATAGTACTAATAGTACCTAGCTTCCTACTAAGTCAGGCTAAGCTATCCTATAGTTAGCTAAGTTATCCTATAGTCCTTACTATACTAATAGTACTTAGCCTCCTACTAAATTAAACTAAGCTACTCTATACTACTATTTTAACCCTCTCCCTCCAGTATAAATACTACTATTAGATTACCCTAATAGACTTACTAGTGCACTTAGGTTATTATAGAGTATAGTATATCTTTAGGGTACACTAAGAACCTTAGGTTAAGAAGCTAATTACTACTCTAGTCCTAAGCAAATAGTTATCTATCGCTAAAGGTTACATTAGTACCCTCTCTATACTGCTCTAATTAGGTATATATAATAGAGGCTCTAGGTATAAACTTCCTTAGGGGTTTAGTACTTATAAATAGACCTTAAGTATTATATTAATATAATATAGTAAACTTACTACCCCTTATTTACTCCCTTCTTAACCCTCCTTAGGAAAGGTATATCTCTTTAATATAAATATCTAATAACCTTTAATTCTTTCTTAGCATAGTATTCTTTAAGTCTTTACTTATTATCCCTAGTTCTATTATAGTATATTACTATATAAATTACTCCTAGCTTAAGATAGAATATTATAAGGAAGATTATAAAAAGAGTATATTAATAATAATTACTATAGCTTCTAATATACTTTACTCTATAGCTTAATTATATATATTATAATCCTAATCCTAGAGAACCTTAATAGTAAGACTATCTCTAGCTAGCTAAAATAATTAACTTAGCTTCTAATAGACTAAGATCTATAGTATTATTATATAAATATAATAGTTTAAGAAGTCTTTCTAAGTTATACCCTAGAACTTATTATAAGTATTAATTAGAACTCTAAAAAGCTAGGGCTACTAGATAATATACCTTAAGGTTATAGTAAGTAGAGTAATAAAGAGCCCTATTCCTAATACTACTAATATAAGGGTACTTAGTAAGTATATTTAATCCTTATGTAAAGTTTATTATTAATACTATATACTACTATATATACCTATTTACTAAAGATATAGAGTATATAGTAATAATAGTAATATATAGTATAAGCAGTAATAAAAATACCCTAGGTAGCTACTTTTACAGTAGTAAAAGCCTTAGTCAGTCTATAGGGGTCTTTCCCTAGTAATTAGGCTTTACTACCCCTAAGTATCCCTAAGTAGAAAAGCCTCTATAATCTTATAACTATTACTATATTAATAGGTATAAAAGTTATCCCTTCTGCCCTATAGTAGTATAAGCTATAATAAGCCCTTCTAAAACATTACTTCTAAGTATATATTACACTAGCACTAGACTTAACCTATTACCCTAGGATTATTTATACTTATTCAAATTATAAGGCCTAAATAAGCCCTATATTAGCCTATATTGCCCCTAAGCTATAGAACTAACTAGATAATTATTATATACTAGGATTAGCCCTTAGTGCATATTATAATACTAGAGAGATATTAAGTTACTAAATAGCACTAGTAAGAGTGTACTTATAATAGCACTATTAGCTAAGCTTTTAGCACTATAATAAGTATCCTAGTTTCCCTATCTAAGTTCCCTAGGGCATCTATCTAATATACTATACCTACTATAAGCTATATAGCTTAGGTACCCTAGGAGGAGGATATAGTATAAAGCTTTTACTATTATAGTATTTACTATATAAGGTTAACTCCTATTACTTAATTAGTAAGTTTAATTAGTAACTAGTTATCTATAGAGCCTATTTAGTAATAGACTAAAGTAAGCCTAGGTCCCCTATAGCTAGGTAACCCTAGTACACTATATAGCTATAGGCTATTAGTTTTATAAAGGTTAACTTTTACTATAAACCCTCTATAAATAAAGCTAGAGCCTATAAGCCTATTTAAAGGGCTATATAGTAATTATCTATAAGATTAAGTATAGTTATAATTATATAGTACTATACTATTCACTAGGCTTTTAGACCCCCTAGTAAAAGCTTATTAACTTAGGTACTAGTCTTAGGGCTATTTAGAGGTTTAAAGTATATTTAGTAGCTTAGCTACTTTATCCCCTCTTATATACCCTCTAATAGACTTTTAGTAATATATACACTAAGTTAAGCTTATAGACTACTAATAATTTTTTATAAAATTCATTTATATAAGAAAATAAAAAAATCAACTTATAGCTACTAAACTATACTACTATTTTACATAACTTTTTTATAACTAGGACCTATATAGTATATTTTAGCGTAAGGATTCTAAAAATCCAGTCTATTTTATTATAGGGTATCCCTAGTGTAAGATATTATATATTAAAGGCTATAGTAATAGTAAGAGTAAAATAAAGTAAATAGTAAGTGAAATAGGGGGGACTATAGAGTAGTTATAATAGTGTAAGCTCTTAGGTAGCTATATTAGCATAAGCTCCTAGGTAGCTATAATAGTATAAACTCCTAGGTAGCTATATTAGTATAAGCTCTAGGGTAACTATATTAGTATAAGCTCTAGGGTAACTAATTATATTAAATTCCTTAATAATATTAAATTCATATAAAATTATTTAGTAGTTTAGTAGCTATAAGTTAATTTTTTTATTTTCTTATATAAATAAATTTTATAGAAAATCATTAGTAGCCTATAAGCCTAATCTAGTGTATAAACTACTAAAAGCCTATTAGAGGGTATATAAAAGGGGAATAAATTAGTAAAGCTTAGATAGCCTTACTAATAAGTATAGAGGATTACTAGTAAGTATAGCTAGCATTTACTAGTAGGTATAGAGGATTATACTAGGGGAATTACTAGTAAGTATAGTAAGCATTTACTAGTAAGTACAGGGGATTATACTAAGGGATTACTAGTAAGTATAGTAAGTATTCATTAGTAAGTATAAGGGATTATACTAGGGGATTACTAATAAGTATAGTAAGTATTTACTAGTAAGTATAGGGAATTATACTAGGGGATTATTAGTAAGTATAATAAGTATTTACTAGTAAGTAAGTATTTATTAATAGGTATAAGGGATTATACTAGGGGATTACTAATAAGTATAGTAAGCATTTACTAATAAGTATAAGGGATTATACTAAGGGATTATTAGTAAGTATAGTAAGCATTTGCTAGTAGGTATAAGGGATTATACTAGGGGATTACTAGTAAGTATAGTAAGTATTCACTAGTAAGCATAAGGGATTATACTAAGGGATTACTAATAAGTATAATAAGTATTTACTAGTAGGTATAAGGGATTATTAGTAAGTATAGTAAGTATTTACTAGTAAGTATAGAGAATTACTAATAAATATAGTAAGCATTTACTAATAAGTATAGGGGATTATACTAGGGGATTACTAGTAAATATAGTAAGTATTTATTAGTAGGTATAGAGGCTTATTACTATATATAGATACTTAATACTAAGTATAATATATAGTTATAAAAGGTAGTTAGTAAGATTAAGTATTTTACTAACTATTATAGGAAGATAAATCCTTTGTATATATAGCTTAGTTAGTAATAATACCCTCTTATTAGGATTCTTTACTAAAAGATAACTATATATATTAAAGTATTTACTAGGGGTTATCCTTAGGGGCTTACTTAGTTAGGTACTCTTTATCTAGGAGGGACTTAATAGAGGGGGCTTTATTAAACCTCTATTAACTTTATTTCTCTCTTATTTTAGATTACCCTTAATTCTATAAAACTATAATTATATAATTCTCCCTTTCCTATATCTCTAAGATCTAAAAGTCTATAAGTTTTATACTTATTAATATATAGTAGGGTTTAGATTAGTAGAGCTAATAGTACTATAGCTAGTACTATAATAGGAAGCCCTTAGCTACTATAGGTAACTATTATAGTTATAGTACCTAGGCTAGCAGTTTAGCCTATATTGCCTATTCCCCCTAAGTGCCTTAAGCCCTAGAGTACTTAGCTTTAGCAATATCTTATAGATCTAAATGTACTATATAGCCTATTTATATACACTATAGTTATAGGCTATAAGGATAATGCCTAGAAGCAGAGCTAGAAGGGCTATAAAGGCTATTAAGACTCCTTTATAGCCCTTTCTAGCTAGGCTAAAGAGCCCTAGGGAACCTCCCTAGTCTACATTAGGCTCTTCTACTACTTAATCAGCTAATACTCCTTACTACTAAGGGTAAAGGATAGTTATACATAGGTATAATAGACTTAGGCAGCTATACTTATCTAGAGATAGGATAAGGGCAAAGCTCTCTTTATTTATAATGCTAAACTAAATACTAGTATTAAGGCTAGTTACTATACTTATAACTACCTTAACTCACTATAGCTAGCACTAGTTAAGTACTATTATACTAAGTTTAAGTTAATATTAGGAAGGTTAAAGGTTTAGTACTACTTAGATAATAGTACTAGAGACTACCTAGAGGGGTAATCCTAATATAGGAAGCTAATACTAGAGAAGATCTAGGAATAGGTTTTAGTAGGGGATAAAGTCTAGCAAGGGTTAAATAATATATATACTAAGGATTATTTACTACTAAGCCTCCACTAAGTATAGCAGTAATATAAGTAATAGACTATATATATAATAGAATAGCCCTTCTATAATATAAGGAAGATAGCCCTAGATTTTAAACCTAGGTACTCTCTCTAACTAACTCTACTTATAATAGTAAATTAGTAAGAAAGGGTAATAATATAATTATAAGTATATAGCTAGAGTTAGTATATAATAGTAAAGAGTAATATAATAGAATAGTTTAAGTAGTAAATAGATAATTTAATTATTTAGTATATAGAATACTATAGGGTAACTAGGGTTAACTATAGGGTAAGTTATAGTAGTAATATAGTATAGATTATAGTAATAGTATAATATAGATTATAATAAAGGTAGAAAGTAAGTTATTATAGTAGTATAGAGTAAATTATAGTAGTAATATAAGGTAAGTTATAGTAAAGATATAGAGTAAATTATATTAAAAGTATAAAGTAAGTTAGTTTAACTTACTAGATAGTAATAAGTAATATAGTATAGGGTAGAGAGAAAGTAAGGTATAAAGTAAGCTAATTAAACTTACTAAATAGTAATAAGTAGTATAGTATAGGGTAGGGAATAGTTAAAATATAAAATAAGTTATAGAATAAACTAATTATAAAGACTATATAATAGTAAATATTAGAATAAAAAGTAAATAATAATAAATAGAAAAAGAAAATAGATATAAAAGTAAAATTACTATATATTAAGAGTATAGAGTAAGCTAATTATACTTACTAGATAATAGTAGGGAATATAGTATAGAGTAAAGATAAAGTAAGATATAAAGTAAGCTAGTTTAACTTATTAGATAGTAATAAGTATAATAATATAGAGTAAGTAAGTATAATAGTATAGAGTAAGGCAGTATAATAGTATAGGGTAAATAAGTATAGTATTATAATATAAGTAAGTAATATAATATATAGTAAGTATAGAGAATAATATAAAGTAAATAAGTATAATAAGATAGAATAAATAAGTATAATTATATAAATTATATAAATAAATTAATATAAAATTAATAAGTTAGAAGAATAATAAAGTAATAATATATTAAATAAAAATAAAAATATAAAGGAAATATAAATAAAAAATAATTAAGATATTTTAAAAGTAAAATAAAAATTTAAAAAGAAATAAAAGTATAAAATAATAAATAAATAAAAATATATATATAGTATTATAATAAAAAGAAAATAAGAAGAAAATAAAAAGAAAAAAGATAAAGAAAAATAAATATAAAAGAATAATTATTAATATATAAAAGAAAATAAAAAGAATTAAAATAAAAGGAGAAAAATAAAAAGAAATTAATAAAGATTAAAAAGATAAAAGGTTTAAATCTTAAAATATAAAGATTAAGATTAAGTATAATTAGATATATTTAGATTAAAGGTATATTTTAAAGATAATATAGTATTATTTAAGGTAAAAAGTAAAGATTTTAGTAAGTTTTATAAGTAAGAAAGAAAAGTTAAGTTAATTAAGTAGAAAGATAATAAAAAGAAATAAGTAAAAAAGAGAAGTTTAGAATTAAGAGTAAAGAAAGAAAATAAAATAGTAAAATAAAGGAAAAGTTTAAAGAAGGTTTTAGGATTAAAGTTAAAAGGAGGAGAGTATTAAGAAGGTTAATAGAATATAAAAAGGATTAAAAATAGATAAAGAGAAAAGTTAAAAGAAAAAGAGAAAGAATTAAAAGAAAAGTAAGAAAAGAAAGTAAAAGGTAAGAAAGATAAGAAAAGAAAGTAAAAGAATTAAAAAAAAAAGAAAAAGAAAAAGAAAGAATAAAAAAAGTAAAGAATTAAAAGGGAAAAGAAAAGTAAGAAAAGAAAGAATATAATAAGTAAAGGAATATAGTAAGAGAAAGAAAGAAAAAGGAAGAAAGAAAAAGAAAGAAAGAAAAAAAGAAAAAAAAAGAAAAAAAAGAAAGAATATAATAAGAAAAGAAAGGAAAAAAGAAAAAAGAAAAAGAATTAATAAAAAGAGAAAAGAATATAAGAAGAATTAAAAGGGAAAGAGTATAAAGAGAAGAAAGTAAGAAAGGTTAAAAATAAAAATAAAAGTAAAAAGAATTAAAAAGGAATAAAAGAAAAGTAAAAAGAAAGTAAAAAGAATTAAAAAGAGAAGAATAAAAAAGAGTAAAATAAAAAAAGTATAATAAAGTTAAAAAGAAAAGAGAATAAAAAGAATTAAAGAGAATAAAATAAAGAGAATTAAAAATAGTAAAAAGTAAGAAGGATTAAAAAGAATAATATATAAAATAGATTAAGAAGAAGAGAGTATAAAAAGAATTAGGGAAAATATAGAAAAGAAAGATTAAGGAAAAAGGAAAATATAAAGAAAGTTAAGAAGAAAAAAGAATAAAAAGAGTTAAGAAAAGAAAAAAGAAAAATAAAAGAAAGAAAATATATAAGAAGGAAAGAAGAAAATTATAAAGAAAGAAATAAAAGAAAAGAAAAAAGAATAATAAAGTAAAGAAAAAGAAAGAAAAAAGAGAAAGAAATATAAAGAGGAATAAAAGAAAAGAAAAAAATAAGAAAAAGAAAGAAAAAAAAAGGTAAAAGAAAAAGAAAAAGAAAGGAAAAAAGAAAATAGAAAGAAGAAAAAGAAATAAAAAAGAAAGAAAAATAAATAGAAAAGAAAGAAAAGAAAGAATTAAATAATAAGAAAGAGAAAAAAAGAATAAAAGAAAAAGAAAAGAAAGAATAGAAAGAATAAAAAGAAAATAAAGAAAGAGATATAATAAATAAAAAAATTAATAAAGATTAAAGAAGAATAGAAAGGAAATAATTTAATAAAAAAGAAAAAAAGGAAAGAAAAGAAGATTTAAAAGTAAAAAGAAAAGAATAGAAAGAAAAAGAAATAAAATTAAAGGAAGAAAAGAGTAAAGAGAATTAAAGAAAGAAGAAAGTAAAAAGGGTTAAAAGGAAGAAGGTTTTTTAAGGTTAAAAGGAAGTAAAGAGTAAGAAGGATTAAAGAAAGGGAAGTATAAAGAGAATTAAGAAGAAGGAAATAAAAAGAAAGTTAAGAAGAGGAAAGTTAAAAGAAAGAGAAGAAAGTAAAAAGAAAGAAAAGAGAAAAAAGGATTAAAAAGAGAAGAAAGAGAAAGATTAGAAAGAGGAAAATAAGAAAAAAAAAAAGAATAAGAAGAATAAAGAGAATAAAGAGAATAAGAAAAAGAAAGAAGAATAAAAAGATAAAAGTAAAGAGAGAAAAGTAAAAAGAATAAAAGAAATAAGAAAAAAAGAATAAAAAGAATAAAAAAGAAAAAAAAGTTAAAAAAAAGTAAAAAATAAGAAAGATTAAAAGGAATAAAGAATATAAAGAATTAAGGGGAAAAAGATTAAGAAGAGAATAATTAAGGAGAATAAAAAGTAAAAAGAATTAAGGGAAAAGTAAAGAGTAAAGAGAATTAGGGAAAGTAGAATAAGAAGGATTAAGGAGAATAAAGAGTAAAGAGAATTAAGGAAAATAGAATAAGAAGGATTAAGGAAAGTAAAGAGTAAAGAGAATTAGGGAAAATAAAATAAAAAGGATTAAAGAGAATAAAGAGTAAAGAAGATTAAAGAGAGTAAAGAGTAAAAAGAGTTAAGAGAAATAAAGAAAAAAAGGTTAAGGAAAGTAAAGAATAAAGAGAATTAAAGGAAGAATAAAGAGTAAAGAGGATTAGAGAAAATAGAATAAGAAGGGTTAAGGAGAATAAAGAGTAAAGAAAGTTAAGGAAAGTAAAAAGAGAAAGATTAAAGAGAATAAAGAATAAAGAGAATTAAGGGAAATAAAGAGAGAAAAGTTAGAGAAAGTAAAGAGTAAAGAGAATTAAGGAAAGTAAAGAGTAAAAAGGGTTAAGGAAAATAGAGAGTAAAAAGAATTAAGGAAAGTAAAAAGAAAAGGGTTAAAGAGAGTAAAGAGTAAGAAGGGTTAAGGGAAATAAAGAGAAAAGGGTTAAAGAGAATAAAGAGTAAAGAGAAATAAAGGAAAAAGGGTTAAAGGGAGGAAGGTTAAGAAGAGGAGGGTTAAGGAGAGTAAAGAGTAAAGAGGATTAGGGAAAATAAAGAGAAGAGGATTAAGGGAAGTAAAGAGTATTTAGGGTTAGGGAAAGTAGTAAATAGTGGATAGTGGATAGTAGGGTTAGGGTTAAAGGGAGGAAGGTTAAGAAGAGGAGGGTTAAGGAGAGTAAAGAGTAAAGAGAGTTAGGGAAAGTAAAGAGAAGAGGGTTAAGGGAAGTAAAGAGTATTTAG